>JANAVB010034616.1:11074266-11559266 GCA_029216955.1 Iris pallida | reverse complement strand
AAACTTAATTCTTGATGGATCACCATTATTATCGTTCCATCATCTTCCTTACTTGATTTTGAGTCTCTTTAGTACTTAGCATTTCCAGTTTCCATGGTTCATTCTTTGTAGATCTAAGTTTAATGCATTTTTGAATTTCTTAGGTTTTGATCTAGTAAACTTTGTTATCTTTAAGTTTTGATGGTTCCATGTTATAGAGAATTTAGTTCTACCCTATTTTGACCTATGGAAGTTCAGATTTGGGCTTAGAATGAAGGATTTAGAGAGCTTGGAAGCAAAGGTTTCCATAGTTCTGTCCTTAGAAAATTTGGAGAAGAAGAACAGATCTCAGCTGCCTGACAATGCTTGACCGCATGAGTTTTCATGCGGCAAGTCTCCTTGAGCCGCATGAAGTGTTGGCCGCATGAAGTGTTGGCCGTATGAAGTGTTGGCCTCATAAAGTCCTGGCCACGTGGCATTTGAATTTATATTCTGGCCGAATAAGGACCCGAGTCATTTCTAGCCGCATAAGTCATTTCTAGCCGCATAAGTCATCCTGGCCGCATGAGTTTAGTCAGCCGCATGAGTTAGTCAGCCGCATGAGTTTAGTTAGCCGCATGAGTTTTTGCCAGCCGCATATGCACTCAGTCTTTCAGTCGCATGACGCTGATCATTTCCAGCCGCATGGAGCCGATCATTTTTCAGCCGCATGGCGCATGAGACTTCTTAGCCGCATATAGGCTTGCACCTTTTTAGCCGCATGAGACTATTTTGGCTTCGGCTGCATGGCATCACCCTTGCCTAGCCGCATGTAACTCGTTCATTTCCCAGCCGCATGAATGCTAGCCATAATATCTTTTGGCTGATTCTTGTTCAAATTGACATTGATTGAGATTGATTGACATCTATTATCACTGATTGATTGACTTGGCATTTATTAACATTAATTATTGTCTTGGCGTTAATAAACAAGGATTGTTATCTTGATTTAATAATTGATCATACGTTCCTAGTTGGAACTAAGATACTGGCGAGTCGTCTTATTGAAATGAATGAATGAGACACGTTCATATTGACTATGAACTATTGCAATCGACTGGCTAATCTCGAATATTGGCATACAGGCACATGTAGGCTTCAAATTATTTATTTATTTATTTATTTATTTATTTATTTATTTATTTATTTATTTATATATTTATCTTACAAAAATAGCATGTGTACTTATGGTCAAGGCATGATTACTCCGTAGTTAGTTTTGATTGTTGCATTATGCTATGTAAGACCTACAACCTAACCGCACTGGTATCATTGTAGAGTTGTGCATATCGTGCCCCGTACGAAAGTACTCATTCGAATGACCATGATCCACGGCATGAGATTTCACTCAACGTAGAGGCTATTAAGTTAAATAAAATAACGATTGTATGGAGAGAATGGATTCCCGAGTTCTTACATGGCAGCCCTCTTGGTACTAGTAGTGTCCGACAGGCCGGTTGGTCCCTACAGATACTGCAAATCTGCCACACGGGCAGGGAGCGGTATCTGGTTATATTACTTATTGTATATTGTATATTGATGACGGACGTCCCGCTGGGACTCGTCTAATTCATGATTGGCGTAATTGATTGATTGGGTAAACTAGCCTTGCTTGCACATAGTAAGAACTGAGGAATTCCTATTGCATAATTCCAGGATAACTTGGAACTCACAGTAGCAAGCCATAGCAGTTGCATGGCTATTTAAATTGATTTGTTTGTGTACTGTACCTACTCTGTTGCCTAACTGAGATAATCAGAATATCAGGACATGACGGGCCAACTTCTGTCCTTGTTTGGTTGGGAGGTTGGTTCGAAGTGTCGTGATGTGATATGAATCCCAGTAGTCAGCAGAGATCTATTTATTATGTTTCCTATTACTGGTTTATTCCTCATATCGTGCTCCCTTGCGGTACTTGCTATTAGAGGTCTAACCTCTCTGGTTTTGCATGGCCAGATTTAGAGCCAGTCCCCAAGGATCCAGCTTACTTCTACCTCCAAGATGATCAATACTAGAGGGATGATCGCAGGAGGGCTCGAGTGGGATTCTTACTTCCCCGTTCGTTTTGTTAAATACTTATACTTTGCCGTTTGGCACCGACATGTTAGTCGGATTGTCTTGTACTTACTTTTGCATAATTGTAACTAAGTCAGGCTGCAGCTGATAACAATTGTGTGTACTTACTACATCATCTGGCTGTATTTTGTAAAGCCAGATATCAAGAATATTTTGACTGAGCATTTGGGACGCCTTACTGCTTATTCTCACATGTTCTCTATTTCTGTTTCTTGTTCGAATGATTGAGATAATAGATGTAGAGTGACCATAGCGAGACTTTTATGTAGTATGCACCCCCTCATCTTATTAGACAGCATTGATCGTATTATACGGTATTCATCTACCCATAATACGTAGCTGGCTGAGTCATTCCTCCGCTCTCCAGTATTCTGGTTCTGGGGCATGACAAGGTTTTAGTGGTGGCCCATGCAGGTCTGATTTCAGACTTGTGGGGTGCTTTGATTTATAGGATGTCTCAATCACACATGTTTCCCCTTGATCTCATGATTCGTTGATTCTCAACTCCAGCTTGACATTCCAGTATCCCTTGACTTCGTTGATCCTTCATGTCCGGTCGTTTGATTATTCTTTTGTCCCTTTTCTTACGGGCACTTCGTCCGCATCTGTCAGAGCTAGACAGCATGGACAGCATGACCAGGTTGGTCAGCAACAAGGGCCAGTACTACCTCAAGAGACTATCCAGAAAGAAGTGATAGTGGAAGCAGCAGCTGGATCGCAGTATCCAGAGGTTCCACCACCACCAACAGTTCTACCTATCCCTGCAGAAATGGATACGCCGGCCCTTCTGGAGATCATGAGAGGGATGATGGCTACCCAACAACACCAGATGTTAGCCCAGCAGTGCATGCACGCTCAGTTGCAAGAGCAGAATGTACTACTCAACCAAGGATTGCAGACAGCATTAGAAAGAGGGGCGAGGCCAGATTCAGGAGCATCAACCAGATTTTGCAAGTTCAACCCCCGTCGTTTCGAGGGCACGGAGGATTCTATTTCAACTGATGCATGGCTTAAGGATATTGAGGCTATTCTGACAGCCGCTAAGGTGCCGGCAGAAGAACATGTGGATCAGGTAAAGTTATTACTTCAGGATCTCGTACGTGATTGGTGGGAATCAGAAGAAGTAGGCATCAGGCGTCCCGTTGCTTAGGATGATTTTACAGCAAGGTTCAAGATGAAGTATTATGGAATTGTGGCGCAGTTCGAGCTACAGCAGAAGTTTATCAATCTCAAGCAGGCCGGCAAGACAGTAGATGCTTATGCAGCGGAGTTCTGCAGATTGAGTAGGTTTGCCCCAGAGATGGTAGCAATGAAGCGCCAGAGGGCGATGAGGTTCCAGCAAGGGTTTCATCTTGAGCTCTTGCAATTGATAGAGGGACACAACTACCAGACTTTTGATGAAGTATTGAGGCAACTCGAAGGCATGAGATCACCATTCAGAGGATCACGGCAAGGACTGGGGGTCAGAAGAGATCCAACAGTCAGATGGAAAGAGGAGGGAGCAGCGCCCCGAACAACAGCACCATCCCCTGGCATTCGTATCCACGATGTGGCGATACGAGGGCCCGCACCACCATCCAGACAGTAGCAGCAGCAACCGAGGAAGAACCAGCAACCCCCAGCGGGCTGCACTTACTGTGGAAAGATAGGACACACTAGAGATGTGTGTCGGGCATGGAAAGGACTGTATTTGATATGTGGAAATCCAGATCATCGGGTTACCACATGTCCCATGAATTCGAGGTCAGGAGGACCAGTGCAGCAGTTTTCTGCTCTGCCAGCACCAGGGGCAGGACAGTATCGAGGACCAGCGGTAGCAGTGAGATCGTTGTCCCAGCGTTCGTTAATACCACAGGCTCAGATATTTCGGCAGCAGGGACCGCCGATGCAGCAACACCAGCATAGACCACCCCAGCATCATCAAGACAGGGGCCAGCAGCAGCACCAGGCTAGGCCACAACATAGAAACTAGCAAGAAGGTCGAGGGCAGGCATTCACACTGTCCTTGGAGGAGGTATTAGCATCGGGAGATGTTGTGGCAGGTAACATTCTCGTCGTCTCATATCCCGCAGTAGCATTGTTTGATTCGGGAGCATCACACTCATTTATATCTGCACAATTTGCGACACGGCTAGGAATGGAGTTCGAGGCATTGCCAGGAAGGTTGAATATACTCACTAGTAATGGGCTCGTAGGAGTTAGTAGAGTTATTCTAGTGTGTAGTGTTGTAGTTTGCGGGCATTCCTTACCCGTCCAGTTGATAGAATTTTCTGTTGGAAATTTCGACGTTATCTTAGGCATGGACTGGCTGAAAGACAGTCATGCGACCATAGATTGTCGTAGTGGGAGTGTATCTTTTGATATTCCAGGCATGGAGAGATTCACCTTAGTCAGATCAGAGACAACTCAGCAAGAGCAGGGAATAATAACGATAATGGAAGAAGTCCAGGTTCCGAAGGTAGTTGAAGAATTTCTGGACGTATTTTCCGAAGAACTTCCAGGTCTACCACCAGTTAGAGATATTGAGTTCAGTATAGAATTGGCACCTGGAACTACACTGATATCAGATCGGGTTTACAGAATGGCAGATTCGGAGCAGGCCAAGGTATATCAGCATATAGAGAAACTAAAGGAGAAGAAGTTTATCCAAGCTAGTATATCGCCATGGGCAGCACCAGTGGTACTTGTAGGAAAGAAGAATGGATCATCCAGATTGTGCATCGACTACAGGAAGCTTAACGCGGCAACAGTAAAGAATAAGTACCCACTACCAAGGATCGACGACTTATTTGATCAGTTGAGCAGGGCTAGAGTTTTCTCCAAGATAGATCTTCGTTCAGGGTACCATCAAGTGAGGGTTCGGAAGGAAGATATCCCCAAGACAGCATTCAGGTCGAAGTATGGGCATTATAAATTCTTGGTAATGCCGTTTGGTTTGACCAATTCTCCAGCAATATTCATGGACTTGATGAACCGCATCTTTATGCCGTACTTAGATCAGTTTATCGTGGTATTTCTCGACGACATTCTTGTGTACTCTGCTAGTGAAGAGGAGCATGAAGACCACCTCAGGAAAGTATTGTAGATTCTGAGAGAGAACCAGTTGTATGCCAAGCTCAGTAAGTATGAATTCTGGACGGATCATATTTCATTTTTTGGTCACATCATATCAGGAGCTGGAGTAGCAGTAGATCCCAAGAAGGTAGATGCAGTAGAGAGTTGGCCAGTGCCCAAGATCGTAGCTGATATGCAGAGTTTCTTAGAATTGACAGGATATTACAGGAGATTTGTATCAGATTTTGCAAGACTTTCAGTACCCATGACCCGCTTGACACGGAAGGATGAGCCATTTGTCTGGTCGGCAGAATGCCAGGCATCATTTGAGAATCTGAAGCAAAAGTTAATATCAGCGCCCATTCTTACATTGCCAGTTGGACCCGGAGGTTTCACTGTATATTGTGATGCGTCAGGTAAAGGACTTGGATGTGTCCTCATGCAGCATGGGAAGGTGATAGCATATGCATCTAGGCAGCTTCGGGAACACGAGAAGAATTACCCGACTCATAATTTGGAATTGGCGGCAGTAGTGTTTGCTTTGAAGCTATGGAGGCATTACTTATATGGTGATCGAGTGGACATGTACACAGACCATAAAAGTCTGAAGTACATCTTTACTCAGAAGGAGCTGAACATGAGGCAGAGAAGATGGTTAGAGCTGATCAAGGATTATGATGTAGAACTTCAGTATCATCCAGGCAAGGCTAATGTGGTAGCAGACGCTCTCAGCAGAAGAGGCGGCGCATTTATGTTGACAACACAGAAGCACATCTTAGAAGACCTTCAGGAGATGGGCATAGAAGTTATGCTTCCTAGTGATGTAGAAGTTCTAACAAGTATACAGGTTCAATCTGACTTGGTAGATAGGATTAAGGCAGCTCAGGCGCAGGACCCAAGGATTCAGAAGCTTAGGGTAGAATATGAGTCAGGACTCAGAAAGGAGATGCAAATTCATGAAGACGGTACCCTTAGGTTTGGATCACGTCTATGTGTACCTAGTGGAGATATCAGACAGGAAGTTATGGCAAAAGCTCACAGTTCTCAGTATTCTATACATCCTGGAGGGACCGAGATGTATCAAGATATCAAGCAGTATTTTTGGTAGAATGGAATGAAGAGGGAGATAGCTAGATTTGTTTCCCGTTGCTTGATATGTCAGCAAGTGAAGGCAGAACAGCAGAGGCCAGCTGGATTACTGCAACCGCTTCCTATCCCGGAATGGAAGTGGGAGCACATCACAATGGACTTTGTGACCGGTTTGCCGAGATCGCCAAGTGGTAAAGATGCTATTTGGGTGATAGTGGACCGACTTACCAAGGTAGCGCACTTTCTCCCTTTCAGAGTAGGACAATCTACAGAGAAGTTGGCGGAGTTATATATGCAACAGATAGTCAGGCAACATGGAGTCCCTGTCAGTATTGTGTCAGATAGAGATACCCATTTCACATCACATTTTTGGAAGAGCTTGTATCATAGTCTAGGCACCAAGTTAAGATTTAGCATAGCTTACCATCCACAGACGGACGGGCAATCAGAAAGGACAATTCAGACTTTGGAAGATATGTTGCAAGCTTGCACCCTAGATTTTGGAAGATCTTGGGAGAGCCACCTGCACTTAGTTGAATTCTCATACAATAACAGTTATCAAGCCAGTATCCAGATGGCGCCATTTGAGGCACTATATGGTAAGAAGTGTAGATCGCCACTAGTATGGGATGATATCGGAGAGAGAAAGATGCTAGGCCCAAAAATGATTGTTCAGACAGTTGAATTGGTCAAGGAAATTAGAGAGCGACTTCGAGTTGCGCAAGATCGGCATCGTCATTGGGCGGACCAGCATCGTAGGCCGTTAGAATTTTTTGTTGGGGACCATGTGTTCTTGCGGATCTTACCTACCCGTGGGGTCATTAGATTTGGCGTTCGCGGGAAGTTGAGTCCGCGATACGTAGAACCATTCGTTATCCTTGATAGGGTAGGCGATGTTGCTTATCGTTTATCCCTTCCACCTTCGTTACGAGAGGTGCATGACGTGTTTCATGTATCTCAGCTGCGAAGGTATGTATCGGACCCTAGCCATATCCTTGATCATTCTGAGTTGGTTGTTGGTACCAACTTGTCTTACGAGGAGCAACCGGTGTCCATTTTGGACCAGAGAGAGAAGATACTCAAGAACCGAACAATTAGCCTTGTCCGAGTTGCTTGGGGTCATCACTCATTAGGAGAGTCAACGTGGGAACGTGAGGATGATATCCGATCACGGTATCCACATCTCACAAGGTATATTTCTTCCCATGTACCTTGATTGTCTTAACCCCTCATGCTTGTTACCCCATGGATAGAACTACTTGATATAGTAGATTGTTAATATAGACATGTTATCTGCTAGTTAACATTGAAGAATGATTGCTTGCTCAAGTTTCTTATATCTAGATTAATTTAGTTTTGATATTCCTATCCTGCTTGGATTTGAAATTCCGAGGACGGAATTTTTCTAAAGAGCGTAGAGATGTCACTTCTCGTTCCCAGAATACGTATTTTAATACATGTACTGCTGGAATATATTTATTTTAATATTTATCATGTATTGTTCTGTAGTTAAACTCCTTTAATTTTATGTTAATTAATTTTCTGCAACTTTATTTCCGTATTTTAATTTCTGTAATTTTAATTCTGTATTTTACTTTCTGCTTGGCTTTGGGTTCGGCTTAGATTGGTTTAGCTTAGTTGGTTCATCATAAACCCCCACCTACCACCACCCCTTTATTAAAGTCATCCCCTTTCTCTCTCTCCATTACTTAGCCATTAATCATCTTCTCCCTCATAACTTCTTCCCCACCTACCAGCCGCCAGGCAAGTGCCAAACTTGCTTCTTGATGGATTACCATTATTATCGTTCCATCATCTTCCTTACTTGATTTTGAGTCTCTTTAGTACTTAGCATTTCCAGTTTCCATGGTTCATTCTTTGTAGATCTAAGTTTAATGCATTTTTGAATTTCTTAGGTTTTGATCTAGTAAACTTTGTTATCTTTAAGTTTTGATGGTTCCATGTTGTAGAGAATTTCGTTCTACCCCATTTTGACCTATGGAAGTTCAGATTAGAATGAAGGATTTAGAGAGCTTGGAAGCAAAGGTTTCCATATTTCTGTCCTTAGAAAATTTTGAGAAGAAGAACAGATCTCAGCCGCATGACAATGCTTGACCGCATGAGTTTTCATACGGCAAGTCTCCTTGAGCCGCATGAAGTGTTGGCCGCATGAAGTGTTGGCCGCATGAAGTCCTGGCCACGTGGCATTTGAATTTATATTCTGGCCGAATAAGGACCCGAGTTATTTCTAGCCGCATAAGTCATTTCTAGCCGCATAAGTCATCCTGGCCGCATGAGTTTAGTCAGCCGCATGAGTTAGTCAGCCGCATGAGTTTAGTTAGCCGCATGAGTTTTTGCCAGCCGCATATGCACTCAGTCTTTCAGCCGCATGAGCTGCACGTCCTTCAGCCGCATGGTGCTGATCATTTCCGGCCGCATGGAGCCGATCATTTTTTAGCTGCATGGCGCATGAGACTTCTTAGCCGCATATAGGCTTGCACCTTTTTAGCTGCATGAGACTATTTTGGCTTCGGCCGTATGGCATCACCCTTGCCTAGCCGCATGTAACTCGTTCATTTCCCAGCCGCATGAATGCTAGCCATAATGTCTTTTGGCTGATTCTTGTTCAAATTGACATTGATTGAGATTGATTGACATCTATTATCACTGATTGATTGACTTGGCATTTATTAACATTAATTATTGTCTTGGCGTTAATAAACAAGGATTGTTATCTTGATTTAATAATTGATCATACGTTCCTAGTTGGAACTAAGAGACTGGCTAGTCGTCTTATTGAAATGAATGAATGAGACACGTTCATATTAACTATGAACTATTACAATCGACTGGCTAATCTCGAATATTGGCATACAGGCACATACAGGCTTCAAATTAATTAATTAATTATTTATTTATTTATTTATTTATCTATTTATCTTACAAAAATAGCATGTGTACTTATGGTCAAGGCATGATTACTCCGTGGTTAGTTTTGATTGTTGCATTACGCTATGTAAGACCTACAACCTAACCACACTGGTATCATTGTAGAGTTGTGCATATCGCGTCCCGTACGAAAGTACTCATTCGAATGACCTTGATCCACGGCATGGAATTTCACTCAACGTAGAGGCTATTAAGTTAAATAAAATAATAATTGCATGGAGAGAATGGATTCCCGAGTTCTTACATGGCAGCCCTCTTGGGACTAGTAGTGCCCGACAGGCCGGTTGGTCCCCACAGATACTGCAAATCTGCCACACGGGCAGGGAGCGGTATCTGGTTATATTACTTATTGTATATTGTATATTGATGACGGGCGTCCCGCTGGGACTCGTCTAATTCATGATTGGCGTAATTGATTGATTGGGTAAACTAGCCTTGCTTGCACATAGTAAGAACTGAGAAATTCCTATTGCATAATTCCAGGATAACTTGGAACTCACAGTAGCAAGCCGTAGCAGTTGCATGGCCATTTAAATTGATTTGTTTGTGTACTGTACCTACTCTGTTGCCTAACTGAGAAAATCAGAATATCAGGGCATGACGGGCCAACTTCTGTCCTTGTTTGGTTGGGAGGTTGGTTCGAAGTGTCATGATGTGATGTGAATCCCAGTAGTCAGCAGAGATCTATTTATTATGTTTCCTATTACTGGTTTATTCCTCATATCGTGCTCCTTTGCGGTGCTTGCTATTAGAGGTCTAACCTCTCTGGCTTTGTATGGCCAGATTTAGAGCCAGTCCCCGAGGATCCAGCTTACTTCTACCTCCAAGATGGTCAATACTAGAGGGATGATCGCAGGAGAGCTCGAGTGGGTTTCTTACTTCCCCGCTCGTTTTGTTAAATACTTATACTTTGCCGTTTGGCACCGACATGTTAGTCGGATTGTCTTGTACTTACTTTTGCATAATTATAACTAAGTCAGGCTGCAGCTGATAACAATTGTGTGTACTTACCACATCATCTGGCTGTATCTTGTAAAACCAGATATCAAGAACATTTTAACTGAGCATTTGGGACGACTTACTGCTTATTCTCAGATGTTCTCTATTTCTGTTTCTTGTTCGAATGATTGAGACAATAGATGTGGAGTGACCATAGCGAGTCTTTTATATAGTATGTACCCCGTCATCTTATTTGACAGCATTGATCATATTATACGGTATTCATCTACCCGTAATACGTAGCTGGCTGAGTCATTCTTCCGCTCTCCAGTATTCTGGTTCTGGGGCATGACAAGGTTTTAGTGGTGGCCCATGCAGGTCTGATTTCAGACTTGTGGGGTGCTTTGATTTATAGGATGTCTCAATCACACATGTTTCCCCTTGATCTCATGATTCGTTGATTCTCAACTCCAGGGCCATTGGTTAACCCGAACGGCATCACCATAAACTCGTATTGTCCGTACTTGGTCCGGAAGGCAGTCTTCGGTATATCTTCTTTCTTTACCTTCAATTGATGGTAACCCGACCTCAAATATATCTTCGAGGATACCCGTGCGCTGCTCAATTGATCGAAGAGATCGTCAATCCTTGGCAATGGGTATTTGTTCTTGATGGTATGATTATTCAAGGCTCGGTAGTCGATGTACATCCGTACCGTACCATCTTTCTTTGGCACAAAAAGAACAGGGGATCCCCATGGTGACGAACTCTCTCTGATGAACCCCTTCTCTAGCAATTCATCGATCTGCTTCTTCAATTCCTCAGCTTCCTTGTTGTTGATCCGGTACACCGGTTGTGCTGTTGGTTCTGCGCTTGGCACCCGATCAATGGCAAACTCGATGTCCCTATCTGGCGGTAATCCCGATAAGTCCTCAGGAAAAACGTCCATGAATTCTGCAATAATGGAATGCGGTGCCTCTTCCTCCTCAATCATAGCTCCGCAAAAAGCCCCACTTTGCTGCTCTATTGCCCCTCTGGCGAACTCGAATACAGACTCCCTGGGAGGACTGAATACGATACATCCTCGGTGGTAGTCTATACTGGCAAAATTCTTACTCAACCAATCCATCCCGAGAACGATGTCGAAACTTGGTAGTGGCATTACGAGTAAGTTAGCGCGCAACACTCTAGCTTCCAAGGTGATGCGGCGCCTCATGCAAATATCCTTGACTAGGATAGCGCCTCCGCCCATCATAATTTTACAATTACCACCCAATGGATTCAGATGCTATACTATGCTTGAATATAAAAGCTACAGAAATAAAACTGTGGGATGCACATGAATCAAACAAAGCTATAGCGAAAAAAGATTCGAGAAGTATGGAACCTGCTATCACATCTGGTGTAGGCTCGGGCTCCTCAATAGCCATGGCAAAAGCTCTGCCCTGCTGGGGTGCTCCTCTCTGCTGGTGCTGTGCGAATCGCTGTTGCTGAGTAGGGAGTGGTGGACCTCACGGCTGGGTGGCGGCTGGTGGTCTAGCTGGTCCTCTTTATGCTGGAGTTGCCTCGCATCCTGCTCGATCGAGGGCCAGTGCGTAATCCTTCAGCTGATGTGAAAGTGATCCGCAGTATAAACACGATCAAAGCCTCTGTCTGCAGTCGTCCCAAATGTGTCCAGTCTTTCCGTAAAAAGTACAGTACGGAGCTTGCTGGAACTGTCTTTGTGGCTGCTGTGTCTGGGCTCTGGCCGGGCCTCGGTTCTGCTGATGTGCTGGGGCTCTACTAGCGGACTGGAATTGCTGCTGGTGCTGAAAGGTCCTCGGCTGAATTTGGGGACGCTTCGTCGGTATTGACTGGTTGTTGCCTCCGCCAAAAGTATCTCGACTCCTCTTTGGCTTATAATTCAGCTCTTCTTCTACAGCTTGGGCGACCTCCAGGATCTCCTCGTAAGTAGTGGCTCGACTGGTGGCGATGGCTAAGCAAATCTCGTAAGATAATCCTTTCCTGAACCTTCTGGCCTTGCTCTCTAGGGTGTTGACCATACTCTCCGCGAAGCGGCTGAGGCGAAAAAACTCTAAAGTGTACTCGTCGACGGTGAGATTTCCTTGCTCTAAGTGCTCAAACTGACTCACCAATGCCTCTCGTGCTATGTCGGGGTAGAATTTCTTCTTGAATAGTCGTTTGAATTCTTTCCAAGTCACGTCTAGAGCAGCAAATCGGGGCTCGCCTTGGTACCTTGTCCGCGCAATGTCGAAAAGTTGTCCACTAGCTGACTCCACTTTTAGATCTTCTGAGACTCGGGCTATCTTCAGGTATCGCTCCACATTCTCTAACTATTCATCAGTATAGATAATTCCCTCTGTTCTATGGAATTCCCTGGGCATGAGGTCCATGAAGTTCTTGGAAGTTCCAGGGCGCTGTTGGGGATCATCTCTTTGCTGAAGAGCCTCTCGCAAAGTATCGCAAAAGATGTTGGCCTGCTGCTGGAAAATTCCCAGGAGTGTAATATTGTCCAGTGCCGGTGGCGAGGGCAGAGCAGGTGCCGGGTACATCACTGGCGCTGGATGCATGGTAGGTGTTGGGTACATAAAGGGTGCCTGATGCATCATATGCACTGGATACATGGCTGGTGCTGGATGCATCGTAGGTGGTGGATAGACTGCTGGTGCCGGGTGCATGGTAGGTGGAACAGGTGCTGGAGGAGGAATGGGTTTTACTGGGTTGGTATGTGCCTAAGTTGTAAGGGTTGATGTTGGGGTGGGATAATGCAAGGTTTTACTGGGTTGGTATGTGCCTAAGTTATAAGGGTTCTGCCACCCCCTGTCTACAGATACCTAGTATTTCCCATCCATCTATGCCATCCGTTCATATTTCCATTACTACTAGCCTCCTAATGTATCAATATGTGATCAACACTATCTGTAATTAGTATTATCCCACAGTCCATGGGCACTCGAATGCCTATACTCAAGTATAGTAGTCTTTCCCTTACTAAAATCCTCAGGGTAAATACCCAAGGTGTGGTCACAGTTTCGTGTGAGTGCCCATTGGATATAAGGGGAAACTAATATGTGGGTATTAACTTGATACAAAGGACATTCTCCTGTCAGTATCATGGGGTGCAAGGGAGTCTCGTATAATAGCATCTAAAGGAGTCTCACAGGTTTACATCTAATGAGTACAAGGAGGTTCGAGGGGCAATACCATGTCGGTATCAGTATTGAAAGCTTAATTTGGGATGTAAGGAGGTTCTCCTATCAGTATCCCTTGGATATAATGGAGATCAGCAGTTTATCAGCTTAGATAAGGCAATATAGGATATTCGTATGCAAGTACAGGTCTTCATCAGAGCACTCTATAAATTAGGGTGGTGAACTAGGGTTTAGACATTATACAATAAGTAAGGTCATTCTCATACCCATGTTAAACTGGTCACCCAGGTATTAAGGGTCTGTACCGCACCTAACCCTATAGGTCCTCTTAGCCAGGGATGTATTGTCAAATCGATCATGCCCCCCTCACATCTAACCATGACCTACCCTACCTACAGCCCGGGTTAAAATGTTCGAGTACCAAGGGAAAATTCATGGGTCAGAGTTCCTGGTTACAAGGGAGGCTATGTGTTAGTCCCAATGGCAGTATCAGACTTCCTTCTCCACAGGTAGCAGGGATTTAGGAATTTGCATCAGTAAACCAATACAACCCGTCCCCATTTATCACGCCCCAGAACCAGAATACTGGAGAGCGGGGGCAGACATAGCCAGCTACGTATATGAAATGGGATCCATCTCGCTATACGGTCACGGCTGTCTAGATACATGATAGTTTACTACAAGCCAACAGTCTCCTATGGTCATAAACAAGCCTAGTGTCTCAATCACAAGCAAGTAGGTACAAGTCTCAAGATGTATGATCATTAAATATACAATAATAAGGCGTCCCTGTTTCACTTAACAAAAATGCCAGAGAAAATTGGCTTTTAAAAATAAAACGAGAAAAAGTACAAGAAGTACAAGTTTGATTCTGGGAAAGTATTGCTATGGAAGTCTGATCTGTAAATGATCACTTTGTTCCTTGGACCATATGATGATGATGAAGATCGCTGCTTGAAGTTGAACAACTGGAAGAACTAAGTCACCAGAAAGGTATCGACGCACTTGGGCACTGATGGCGAGGCCGAATGCTTTCCTGCTTTGCTTCACTCTGTTCTGAAAGAAAGGTTGAAGAAGAATGCTCTGGAGAATCAAAATCTCTGAGTTCTGATCTCTGTATTCTCTCCTGTCCCTGTCTCTCCCCTTTGCTTTGAGAAAAATAAGTCCATTTATAGACTTGGGCTCTTGTGCGTAAAAACTCAGCGAAAGTTCCGTCTTTACGCCAACAACCGCCACCCACGACCAAAGTCATCCTCTGTATACGTTGACACGTGTCCCATCATTTCATTAAGAGTAGGATACACATACACACGTTCTTCGGGATGTGTGGCATGAAAGCCATGTAGGCAAACCACGTTCCAAGCTGGTCAGAAGGAATAGGGCGTAAAAATAGCCCCAATGTACTCTGAGCGTAAAGCAGTAGACTAGGCGTAAAATAGCCCCGACATAGACTTTCCGCGTAAAGTGGTTGTTAAATAACCTTGAGCGTAAAAGTAGCTCAAATAGACTTTACGCACACGTCAACTGTTGAGCGTAAAAGCTCGTATAGTCTTCATGCGTAAAAGAAACCATAGTATGAGCGTAAAGTAGCTCAATCCACATACTAAACGACAACATTGGTCTCTGTGTAAAAACAAATTCCTTTGAATTCTGTGATATATGCTATCATTAATATCTCCATGTCAGAGTTTGTATTAAATGTGAGACTTGACAGCTTTGTCCAGCGTAAAAGTGGCTAGCTTGTCCTGGGCGTAGAACCACGGGTGTAGACCCGAGCGTAAAATGATCAGCCTGCTTTAGGCTTAAAGTAGATCAATTTGAGTGAAATGATCTATCACTTTGACTCTTTCTTTGAAGCACTTTTTACGCTCCTACAAGACCCCCTTCAAAGTTTTCAAATATCTCCAAAATTTGGAATACTTTGAACAGAAGCGTAAAAATTGAGTTTTGACCAGTCAGCGTAAAATTCGGGATACGCAACAGTCATCCGCGTAAAAGCGGGGATATCCAACAGTCGACGTAATTTTCAATAGTGTCGGTCAACACTTAACCATCACAATGAATTTCTTTCTCGAAACTTTCGAATGCCTTTTCGCTTTCCCGAGTTTGCATTAATAATGAGCAGTTTCCAACGAGGAATATGAAGAGTTGATTTAATTGTATAAATAAGAAGGAATTCTTTGCTCTTGTCATTCATCCTCATAGTGACATGGCGCCCAAGAACGAGATTACCAACAAAGAGGCTTCGAGCTCCAGGCTTGATTTTGAACGAGCATACAACCTTTTAGAGTGCTTTGGACTGACTCCAGCAGTCTTCAGTCGCATCGATGGCGGTCCTTCAACTACGTATGAGGGAGCAGGAGATACAGAGGCATTTCTTAATCTGATGCGTCGCTCCGGGATTCGCAATATGCGCGAGTTAGGTGCCTCCCTTCGTCAGCCCAACGAAGGAGACGAAAAATAATGTTTTATGTATTGCGACTCTTTTATTTGTAGGGGCCACTCCCCCCTTATAAATAAAATTTTGATGTTGATCTTATCTGTTGATGTACAGAATTGTTTAATCACTTCTTTTGACTGCTTCTATGGTTGTTAATTTCCAAGAAACAAACCAACACGTGGCGTCTGTCTTGTGGTCACGAGAGCCTTTCAATAGGATCTTTTCCCGAAATAGACTCCCAACAGTTTCTTCAGTCTTTATAAATAGCCGAGAATGTTTTCATATATTCTCATTCTCATTCCTTTGAAGATAACTTTTTGCAATGTCATTCTCCAACAAATGACAATGGCGATGCTTTCCAATGGCGTTCCTTTGTACGCCCAATCACCAGACATAGATTCATCCACTATTAGAGCCAAACCATTTGACCTAAGTGGTAAGTCCGATTGTAAGTAATTATCTGCCTTTGAACTTTCTGTTGAAAATAGCTGCTCATGAGCATAAATTCTTGACGGGCGTAAAAAATCTAGCTGAATAGTGGTACACCTGAAGCACTGGCGTAAAAGCCTTGCTGAACCACTGGCGTAAAAGCCTTGCTGAATTGTGGTACACCTGAAGCACTGGCGTAAAAGCCTTGCTGAATAGTGGTACACCTGAAGCATTGGCGTAAAATGCCTTGTAATCTGTTGAAGATAAAACAAGATGCTTAAGCATCTGTTTTTAGTTAGCGTCTAATACGCATCTGATGATACTCTGTTTAAAACACTTCTTCTTCGTTGTTTTTCTGCAGAAGTTTGGCTGAAGAGCTTTTCCAGAACCGGTATTGGCAATTTTGACGCTGTGAGGAGCGTTCTTCTGACATCAATATCAGGGAGCTCATGCGCTTTTGACGCACAAATCAGACAACTCAGAACTCTTCGTGGGATAGAAGGGTCTTCCTCTGTTGGTAGGAAGAGCCTTTATACACGGAGAGTTGGATGGTGGAGTAAACTCTAACCCAAGAAATTGGGTAGTAGAGTTCCTTTCACGGCGGAACTAGGAATCGTATCCCAATGTTGGATACATTTCCATCTTCTCTGAAAGGCCGCCCCTACTCCACCAGTTGTATTGGCAGCAACACGCCTTCGGGCTGCCATACTCCGGGGTTCTCCTCTCGTCTGAAAGAGAAGACCATAGTTAATTCCTTCTGTTCTGGTTGCCATTGCGGCTCAGACAGCAAGGAATTGCCACCAACAACGAATCCGATGAAGAAGATCCAAAGAAGAAATAGATCTCAATTAGGTCATCGTTGTTGTATAGAATAAAAATCCAAGAATGTAATAGATTTCCATTATGAATTGTAAGAAAGTCTAAGAAATATAATAGACTTTTTTTGATGATATGGGATGGAAATGATAAGTCTTCTATGCTCAATGATTTGTATCTATCTAGATGTAATATGGACATGATAGATAATGAAATCTTGTTTTCTGTTTTAGAGTACACAATACTACCAGAGGTAATATGGACATGACAGTATGTAAGAACTCAAAAGAAAATTAGATTAATATCTATGCAGAGGTCAAATGGAAATGATAGATAAGGAAAGTAAATATTTATCCAGAGGTCATGAAAACATGATAAATATCAAATCCCACTTTTTAATCAATTGATAAAATAGAAGATTTAAAATCCCTCTCCCAGGAGACAAGAAATCAGCTTAACTAAACCTTGGTAGCTGCGGAATAAAGAGACAGATGTCATGAGCATATAGGTCCATATCAATGTATGAATGAATCAACATAACTTTCGGGAAAAGAAAACATTGATTCAATTCCATAATTAAATGGATGAACCTGATAAAACGAACGGACAGGCCTTTTCGGAAATGAAAGGTTGTTTTCAATTTCAAAGACCGGTTCATTAATAGATCTCTCCTATAAATAGGTGAGAATTTATTGTAACATTTCATTCTTATTTCCACTCCTCTATTGGAAATGTCTTTCGAGGATACACAGCAAAAGAATAAAGTCTTCAGGAAAATTGAGGACATCATTGAGACGTGCACCGTTGAACCCACTGTATCAGGCCCAACCGAAATAGGTGGAAGCTCTTCTACGCCCAAGCCACCCCAAGACCTCCTTGCTTTCTTAGTAGAGCCAGGGAAAACTCCTGAAGAAGAAGCGCTGAGGATGGCTGCCTGCAAGTTTTTTATGAACTCAGGCAACGATGCCTTCGAGGCATTGGTTGACTATGTATTCAAATAAGAAAGGCGAAGGCAGTGGTCCTCGTCCTTAATGTTCTGTCTTGAACAAAAATAATAATAAAAGAAATTTTATTCTTATTCTGTCTTCTTTTTTATACATAGTATTTCTTAAGAAATTTGCCATTGATCGGCATCATGAGTAGATCTCCATTGGGCTTTGATAACCGATAGGCGCCATTGGAAAATACGGACTCAATTACATAAGGGCCTTCCCACTTCGCTGGGATTTCCCTTTGCTTTTATGAGTCATCACCATCGGCCTTCGAACAGCTAATACCAGTTCGCCAATCTTGAATACCCTCTCTTTAACTTTACGATTGAAAGTTCGAGATATACGGGCTTGATATAGCTCAATATGCAGTTGTGCTTGAAGACGCTTCTCATCCAATCCTTCAAGTTCTTGGAGTCGTAAGCGATCATTATTTTCTGTAGTTAGCTCATTAGCAATAGCTATTCGTAGAGATGGGATCTGGATTTCCAAGGAAAGAACAGCCTCACATCCATAAACCAATAAAAATGGTGTAAATCCCGTAGGAGTTCGGACTATTGTTCGATAAGCCCATAAACATTCTCCAAGTTTCTCATTCCAATCACGTTTATTAGAAGAGACAAACTTTTTGAGAAGTTTGATGATCGTCTTATTGAAAGCTTCGGCTAAACCATTAGCAGCTGGATTATAAGCCGTAGAAGCCAGATTCTGAATTCGATTCTTATCGCAGAACCGATAAAATGCCTGACTGGCAAATTGCGGACCATTGTCATGAATTATTCGTCGAAGAATCCCGAAGCGATAAATGACATGGTGCTTGATGAAGCTGATCACATTAGATGTTTTCACTTCAGCAAGGAGAACTGCTTCTGTCCACTTAGAAAAGTAATCGGTTATAGCTAATATGAACCGATGTCCTTTAACAGAAGGAGGGTTAATAGGACCAATGACATCCATATCCCAAGCTTCGAAAGGCCAAGAGGCTGCTGTGGGATATAGAAATTCAAACGGTTGATGAATAAAATCAGCATGAATCTGACATGCTTTACATCTTCTGGCATAGTCTACAGCATCTGCTATCATAGAGGGCCAATAATACCCCATTCTTCGAATGCGGTCTTGTAATTTAGGACCCGGTTGATGAGCACCACAAATACCATCATGAGCTTCTCGCAGTGTTTGTTTGGCTTCACTTTCTGAGAGACAGCGCAGCAAGAGTCCATCATATGAACGACGGTATAGCATATGCAAAGACGAATCATAATAGAATCTAAACGATCGTCTCTTGATTGATGCAGCTTCTTTAGGATCTTCAGGCAAAATCCCATAAACTGCATAATCAATGAATGGAGTTCTCTAATCCTTCTGCTGGGAACTTGACTCTGTGACATAACTTTGTTCAATATGCAGATTATTCTTCACACAGAATAAGTCTTGGTCTAACAAAGTAATTGTATTTTGCCTTCGGATTGGGACAGCCAAGTCTGCAGCTAAGCTAGCAAGAGCATCAGCCTCCACATTCTGAGAACGTGGTACAAATTCAATAAAGAATCCTTTGAATGAAAGGACCAACTCGACTACCACCTGATGATATGGAATGAGATCAAGATTTCTGACTTCATAAGTCCCTCTAACTTGATTAACGATCAATTGAGAATCTCCATAAGCCTCTAGGAATTCAATATCCAATTGTTTTGCTACTTGGAGACCGATCAATAGAGCATTATATTCTGCTACATTGTTGGAGCATGGCTCATTAAGAGAATAAGCACGGTATATGACCATTTTGTCAGGAGAAACCAAGACGATTCCTACCCCCGAGACAATATTGCCCTTAGGTCCCACTCGTGACGCTCCATCAAAATATAATTGCCATATGTCATTCTTCAAAGTCATGTTACAATCCACGACTTCATCTGGAATGTCCTCATATAACTTCGATGTTTTCGGTATAGGGTGAGCAGCTAAGAAATCAGCTAATGCTTGACCCTTTACTGATTTTTGAGGTATATAAACCATGTCATAAGGAGTAAGCAACATCGCCCAGGTGGCTAACCTGGAGTTAAGAATGCTTGGTTTTCCCATCAATACCCGAATGGGATTTATTCTGGAGATGACATGAATAGTCTGTCCTGTCACATAATGTTTTATCTTTTGGACGGCAAAAACCAAGGCTAGACATTCCTTTTCCACAGGAGTATACCTATGTTCAGCTCCGACCATCATTCTGCTCAGATAATATATTGCTTGTTCATGACCCATGTTACTTTTCTGTACAAGAAGAGCGCCAAGTGAATGATCCAAGGCTCGAATATATAACAAAAATGGTCTTCCTACTACTGGAGGTACCAGAACAGGTGGATTTGTAAGGTATTGTTTAATATCATTGAAGGCTTTCTGACACGCTTCATCCTAAACAAATGATACACCTTTCTTCAATAAACGGGAGAAAGGGTGGCATCTCCCAGAGAGATTGGATATAAATCTTCTGATATAAGCAATACGACCCTGAAAGCCACGGAGTTCTTTCAGATTACGAGGAGGACGCATTTCAAGAATTGCTTTAACCTTATCAGGATCAACATGGATACCCTGAGAGGTAATGACAAATCCTAAAAATTTGCCACTAGAAACTCCTAAGAAAGACTTAGTAGGGTTCATTTTCAATTATTGCTGGCGCATCAATTCAAATACTGTCTTCAAGTCCTGAATGTGATCATTCTTTGACCGACTTTTAACAGCAATGTCATCTACGTAGCATTCAACTATTTTCCGTAAATGTTCTTGAAAGATATTGCTCATAGCCCGTTGATACGTAGCGTCGGCATTTTTAAGGCCAAACGGCATAACCGTATAGCAATAAACTCCAAGGGGTGTACGACAAGCAGTATGCTTCTCATCTTCTGGATGTATTTTGATCTGATTGTATCCTGATAATCCGTCCATGAAAGACATGCGTTCAAAACCACATGTATTGTCTATCATGACATCAGTAATTGGAAGTGGAAATTCGTCCTTTGGACAAGCTGCATTAAGATCTCGATAATCTATACAAACTCGGACTTTTCCGTTCTTCTTCATAACAGAAACAATATTGGCAATCCAATCCGGGTGTTGCTCTTCACGAACAAATCCACATGTAATCAACTTTTTGACTTCTGCTTCAATTGTATCCACCATATCTGGTCTAAAGCGTCGTTGTTGTTGTTTTACAGGCTTGACATTGGGAAAAATATTGAGTTTATGAGTAGCAACTTTAGGATCTAATCCTGGCATATCCTTATAACTCCATGCAAATATGTCAATATATTCTTTGATAAGTTTTATCAACTCTTCCTTTTCAACTTCGGAAAGATGCTTACTGATGAATATTGGTTTGGACGTAGTTCCATCTCAAACATCAATCTGGATAACTTCATCTTCTGTAGGTGGCTGTCGCTGTTCAAAACGGAGTTCCCACTGAGTATCCATCTGTTGAGCCCAAGGATCATTCTTAAATGGCTCTGATTTACCATCAATTTGAACCATATTGATTGAGAATATTTGTCCGGATTCATCATATGAGGAACGAGACATATCAGATTCAATGAATTGGACTTCTTCTGAATCCGATGATTGCGAAGAGCTAGAAGAGAATTCTTCTTGTATATCGTCATTAAACATGTGAGACGGATCATATCCCAACCCATGACGAGTCTTCTGGTAAAACGGATCACCACACAATGGTAGTCGTCTACCCTTGCCTTGATTGAGACCTTGCATAGTCTTCAAATCATATCCTATGTTCTGGATAATCATGATAGATTGTTGAATATACTTGTCAATTCGGATTCTTCCTTTGTCTTTATCTTTCAGCTCATCTGCCTGAGCAACAGAAATATTTCTAGCCAGACCAAACACGATTTGGCGCTTGTTTTTCTTATTAGACGGAACCACGAAATAAGATTCTTCGTGACATCTAAAAGTTACGCAAGCTTGTGATGAAGCGGCTACAGGTAGAAGATAGGGAGAAGATATCAGGAACCTTTGAGCATAAGGTCCAACATCAACATGAGGAGGAAAAGAATTTTTCTTATGATCAATGTATAAAGTTTCTTCTGGCTCTATGTCGCCTTTATATTGATGACTTTGCTTATCCGAAGATAAAGTCATTCTTTTAATAAACTTGACAGCCATATACTCGAAAAAGAAATCTTCATTGATATCAAAAAGTACAGAACGATCAATATTTACATCATTTACAATCTGATTACTACGCTTCGGATTAATCAACAGTAGACCATTATCCATCTTCTGCGTAGATTTGCCAAGATTGACAGTCAATAGTGGTTCTGGATCATTCGTACAAGAAGTACGCCCTTTGACCTTGATCATAAAGGGTTGAACTTGGCTCTTAGTAGGAACATTTACTGATTCCTCAGATGAAGCTTGAGTTCTTCCTTTAACCTTGATTATCAAAGGTTGATCATTGACAAATTGGGATTCGTCCGTTGACTATGATCTTCAAATGTTGCTTTTCTGGCGGATCTTCATTAAGAGATCGATCCTCAGTAGATGATTGATCCTCAGCTATGTCTGATATCTCTTTCATATGCTCTTGTTTATAAAGCCTTGAATCAGAAAAATAGGCTTCGACACCCTTGAAAGGATTGATATCAGCAAACTCAGTCTTCACAACTCCTTGGGAATCCACATACTTGAAGCATTGGTGGAGAGTTGAAGGGACGATATTATGCTCATGTAACTATGGCCTCCCCAAAAGGATATTATAGGAGACGTCTGAGTTGATAACATAGAAAGTTACCATGGTTCAAAGATCACCAATCTGAATCTGCAGACGAATCTTCCCCAGTGGTTTGCTCTTGCTAAAGTTAAAACCGACTATCGTAGTACTAGTGTAAGTCAGATCACTAATAGGAATCCTCAGGGGTCTTAGCATAATCTGAAGAATTATGCTAATTGAGGACCCAGGATTAATGTAAATCCTGTCAATTTCAGTGGATCCGATATACCCAGTATAGCACAGAGGCCTGTCATGTTTGTTATGCTTCAACAGCATATCTTCTTGCGTAAAGGTGATGTTGGGAATTGCTTCCATCACGCTATGACATTGCGGACATGAAACTGGAGTATTATCAGGACTCTTGAGTTGAGCCAAGCATGAATCTGCTTGAAGTAAGGCTTCACTCAAAGTCTCTCTGCTTTCTCTGGAAAGGCAAAGCAGTTCAAATATAGATAATCTAGCCGGAGTATTGGCCAATTGAGCTAGAATATCAAACTTGTAGGGTTTCATCACTACCCCCTGACTGGAAGCAGACTTCAATGGGATGTCAAAGCGTACTGCTTTCTGTTTCCCCTTTTCAACCACAAAAGGTTTAGCCGGAACAGGAGAAGATTGAGTTGGTAGTGTCTCCACTGCGTCTTCTGCTTCTTTGGAGGATCCTTCATAATCTTTGTGGTACTCTTTCCCAGATCTTGTACCAGCAAAAGTTTCTTCTTCGGACTCAGGAGAAGGAAGTACCATATTATAGGATTTAGTCTTCCCTCCCTTAGTCTTCTTCTTGTAAGGAGCTTCAGAACCCAATCCAACAGTGGAATTTTGATTTTGAATTTGTAAAGGAAGTCGTATTCCTTTATCGTAATTCAAACCTTCTACCTTTTGAAAGTTATAACCCATCTTTTTCATGAGAAGGACAGATTGCTGACTATACAAGTGAGTGGGCAGCAGACTTTTAACAAGTGGTTCAACAGAAGAAGAAGAAGAAATCTCTGTAACTACAGAAGAATGAGGAATAGAAATCTCTGTAGCTATAGGAGAATGATTGAGGTTTCGAAGAGAAATCCCTGTCGGAGCTTTTTCATAAGCAGCGAAGACTTGTTGTGCTCGGTATAAGGGAATACTATTCATGACTAGCCACTGCTGATGAGTAAGCTTGAGCTTGGTAGGAGGAGCTAGACTTGGAGGACAGATGTTCAGTCCTCTCAGTCTATCTTCTAAAGGAAGGCCATTCCATAGATGATCTAAATTATTAGGATCTGAGATAACATGAGAAATCATATTGCAGGTTTTGACTTTCTTGCCTTTCTTGGATTTTGAAGTTTTACCTTCATTTTCTATTTCAGGTACCAAGTCAGGATGTACCCACTTGATTTTACCATTTTTTAGTGTGAGTGGTAGCAATCCTGCATTTTCTTCTCTAGCAGGCGAGATATTCATGATCTTCATTGTCGCCTTCGGAATTGGAATAATTCCATCTGGGACTTGCTGTGGAGGAAAATCTCTGAACTGAAGAGAAACCATATTGGTTGTAACCGTATGGTCATCATTGGTTAAAGCAATAACACCACCATTTATTAGCTCTTGGATTTTCTTTTTTAAGACATAGCAAGCACTGGTAGGATGATTAATGTATCTATGATAGATACAATATTTGGGATTATCAGTCAGATTCACCTTATTAGGCCTCTTGGGCTCCGGAATCTAAAGTTTGCCACTTTTCACCAAATATTGGAATATCTCTGGGATATCACTTTCGTCAAAAGAGTATTCTTCTTTTGGCCTGGAAGATTCTTGATTATTCGGCATCGTTTTGTTCTTGGAAAGATTGACCATAAGAGTATCTTTTCCTTTCACATTACGATTGCCAGAATTATTACCAGGATTACTTTTCTTCCCTTTATCTTCTGAAGCAAAAATCATTCCATGCTCACGAGCTAACCTACCATTGGTCTCGGCAGAAACTGCTGCTATGATAAACGAAACCCAATCTGTGAATTGGGAACCCGTGAAGACAGCAATGGATGGTCGCAGATTCATCTTGCATGTATCAATCAACGCTGAATCTGGCACACCAGGAGGCATCTTTAGAGTAGCCTGTCGGAAACGTTCGATGAACGTCCGAGTATCTTCTTTCTCCTTTTGTTTGATTTCTATCAAGGAGGACAAGTTCATGTCCATACCTCCTTCATAGAAACGAGAGAGAAACATTGACTTGAATTCGTCAAAAGACGAAATAGAATTATCGGGTAAGCTACGATACCAATCGTAAGCTGAACCCGTCAGGCACCCGATGAACACTCGAGTGAGAAGAGCATTATTTTTCTGCAAGTGCACAGTCATAATATCAAAGTAATTGATATATTGACTGGAAGATGCTTTTCCATCGAACAAAACCATAGATTGTGGCTTGAATTTCGGTGGAAAGGGTACATCATTCCAATGAGGAGGATAAGGTTGCTTAATTCCTAACCTCTGGAGCTGATCTTTGTGCCTCAAAACTTCAAACTGTGCTTTGAGCTCACGCACTGCTTGAATGGCTTCACTGGTTTGAGGAAGCATATTTGATTGAATAGTTGGATGTACCGTAACCCCCACTGGAGGTGGTACGTCTTCAGGAATGATGGGATCTGGAGATGCAGAATTTTGATTAACAGCAGGCTCTTGAATATTTAAAGGTATTTCAACCCCTTGACTATCTTGAGTTTGTGCTGCTACTGGTACCGGTGTTACTACTGCCGGCTGAGCAGTTTGCTGATTCAAAATTATCTGATGCATGCTTTGCACCATGTTAAGCATGTCTTTCAGTGATTGCTCCACGGCAGTGAGGCGTTGTTCCGTATTAGCAGATGACGTCTCTGGTTCATCTCCAACAGCGTAGGATTCAACCTCTCTTGAAGATATAGAGGAATTAGTATAGAAGTATGAATCCACACTATCGGTATCAGACTCAAAAGATTGAGTACCCCCAGCTTCTGAATCAGAAGTCTGCAATTGTCTTTGTCTTCTTGATCGAGTATTCTGATATACTCCTTCAAAGGAATCAAGAAGCCTGTTGAACTGTTTTTGACCTGGAGTTTGGGACATATTCCGTCTTGGATGTCGTCCTCTGTTAGTATGAGATGCCATGTTGACTGATGCATATGACAGCTCATGTTCTTGGTCTTCAGCTTGATGTTGAGGCGAGTTAAAACTTAATCAATCAAAAACTGACCATTTTGAAGCCGAACAACAACAGTTGATCACAACCTGGTGATATTCACAATGATGTTTTTCTTGGGGGAGTGTTACCGGAGATTGTCTGTTCTTACGCTTTCACGTAAATCAGAAGGAACAGATGGAGTATTCTTCTTTATTATATTTGGGGTAGAAAAACGTTTAGTCCCTTGTGTATAAAGAAGATTACTGGCTGCATTCGCAGAACCAAACTGTACATTTTTACGCGTTTGGAGTTGTGTGCGTAAATCTTGAGATTTTTGAGCACGAAGGACTCCATTTTCATGGCGTGTAATTTGTAAGTTTGGTACTTTGCGTAAAGCAGTATAAGAAGGTTGTTGGTGTAGGACAGAAGCCTTACCAACAACATTTTTATGCTGTACACGTTTAGGTATATTCATATTAGATGTAAAAATATCATTGTGAATTTTATCTACACTGTCAAAGACAGGAGACTTACCTTTACACGTAGAGCGTAAAAATTGGTTATCTACCACGTCACAGACGGGAGATTTTGTTTTACGCGAGGAGCATAATTTATTTGGGCCTACCACGTCACCGACGGGAGACTGATTCTTACCCTCAGAAGCATTAACATTAGAGTCTGCCGCATTACAAATGGGAGACTTATGCTTATGCGTTGAGCGTAAAACATGGTTTTTATCCACTGGGCGTAAAACCTGGTTCTTACGCAGTGGGCGTGAAACCTGATTATCTTCACCGTGACAGATGGGAGATAAGTTGTCACACTTAGAGTGCAACTCTGAAGTAAGGACTTCCTCGTTACGAACGGGAGCCTCTACGACAGGAGTGGAAAGAATTACCTTGTCATTAGAAACAACAGAGAGATCAGAAGCCACTTTAGATTTAGGAATCCAAACTTTTCGTGCTTTGCGAGACTTTTGAACATTGGAGCAGCGAGAACCACCCCCAGTTCGGAGCATTTCTTCATAGGCAGTCTGGTCGAAGTGCACAACCAGAGTCTTCTTGGTTGAACCGACCGAAACATCATCATATTGAGCAATTGCCTTCTCGTCAGAGGAGAAGGTCATTCCCCAGCAGAGTCGTCATTTTGTTTCACTTAACAAAAATGCCAGAGAAAATTGGCTTTTGAAAATAAAACGAAAAAAAGTACAAGAAGTACAAGTTTGATTCTGGGAAAGTATTGCTATGAAAGTCTGATCTGTAAATGATCACTTTGTTCCTTGAACCATATAATGATGATGAAGATCGCTGCTTGAAATTGAACAACCGGAAGAACTAAGTCACCAGAAAGGTATCGACGCACTTGGGCACTGATGGCGAGGCCGAATGCTTTCCTGCTTTGCTTCACTCTGTTCTGAAAGAAAGGTTAAAGAAGAATGCTCTGGAGAATCAAAATCTCTGAGTTCTGATCTCTGTATTCTCTCCTGTCCCTGTCTCTCCCCTTTGCTTTGAGAAAAATAAGTCCATTTATAGACTTGGGCTCTTGTGCGTAAAAACTCAGCGAAAGTTCCGTCTTTACGCCAACAACCGCCACCCATGACCAAAGTCATCCTCTGTATACGTTGACACGTGTCCCATCATTTCATTAAGAGTAGGATGCACGTACACACGTTCTTCGGGATGTGTGGCATGAAAGCCATGTAGGCAAACCACGCTCAAAGCTGGTCAGAAGGAATAGGGCGTAAAAATAGCCCTAATGTACTCTGAGCGTAAAGCAGTAGACTAGGCGTAAAATAGCCCCGACATAGACTTCCCGCGTAAAGTGGTTGTTAAATAACCTTGAACGTAAAAGTAGCTCAAATAGACTTTACGCACACGTCAACTGTTGAGCGTAAAAGCTCGTATAGTTTTCATGCGTAAAAGAAGCCATAGTGTGAGCGTAAAGTAGCTCAATCCACATACTAAACGACAATATTAGTCTCTTGTGTAAAAACAAATCCCTTTGAATTCTGTGATATATGCCATCATTAATATCTCCATGTCAGAGTTTGTATTAAATGCGAGACTTGACAGCTTTGTCCAGCGTAAAAGTGGCTAGCTTGTCCTGGACGTAAAACTACGGGTGTAGACCCGAGCGTAAAATGATCAGCCTGCTTTAGGCGTAAAGTAGATCAATTTGAGTGAAATGATCTATCACTTTGACTCTTTCTTTGAAGCACTTTTTACGCTCCTACAGTCCCAAATATTACATATTCAGCTGATCATGAAGCTAGTCGTTACAAAATGTTAGGACTAGCAAGAGTTTAGTCATACATGATCAACCCTAGGATCTGTCAATCATGTTACAGCCCGTAGACAGTAAGTAAGTAAAGTACAATCGAGCTAAACAGGTGCTCGTCGGCTAAACACCTCAAAAGAATATTTTTACAATAAAGTGGGAGATCAAGAATAAACCTACTCGTTGCCAGGGTTCCGTCTAGTGGCCACCATCTGGCTGGAAGGTCGGTAGATCCTCTGGAGCTGCTCTAAAATCTGGCCATACAAAACCAGCTGGGTCAGACCCCAGAAAGAGCAAGTGCCACAAAGGAGGCTTCACTTAGGAACTAAAACCAGCAATTAGCACAAGATAACAATAAGGTAATAAATAAGACAAGAGTTTAAGAAAAGCATAACAGGGTGATATACGATGAGATAACCATGGGACTATTCAGATAGCCAGGTTACAACCCATAAACCAAACAAGGACCGGGGTTGTAACCCTTCGTCTGAACAGAACTTGAAATTCTCACCATTTATCGGTAAAATAAATATAGGCATTCTGGTCATGCAGTAATCTGGAACAGGATTAAGGCAAGACTAGACTGGTTAGACTCCATCCAATCATTTCACGGCCAAGCAAGAATTACGGCTTGATACTTTAACTAACTAGGGTTGTCACAAGCCTAATTACTAACAAGATGCAGTAAGATTATTCCACAGCCACAAGTCCTGCAGACCATCCAGGTTACCCAGGTCGAAAGATTAGGGTTGAATTCAGGTGGGTACATCGTCCAGAAAACGCATGTACCCTTAAGTAGCTTGAAGGGTGCAACACATGACAGTGTGCTGGAAATGTGCCCTACTCGACGGCAGGCTACAGATCCCAGGAGCGCCCAGGTAACGGGATTGCCTGTAGCTGGGAAATCTCTTAATGGCTACTGTGTAAATCTAGTTATTAACCTTAGTCCATTTTAGTAGGTACCCCTGACCGTGGTACTCAGGGGTCCCTGTCCTAGGCATGATGCAAGACAATACTGGTTTATTTGTACAAGCACAATCGCCCACGATGTCCAGGTTGTTTATTCTTGTCAGGTCATGTCATGTCATGGAGCCGCCGCAACAGCTATTCGAGAAAATCATGTCAGGTATACTTGTCAGGAGTGCGCCACGACGGGCCGCTATCATGTCATGTTACTGACGTGCCTTGCCATGTCAATTCTTGTCACACCACGTCAAGTACAATAGTCATTTCATTCATGTCAATCAAATCGTGATTTATCAAGTTTAGGACAAAAGGCGAAAGGATATAAAATGGGCGTAAAAATATACTATAGTGGTAAAGGTGTACGCCATAGGAACCCAAGTTTACGTGTGTACTACTACGCTAGGCCAATTAAATCCGAGCGTAAACAGCACTACGCGGGCAAGAGCAAGGTAAGATAGCTTTACGCTAGCAAGGCGCATGCGGGAGGGGTTTTTACGCTAGTCAGATTGTACGTGCGTAAAACTCTCTGCAATTGAGATTCCATACGAGGAACACTTGAGCATAACTTTTACGCTAGCAAGGGTTGGCTCGGGTCAAGGGTTTACGCTGGCAAGGCTTCACGCTAGCAGGATTTTACGCTGGCGGGAGAGTCCCAAGCGTAAAATCAGTTCAGCGTAAAACAGAGCTCGATATTATGCTAGCTCGATTTTACGCTAGTGGGTAAGCCCCGAGCGTAAAATTCAAGCAGCGTAAAATGAGGTACGCTTGTCACGCGATGCATGTGCGTAAAAGGGAACTACGCTAACACGTTAAGACGTGGGCGTAAAAGCTGAGGAATACGCTGACACGCAATGCGTGGGCGTAAAACTCCATCTCGGCCAGGACTTGGTGAAATCCGGCCATCCCAAGACCAAACTTGTGTAAAATCATGAGGCCTACTCCATGGAACTCTTAGTTTTCGAAAACAAGCCATTGTAGTAGATCAAAACCAAGAAATCCGAAAAGAAAATAAACATAGATCTGCATGAAGTTAGCCATGGAATTTGAAAACACTAAGTACTAAAGGGACTTAGAATCGTATAGAGAAGAAAATGAAACAATAAAATGTGAGTTCCTCCATGAAGCAAGTTGCACTTGCCGGTGGGGTTAAGTGGAGCTCTACGCTGGGTGGAGGAAGAAGAAGAAGAATAAATGCTGAGTTATGAGGAGAGAGAAAGGTGGTTGGGATATAAATGGGGGTAAGTGGTGGTAGGTAGGGGTTTTCCTTTGGGTCATGATGAACCAAAAGCAACTCCAAAACCGAACCAAGCCAACCCGAACCAAGATGAACCATGGCCAAGGAAATACAACACAAGATAAAATACGTACACGTATTTCCAAAAATACGCAATACGAACACAGGCATTACACCATTGTTCTTACCTATCCAGTGAACATGGTAAGTAAATAGAACATCTGTTTATGTTTAAGATGTAACAATAAGCATCTCGCTTCCCAACTACCCGTCCCACAGTATCACAAATCTGATACTCAGCTTTCCTATAGGATACTCTTTATTCTATCCTAGTGAGGGCCATCCCTTAGACGGCTACCAAGGTGTATCTCTCTTGGATACCTGTGTTTTTATGTTAGGAACATAGATCCTCATATATGATTGTAGGATCTTAGTCCCCTTTCTACTTCATCGTACAAGGTCCACTTGGGACAATCATCAAGCATCTACCCTTCCTTCCTAAAGTGTTATACAGAATTATAATTGGCATGTCGAGAGGGATGAAGACCTTATCTTTTGCTGCACCAAACTCAATGCTCTAAGGCTTCTACTCGAAATCCTCTGTGACAGGGAAAGAGATGAGATTGCTAGGGTTTGTAAAGACTTCCAGCCGGCTGTCCCCCCTCCCCTTTTATATCTAAAGTTTAGATAAGATCAATAGAAAAAGTGGATAGTGGAAAAAGGATTTAAATTCGAATTTGGATTCTCTAGTTTTTGTTTTATGAAGATTTGAACTCTAAACTTGCGCTCGAATCAACAGAGCTCAGAATCCGAAAAGTTATTGACCTACAGGGCTTCAATTGGAACCTTTATAAATAAACCCTTATGTATATGTCCTTTTTACAAGAAGTAGCATCCTCCTTATTTTATATATATATATATATATATATATATATATATATATATATATATATATATATATATATATATATATATATATATATATATATATATATATATTAGTGAGTTAAAACATGTGTCTACAACCATAATTAGTAAATAGATAAATAAATAAAAAAATAAATGGGACTTACAGGGGCCCTTCAACGCAAGTAGCGAGCCCCGCTGAAAGTCCTCGCCTAACCCGTGCTATTATCCAGCACAGCTATACCGTATTTCCTCCTAGGCCAAAACGGCCCCGAGGCCCCAGAATGCCGCTCGAGGAAACTTTTACCTTGTCGACAAGTTGTCAATGGCCGTGTTAAAACAATTTAGCTACTAAAGCATGGTCTAGACACTACCAAATTACAGTATTTTAGCGACGGCCATTTAGCGACGGAAATTTTCTGTCGCTATTACCGTCGGATTACCGACGAATTTGTGACGGAACACCGACGGAAAGCAGTGGACAATTTTTTTTATTTTTTTATGTCCATATCCGTCGCTACGCCGTCGATAGGTCGTCGGCCAAGTAGCGACGGTTTTATATCCGTCGCTAGAACGTCGCATATTTTGGCGGCAAAAGCCTAAAATATTGGCGCGAGATTTACTGACGACTTAGCGACGAAATAATCCGTCGCTAATTTCTGTACCCTAACTTAAATTGAACCGACGGGGGGGAAATTTTCATTCCCCCCCAAAACACTCTCTCTCTTCCCTCTCCCTCTCTCCGACGATCTCCCTCTCTCCGACCGGCGATCTCCCTCTCTCTCTCTAAGGTATGCTCTCTCTCCCCCCCTCTCTCTCTCTCTATCTCCCTCTCTCTCTCTCTCTCTCTCTCTCTCTCTCTCTCTTTTACGATTTGGGGGGTTGGGGGGCTCTCGTAGTGGTCGGAGAGGGTGTGGGGCAGGGGGGTTTCGGGTACGGGGTAGGGTGGTCGGGACAAGGGTGGAGTGGAGTGGTCGGGGGCAGGGGGGGTCGGGGAGGGGGTCGGGCAGGGGTGGGGGGGTGGTCTGGGCAGGGGGGTTCGGGTAGGGGGTGGGGTGGTCGGGGCAAGGGTGGGGTGGGAGAGGGGGCAGGGGGGGTTGGGGAGGGGGTCGGGCAGGGGTGGGGGGTAGTCTGGGCAGGGGGTAGGAGAGGGGGTCGGGCAGGGGTTGGGGGAGGGTCGGGCAGGGGTTGGGGGGGTCGGGGCAGGGGGGCAGGGGGGTGGGAGAGGGGGTCGGGCAGGGGTTGGGGGGGTCAGGGCAGGGGGGGCAGGGGGGTGGGAGTGGGGGTCGGGCAGGGGTTGGGGGGGGTCGGGCAGGGATTGGGGGGGGTCGGGGCAGGGGGGGCGTAGGAGGGACTCTGGAGTCCCCGCGCAGGAGTCCTCCTCCTCCTCTCCCACAGACACACACACACACACGGACACACACACACACACACACACACACACGGACACACGGACACACAGACACACACACACAGACACACACACACACACACACACGGACACACACGGACACAGACACACGGATACACACACACACAGACATATATATATATATATATATATATATATATATATATATATATATATATATATATATAGGCATAATTTTAAGTAATTTATTAATAATATATATATATACACAGACATACGTCGTGAAGTCTAGTATATATATTTGATTAGCTAAGGTAGAAGTTTAGCCTAATTAAGGTTAGTTTTGACAGAGTTGACTTGGACTCCTAATTTGACCTAGAACTAGCCTAGTTGACCTATTTGTATTTCGATTGATATCATATGAATAGTTTGCCTAAGATTTGATTGGGTTGGTTTTAATGTGTGGGTAAATTAGTTTACCTTATTTTAGAGTATGACTACGTAGCTAGTGTGTAGAGTAGTATATGGTTACTAGATCCTAGTGTAGAGTAGTATATAGAGGAGTATGGCTACTAGTGATATATAGATATGTAGGTCCATGTGTATCTGTATCGGACTATCGCTATCGGTATCGAACTATCGCTATCGGTATCGGACTATCGCTATCGATATCGAACTATCGGTATCGATCGAACTATCGGTATCGGACTATCGCTATCGGTATCGGACTATCGCTATCAGTATCGACCGTATATACTTAGTATCGGGCGTAGCGGATTAGTATCGATCAGTATATAGGTTTGGGTTAAGATCAAGGTTCAAAGTATCGGTATCGGAATAGTAGGCCGAATAGGAGGCCGAGATAGTCGAATGAGAAGAAGGAAAGAAGGGAGGAGCAGATGGGTCCAGCGCCATGGTGGAGGTGGAGAAGTAACATGAGAGCAGTTTCCGCCGTAACATCTCCTGGCTCTGCTGGCAACTGAAGTCCAGATGCTACAAAGGACGATCCTTCGCTGAAATCGACTACAACACCCATCAGTTCAAGTTTATTCCTATATGAGTAGATTCCAATGCCATAGAAGCCATCAGTTTGTTGACCTTCCTCTATGGCATTGGAATATACTCATATAGGAATGAACTTGAACTGATGGGTGTTGTAGTCGATTTCAGCGAAGGATCGTCCTTTGTAGCATCTGGACTTCAGTTGCCAGCAGAGCCAGGAGATGTTACGGCGAAAACTGCTCTTATGTTACTTCTCCTCCTCCACCATGGCTCTGGACCCATCTGCTCCTTCTTTCTTCCCTTCTTCTCATTCGACTATCTCGGCCTCCTATTCGGCCTACTATTCCGATATGCGTTTGATACGGTCTACCTAACCTATATACTGATACTAATCTGATACTCTCTGATATTAAGTACATCCGGCTTACTAGCTAGTGGATCCACCAGTTACATGATTATATACTAATTATGTTAGATTGTGATACTAAGTAGCCTCGTCGTAGGCCTAGCGTGTTATCCACAAGTTTAGTTTTTCTTACGATATAAGTATCGGTATCGGGCTATTAATTCTTATGTTTAGTTTGTCTTACGATACAGATATTCACATCAAATCGAGCATGAATCGTTACTTTGTTGATCATACATGGATGTACAAACGACAACACGAGAGCAGAATTGGTGTGAGTGACGATTTTCAGGCAGGTGTGGAAGTATTTCTTAAGTATGCCATGAGCAAAACTCAGTACATGGACGATAACAAAATCAAGTGTCCATGTGTTAATTGTCACAATAGATGTTTCGAAGAAGTGATGACTGTGAGAGATCATTTGACCCGTAAGGGTTTCGTACGTGATTACGGCCTGTGGTCATCGCAAGGTGAATTATATTCAGAAAGACAGGCTGCAGAAGCTGGTACTTATGCTTTTGATGATAATGCTGCAACGGATGTCCTCGAAGACGACGGATGCTCTGTGGATTATGGAGACATACAGAACCTTGTACGAGATATGGTGTATGCTGCGGCAGGGCCTAATTTTGATCCGGAGGATCCTAATCTCGAGGCAAAGGAGTTCTATGATATGTTTAAGGACGCAGATACTCCTCTATATCCTGGTTGTGAGACTCATTCCGTACTGTCAGTGACGATGCGGTTGTTGAACATAAAGTCTGATTTTAACTTGCCACAAGCTTGCTATGATCGGATCACACAATTAACTAATGAGGTGTTACCGAAGGAATCAAAAGAGCTCCTAAGAAACTTCTATAAGTCAAAGATGATGGTCCGACAACTGGGACTGGGGTACGAGAAGATAGATTGCTGTCGCAACGGATGCATGTTGTATTACAAAGAGAATTGCGTATTAGAAAGTTGTTGGTTATGTAATACGGATCGTTACAAGACAGTACAGGGAAAAGGAAAGTCAACTAGAAAACGACGTCCTTACAAGTATATGCATTACTTGTCGATCACGAAGCGCTTACAGAGGATGTATATGTCTCTGAATACAGCAGAATACATGACGTGGCACAGTGAAGATCGCATAAAGGACGAAGGAGAATTGTCACATCCTTCGGATGGGGAGGCGTGGAAATATTTTGATTTGTGTCATCCAGATTTTGCTGCAGAGCCTAGAAATGTACGTCTGGCGCTATGTTCTGATGGCTTCGCCCCTTTCGGACAGTCGGGATCTCAATACTCATGCTGGCCGGTCATTCTTACCCCTTACAATCTGCCACCATGGATGTGTATGAAGACTCCTTATATGTTCTTGACAGCTATCATACTCGGTCCCAAAAATCCGACAAAGAACATCGATATATATTTACAGCCGTTGGTGGATGAGCTGAAACAGTTGTGGGAGATCGGCGTCACGACCTATGATATTTCCAGAAAATAAAACTTTCAGATGAGAGCTTCACTCATGTGGACAATCAATGATTTTCCAGCATACAGTATGCTGTCGGGATGGAGTACGCACGGCAACATGTCTTGTCCGATATGTATGGAAAATAGTAAGGCATTCCGCCTTAGATATGGAGGAAAAACTTCTTTCTTTGACTGTCACCGTCAATTTCTGCCAACGAGACATCCTTGGCGAAAGAACAAGGACGCGTTCAGATATGGAAAACAAGAATTTTCTGAACCTTCTGCCAGATTGTCGGGATACGATATTTGGGAAGATGTAAAGGAATTGCCCACCGCAATGGAAGATCCATCGAACAATCGTGTCGAGGGGTTCGGACAAAGCCATAACTGGACCAAACGGAGTATCTTCTGGGACTTGCCTTATTGGAAAGATAATCTTATTAGGCATAATCTTGATGTCATGCATATCAAAAAGAATGTGTTCGATAATGTCTTCAATACCGTTATGGATATTAAAGGAAAGACGAAGGACAATCCAAAAGCAAGACAAGACATGGCCGAGATATGCAAACATCATAATCTAAACTTGATACAAAGGGGAGCTGGTGGACAAGTAACTAAGCCGATAGCGCCATACGCATTGAGCAAGGAAGATAGATTAATAATCTGCAAGTGGATATCTACTTTAAGATTTCCCGACGGCTATGTGTCGAATTTGTCTAGATGCGTTGATCTCAATGAACGCAAGCTAACAGGAATGAAGAGTCACGACTGCCACGTGTTTATGGAAAGATTACTGCCCATTGCGTTGAGAGAGTTGTTGCCTTCTGCTGTATGGGTTCCGTTGGCCGAGCTGTCTACATTCTTCAGGGATATCTGTTCAACTAAGCTCACGGTGCAACATATGATACAACTTGAGGAGAAGATTGTCTTAACAATTTGCAAGTTAGAGAAAATATTTCCACCGGGTTTCTTTGACAGTATGGAGCATCTACCGATTCATCTAGCATACGAAGCCCGTGTCGGTGCATCTGTTCATTATCGATGGATGTACCCCTTTGAAAGGTAAATAAAAATTGATATAATTTAAGTAGATTTTATAATTCATGGTTAATTCTCAAGATAATTTGTCTCTCTAGGTATCTACATTATCTAAAGAAGAAAGTTGGCAACAAGGCTCATATAGAGGCTTCGATATGCGAAGCATATCTTATCGAGGAGGTGTCAAACTTTTGCTCCATTTATTTCGATACTCATGTTGAGACAAATCGAAATAGACCTCAAAGGAATGACGAAGACGTTGAGGAAGGAGGTATATTCAATTTAAGGGGCAAGCCTATTGGGGCTAGTAAGAAATGGTGGTTGAGTGACGATGAGTATGATGTCGCTCACCGATATGTCTTGTTAAATTGTGACATACAAGAAGTAAGAGATTTGGAGAAGTAAGTGACTACACCTCGTTATAATCTCTAATTTGGTGAGGTTAGTGACTACACTAATTTTTATTCTCTCTAACAGTGTATTTAGAGATGAAGTCAAAATAAGGACACCCGATATTACCGATGAGGGACTTCAAAAAGAGGTTGATTTTACCTTTCCGTCATGGTTTCGAGATTACGTAAGTAACTGAGATAATATGTTATGCGGCTACCATTTAAATATATATATGCAACTAAAACATTTAAAGTTTACAGGTTTTATTAGCTGAACCAAGTACACTCACAAATGAGAACATTCGTTATTTGTCATTGGGACCGAAGAAGCATGCAAAGACTTGGCCCGGCTATGTCGTTAATGGCTTCAAGTTTAAGACAACTCAACATCCTATAAATGCCGAATTTCTCAATGACGGCTTCAGTACGAAGGATTCTGGTGTTTGCATAAGAGGCACAATCTATGACGACGAGCCGGACTTTGACTATTATGGAGTGCTTCGGGATATTGTAGAATTATAATATAGTGCCCCATTTGATATGCATATTGTTATGTTCAAATGTGAGTGGTTCGATACGACACCAAATATCGGTTGGAGAATCGATAAACAATTTGGATTCGCCGATATAAATCATCGCAGGAGGTATAGAGGGTCCGACACGTTTGCGATAGCAAGTCAGGCTGTTCAAGTCTACTATACAAGCTACCCAAGGCGTCGTAGAGATCGCTTTGACTGGTGGGCAGTATGCAAGATTAAATCTAGAAATACATTCAACGTTGGAGACCCAGCATACCAAGAGGACCAGATCGAAAAGCCCCAATACTTGGGACAACAGTCTTGTGACATGGATGTTGAATTAGAGGTTGATATACCTCTTGCTGATAAAAATAGAGGGGAGGAAGAGGTTGATATACAAGACTTAGATGTCAACCAGGGGAGAAAGAGGCGTCTTGTCCCAAGTATTGAGACTGAAGAAGAAGAAGAAGAAGAAGAACTTTATGAGGATGAGGATGAGGATACAGATGAATTCGACGATGAGGATGAGGATGATGATGATGATGAGGCCGAGGCCGAGGAAGAGGACGATGACGATGATTAAATATCGCTATATTTCAGTTGTATCTTGAAGCACCCAATATCTAGTCTTGAATCCTAAATTACCCTATTACATTTGGATTTACAATTACAAGTCTAGTGGAACACAAGATGCCCTTTCATCAAAAGTTACAAGAATTGTACTTTGTTGTATTGGTGCGTGATTTTATCAGATTTTGTGTATCTAGCTTTTATTCGTACTTCACTTCTGATTGTAATATTTATTTCAGTTTGGGATATTTGCGTATTATTGTATGAGTTTCTTTTTGCAGATGGCACTCCTAGGCCTACTCGTCTGGGCGGCACTCATCGCCCTGCTGCTGGTATGGATATGTTTAGTTTTATATTCATTTATAAATCTATGTTGTCGATATTTTGTTTATGTGTTCTATTTACAGGGCATGGTTGCGAGCACCCGTACTGGTGGTGCTGGCCGTGGTCGTGGCGGTGGCGGCGGCGGCGACGGTGGTGGTGGTGGTCGTGGGCGTGGGCGTGGGCGTGGTGGTAGCGGTCGTGGTCGCCAGCCGCATTCCCCGGATGTGACCTCCGATCCCGACTTGGAGAGCCCGGACACAGGCTCTTCCCGCCGTCATTCTTCCTCGGTGCCACCGACATCGTCGTCGAGGCCTGTGACTCCATCCGCTAGCGGATCCGTTCCGCCACCGGATGTACCAGCGGATGCAACAGCAGATGCAGCAGGGGGCCCAGCAGTTACTGCAGGGTGGGCCTCGGAGTACCCCGGGATTCAGTTTCATCCTGTTACCGGGGAGTACATGCGCGGACCCGCGGATCCCCCGACGCCACCAGAGAGGCTGGTGGGCGAGTTCCGACGAGAGCTATGGCCCGCTGGTGAATCGTAAGTAAATTTAAGTTAATTTATTAAATTTGTTTCATTTATTCAAGTTAATAATCCAGTCGTTGCTTCTTTATAGGTTTTTCCCGTGGGATGCTGCCCGGATTCTAGGGCGCATTATCCGGGATAACTACCATGGCCCCTACCTCAATTTTTCTGAGGTGCCTCAGGACATGAAGTACGTCTGGCTCGACGAGATGAGGGTATAAATCCGTCGGTGAATTATTAATTATTCTTTAAATCATTAAATTTTTTATTACGTGATATTTGAATTTGTATGTCAGAGGACGTTCTGGTGGCCCTCCCATCGCGAGGAGGCGATCCGCAGGACCTACAAAGCCGCCGCCGGGAAGAAGATACGGGATGCGGTGTACGACCTTCGTACGGCGCATACGAGAAAGGACTGGATCCGGGCGGAGTACTATGAGCAGATGTTGAAGAAGATGGATACTCCGCAGTTCAAGCTGAAATCGGAGAAAGCTAAGGCTAATCGACAGGCCGCGGGTCTGCATACGGGGGGATCAAGGCCCCACGCATCGACGCGTGCAGATTTGGTGAGATAGCGCAAATTTAAATTCATTCTATTATTTAATTTCGTACTTTTAATATACGAAGTTAATTAAATTCTACGTATGCAGGCCCAACGGGCGGTAAAGCAGGGGAAAGAGGCGGAGACGGTCACCGCTCACGATGTATTCGTGCATACGCACAAGAGACGGAAGGACGGGAGCTTCGTCAACGCGAGGGCCGAGGAGACTGATGTAAGTACTTACGTTTATGAGATTTATGTTAGAAATATAATTATTGTTAAGTTAATTAGATAAACTTAGGATTCAGACTATAACTTAGGGAAACATAGGATTTAGATTATAACTTAGGAAAACTTATAGTATAAACACATTCATTGGATAGGCTGCGTATCGTGAGGCACTTAGTCGGCTTGAGATCGAGCCCCCTTCCGAGAATGTCGGCGAAACGACGCCCACCCAGACGCACTCTTCTATGGCCGCTCGCTACGACGACGTGTTCGTAGAATCCGTCGGCGGCGTTAGGAAAGGGCGCGTCTACGGCTTAGGTTCCATGGCGCCCTCGTTGCAGCCGTTGTCAGCCCCAGTTTTTTAAAATTTTTGTTAATCAGTATTAAACTGGCCATTAATGATTAATTTAGTCTTAAAATATTTTATTAGGAATTTTCTGGAATAATTTTAAATGATTTTTAAAGAGTTTTAATTACTAAAATATCATTTTGCAAATAGTTTAAAATATTTTAAATATGTTCTGTAATTTTTCTAATTGTTTTTATATCAGTTTGCAATTTACTGAATTGTTTTAAATAGAGTTTGTAATTAGTTATATTGTTTTAATTCTATTTTACAATTACCCAATTTATCCCGACGTCAGTTTGCAAATAATAAATTTGTTATTTTTGCAAATCGCACCCGTCTCCTTCCCCGATCACCGCCCTACTGTTCCCTAATCTTCCAGCAACATTAACCCAAACCCTAACCCTAATCCGGCGACCATCCACCGCCTTCGACCACCTATAAATAGCCCTCGACTCCCCTTTCATTTCTCCCCCATTTTCCGACCACCACGGCCATTCCCGACCACCTTTCTTCCCCATTTTATCAGCCGAAGCCCTAACTCCGGCGAACTCGACCACCACCTCCACCCTTGACGTCATCGTCCCCAACTACCACTGGAAGGTTCGTCGTGACGAGCTACGTCCAGCGCCACCCAAGCGCCACTGCCACGACGCTCACAGCCGCCGTTCGCCCTCTCGAAACCAACTTCGACGCCAGACACGAAGGTAACAGTGACTGTTTCGTGTCGTGCGTATCCAATACTTACGTATGTTGTTCGCCAGGACACGACGACCCCAGCCCCGTACTCGGACACGCGTAGATCGTGTCGTACGTGTCATGCAGTGCATGGACACGTCGACACGGTGTCAGATCTCATTTCTCGTGTCCTGGACTGTATGGACACGAGACTAACTGTTACAATTAGTTTAACGGGTTTGGTTTTGTGCTAACGGGTTTAAAAACCCACTAACTTAAAATCTGACTTATAATTAACCCGACCCCTAACCTAACACGCGAACCGAACCCGACCCACTGGCCAGCCCGAGCTCATTAAGCTCACCCCTGGCTTAGCCAGGAGGCCGAGTTCGAGCCCCCCCCTGCTGTTTATTTCTTTTTCCTTTTCCTTTTTCTTTTCTTTTTCTTTTTTTTTTTCTTTTTTCTGTTTATATATGTATATATGTATATGTATATATGTATTACTGTATATATTATATATATATTTACTGTTATATATATTGTATATACAAATTATTTATGAATATATATATATATATATATATATATATATATATATATATATATATATATATATAAATATACTTAGGTACATCTATGTATATATACGTTATTTTCTTTATATAAATGTATATATATATATTTTTCTATATATATATATATCTTTGCTAGTTAGCATTATATATATTATAGTGTATGTATATCCCTATATATATACTTTTCATATATATTGTATATAATTGTGTATATATATATATATATATATATATATATATATATATATATATATATATATATATTATTCTTTTATATATATGTATTTTCCTATGAATATATATATATATATATATATATATATATTGTATATGTACATATAATTGTACATAACTAGCCTCTATAAAATTATGTAAAATTACCTACTTACTATATTTTCATGTTTGCATCTTCTATGTGTATTTTTCCTGAATAAAATAGTATTATATTTCCTGCTCTTTTTATACATTGTATTTTTGTACATTTAATTAACTGCAACCATTTTGGTGTCCAAGCCTAGCATGGGTTTTTGGGACCAAATGTGTTTTCACACATTCAAGGCCTGCACAAGTCATATTGGACTTGAATCATGGTCTTGGGTCCTGTATTTGAACCTTGGTTCATTTATATACATGGACAAAATATACAGATAATTAATTATTTAATTTCAGAATTATGTAACTTGCTGTTTTTTGGATTTTTATAAATATTTAGCTTGCTGTAAAAATTCTGGAAAAATAGTATTTAGATTCTCTGTTAATTTAGACAATTTAATATAATTTTTATAGCATTTTGTTGACAGTTTTGCCCTTGTTTAGCCATATCAAACCAGAACTCATTTTCTATATATTTATGAAAAAACTGATTTTTATAAAATACTTCTGTTGGGTAATAAATCCCAGAAAAATTATAATAAATTTCTATAATTAACAAGGTTTCTGTCAGTATATTATTTTGCATTTATTGGAGATTTCTAGTATTTTCTAAAATTGTTAGAACACAGTGCACAGAATGTTTATTTACCAATAATTATGACTAAGTCATGACTTGTGATTTTTGTGTATTTCTAGTATTTGGATTGCTAACCAGCCTTAATATGGGAGACCCATTTGTTAGTTTAGATGCCAAATCACTTCACTTTGAACCCCTAGGCTAAGTTCACCTAGCCAATGTCCAATTTGGCCTTCTCACATCACTAGTGTATTTATATTGTCTTGTAACTTAGAGTCTGAGTATATATATGTTTTCAGTGCCAGGACACTCTACATCTTAGCTTTATTGTCATTGCATTGCTTTGCTCCAGGCAAGTACATCTACAAACTCATTTACTGTCTTTTAATGTTAAGTACATGTGACAACCTTGTGAATTACCATTAATCCAGTTGCAAGTCTTTTGTTAATTGTACATGTTAAAACACTGTTATTTGATAAAAGAATGTTAATCAACCCATGTGAATGCTGATCCTTGGAGTAGCAAGTCAAATCATAACACGTTTCATACTATTGCCAGTTCCCACCATGCTTTACACTATTTCCCGTATCTTTTACATGATGATTACTGGGTTATGAGAGAGTTGATAATATAGTTACTGGACTCGTGGAATGTACTCACTTACATTGCAGTATGCTAATTGTGTAGTTTCTGGACTTGTGGAATGTACTCCCGTACATTGCAGTAAACTAGCAGTGCGGTTTCTGGACTTGTGGAATGTACTTACGTACATTGCAGTAAACTAAGAATGTAGTTTCTGGACTTGTGGAATGTACATACGTACATTGCAGTAAACTAGCATAGCACCTATTGATCGATCTCATACCTGCTCCAGTTTTAATACATAATGTACAATATGCCACAATTGACAAGAGTGTCTTAAAAATGATAACCAAGATATACCATGATTTTCCGCTTTATATGATTTACCATGATTCCAGTATGTCTATTTTTCAGTCTTATCATACCATGTTCCTGTTGTACATCTCTTGCATTATACATTCAGTACTTTAGTAGTAGAGGTTGTACTTGCTCCCGTCCTGACAGGATAACGTTGTAGGTATTTTGACCGAGGAAGAAATGCTTTGTGACCCGTACTATGGAGCTCCAGTTGAGGATATTCCAGCAGGGAATCCTGCTTAGCTGCTTAGTTTGACTTAGTGTTGGGTTATTATCACAGACGCTGTTTTGTACCTTTAAACTGGACCTTGTCTCCAGTACTACTTTTGGTTGTGTACTATTTATAACAAACTTAGTGGTTTTTCATCTATCTATATAGAAGCTGTGTTGTGATCATTCTTAAACTATCTTAATTATTAGCACATTTATAATTATTACCTGACTGTCTAGAACAGCTTACTACGCTCTAATCAAACGTAGGCTGGACATGGCTCGGCCCGGCCCAACAATTTGAGAATCGGGTCGTGACATGTTTTTAGTAGTGGCCCATGCAAGGTCCTGACTAAAGTTGTTTGGTTACGTTACTGTACCAAGCACGCCTGCAGAAATTAAGGATAACTAGATAACACTAGGAACAACATCTAGAACACCTAGAGGAATTTTAGGATTGCAACATAGGAAAACTCATCACAGCGTAGGACCGGTAGTGTAACTAAATTGTTTGCTTATGACTGCTTGCTTTATTCTTATAATTCCTTTGTCTTTTATAAATAGATGGACCCTACACACTCTCCCGATTCTGCCACCTCAGGTGACGGTACACCTTCATCACCTCCCCCTACCACCCGGATAGGTCCATTAGACTTTGCACCTCCACCACCTCCTACCCCGCAGACCCAGATGCCTCCACCCCCACCTCCTATCATGCCTCCCCAGACTATTGTTTCCCTTGACGGAACCCAATTACTGGCTTTGATCCAGGGGCTCCTGAATACTCAGCATACCCCCGTCTCGCAACCTATAGAACATCAATTGAGGCTAGGTAGTATCAAGAGTTTTATGAACCTAAATCCGAAGGAGTTTCTTGGGACGGAAGGCATAGTTGTTGCTGATGACTGGTTAGATTCCGTAGAGAGGAAGCTCATAGGGGCTAGATTACCTGACGACCTTTGGGTCGAGGCAGCAGAATTTTTGTTAGCAAACCTGGCAGGGGTCTGGTTCAGAAATGAGACGATGTTCATTGGCGGCAGAGGAAATTGGGAGCAATTCAAGATCCAGTTCAAGAGGAAGTTCTTCTCCACCAACGCTAGAGTTGCCATGGGATTGCAATTCCAGAACCTGCAACAGGGGAGCCGTACAGTCGATGAGTACGCAGGTGAGTTTAGCAGACTCAGTCGTTTTGCCCCGAGCTTAGTAGCCGACCCGGAGGAGATGGCTCACAGATTCTGCCATGGTCTTGTCCCGGACATTAGCATCTTACTAGTGGCCAACGGGATCACAGACTACTACCAGCTACTGGAGAGAGCCCGAGGTATCGAGGAGCGTCTTTTGTCTTACAAGAGGCCAGCTACCACACATCATGACGGGCCGTCCAAGCGCCAGACTTTCCAGCAGAGGACGACTACCCAGCACCAGCAGGCCTATTCTCCACCAGCTCATCCTCAGCATCAGTTATCATTTGCCCGAGATCCGGGGCAACAGCAGCAGAAGTGGGTCTCTTGTGCCTTCTGCAAAAAGCCAGGGCACGATGTCTCCATTTGTAGGAAGAAATTGAGCCAGTGTCTTGCTTGCGGGTCTTCCACCCATATGATTCGGGAGTGCCCGAAGGCGAAGCCATTTACCAGAGGACCTTCAGGGAGAGCATACCCTTTAGCCATCCAGGCAGCAGTACCAGTGCAGGGCCCAGAGCCAGAGCCAGAATACTTGACAGACGGTGCCACAGGTTGGATTTATTTGCATATGACTGTTTGATTCTAGTGCCTCATTAAGTTACCTATCACTAGACTCATGCCAAACCATCATTTAGTAACTGCACCCATGAGACCAAGCCATTGACCAGTAGACCTGTTTCATAGACGTTCCATCATTAGGAGATAGCCTTAGTCATCACTGTAATTATTTTTTTTAAAAAAAACGTTAGATACCTTGCGTGTCTTCAGTTCTTGTAAATTTCGAGGACGAAATTTTTCAAGGAGGGAAGACTTGTCAGCCCCAGTTTTTCAAAATTTTTGTTAATCAGTATTAAACTGGCCATTAATGATTAATTTAGTCTTAAAATATTTTATTAGGAATTTTCTGGAATAATTTTAAATGATTTTTAAAGAGTTTTAATTACTAAAATATCATTTTGCAAATAGTTTAAAATATTTTAAATATGTTCTGTAATTTTTCTAATTGTTTTTATATCAGTTTGCAATTTACTGAATTGTTTTAAATAGAGTGTAATTAGTTATATTGTTTTAATTCTGTTTTGTAATTACCCAATTTATCCCGACGTCAGTTTGCAAATAACAAATTTGTTATTTTTGCAAATCGCACCCGTCTCCTTCCCCGATCACCGCCCTACTGTTCCCTAATCTTCCGACAACATTAACCCAAACCCTAACCCTAATCCGGCGACCATCCACCGCCTTCGACCACCTATAAATAGCCCTCGACTCCCCTTTCATTTCTCCACCATTTTCTGACCACCACGGCCATTCCCGACCACCTTTCTTCCCCATTTTATCAGCCGAAGCCCTAACTCCGGCGAACTCGACCACCACCTCCACCCTTGACGTCGTCGTCCCCAACTACCACTGGAAGGTTCGTCGTGACGAGCTACGTCCAGCGTCACCCAAGCGCCACTGCCACGACGCTCACAGCCGCCGTTCGCCCTCTCGAAACCAACTTCGATGCCGGACACGAAGGTAACAGTGACTGTTTCGTGTCGTGCGTATCCAATACTTACGTATGTTGTTCGCCAGGACACGACGACCCCAGCCCCGTACTCGGACACGCGTAGATCGTGTCGTGCGTGTCATGCAGTGCATGGACACGTCGACACGGTGTCAGATCTCATTTCTCGTGTCCTGGACTGTATGGACACGAGACTAACTGTTACAATTAGTTTAACGGGTTTGGTTTTGTGCTAACGGGTTTAAAACCCATTAACTTAAAATCTGACTTATAATTAACCCGACCCCTAACCTAACACGTGAACCGAACCCGACCCACTGGCCAGCCCGAGCTCATTAAGCTCACCCCTGGCTTAGCCAGGAGGCCGAGTTCGAGCCCCTCCTGCTGTTTATTTCTTTTCCTTTTCCTTTTTCTTTTCTTTTTCTTTTTCTTTTCTTTTTTCTGTTTATATATGTATATATGTATATGTATATATGTATTACTGTATATATTATATATATATTTACTGTTATATATATTGTATATATACAAATTATTTATGAATATATATATATATATATATATAAATATACTTAGGTACATCTATGTATATATATACGTTATTTTCTTTATATAAATGTATATATATATATTTTTCTATATATATATATATATATCTTTGCTAGTTAGCATTATATATATTATAGTGTATGTATATCCCTATATATATACTTTTCATATATATTGTATATAATTGTGTATATATATATATATATATATTATTCTTTTATATATATGTATTTTTCTATGAATATATATATATATATATATATATATATATATATATATATATATATATATATATATATATATATATATATATATATATATATATATAAAATATATATATATATATATATATATATATATATATATATATATATTTTATATATATATATATATATATATATATATATATATATATATATATATATATATATATATATATTGTATATGTACATATAATTGTACATAACTAGCCTCCATAAAATTATGTAAAATTACCTACTTACTATATTTTCATGTTTGCATCTTCTATGTGTATTTTTCCTGAATAAAATAGTATTATATTTTCTGCTCTTTTTATACATTGTATTTTTGTACATTTAATTAACTGCAACCATTTTGGTGTCCAAGCCTAGCATGGGTTTTTGGGACCAAATGTGTTTTCACACATTCAAGGCCTGCACAAGTCATATTGGACTTGAATCATGGTCTTGGGTCCTGTATTTGAACCTTGGTTCATTTATATACATGGACAAAATATACAGATAATTAATTATTTAATTTTAGAATTATGTAACTTGCTGTTTTTTGGATTTTTATAAATATTTAGCTTGCTGTAAAAATTCTGGAAAAATAGTATTTAGATTCTCTGTTAATTTAGACAATTTAATATAATTTTTATAGCATTTTGTTGACAGTTTTGCCCCTGTTTAGCCATATCAAACCAGAACTCATTTTCTATATATTTATGAAAAAACTGATTTTTATAAAATACTTCTGTTGGGTAATAAATCCCAGAAAAATTATAATAAATTTCTATAATTAACAAGGTTTCTGTCAGTATATTATTTTGCATTTATTGGAGATTTCTAGTATTTTCTAAAATTGTTAGAACACAGTGCACAGAATGTTTATTTACCAATAATTATGACTAAGTCATGACTTGTGATTTTTGTGTATTTCTAGTATTTGGATTGCTAACCAGCCTTAATATGGGAGACCCATGTGTTAGTTTAGATGCCAAATCACTTCACTTTGAACCCCTAGGCTAAGTTCACCTAGCCAATGTCCAATTTGGCCTTCTCACATCACTAGTGTATTTATATTGTCTTGTAACTTAGAGTCTGAGTATATATATGTTTTCAGTGCCAGGACACTCTACATCTTAGCTTTATTGTCATTGCATTGCTTTGCTCCAGGCAAGTACATCTACAAACTCATTTACTGTCTTTTAATGTTAAGTACATGTGACAACCTTGTGAATTACCATTAATCCAGTTGCAAGTCTTTTGTTAATTGTACATGTTAAAACACTGTTATTTGATAAAAGAATGTTAATCAACCCATGTGAATGCTGATCCTTGGAGTAGCAAGTCAAATCATAACACGTTTCATACTATTGCCAGTTCCCACCATGCTTTACACTATTTCCCGTATCTTTTACATGATGATTACTGGGTTATGAGAGAGTTGATAGTATAGTTACTGGACTCGTGGAATGTACTCACTTACATTGCAGTATGCTAATTGTGTAGTTTCTGGACTTGTGGAATGTACTCCCGTACATTGCAGTAAACTAGCAGTGCGATTTCTGGACTTGTGGAATGTACTTACGTACATTGCAGTAAACTAAGAATGTAGTTTCTGGACTTGTGGAATGTACATACGTACATTACAGTAAACTAGCATAGCACCTATTGACCGATCTCATACCTGCTCCAGTTTTAATACATAATGTACAATATGCCACAATTGACAAGAGTGTCTTAAAAATGATAACCAAGATATACCATGATTTTTCGCTTTATATGATTTACCATGATTCCAGTATGTCTATTTTTCAGTCTTATCATACCATGTTCCTGTTGTACATCTCTTGCATTATACATTCAGTACTTTAGTAGTAGAGGTTGTACTTGCTCCCGTCCTGACAGGATAACGTTGTAGGTATTTTGACCGAGGAAGAAATGCTTTGTGACCCGTACTATGGAGCTCCAGTTGAAGATATTCCAGCAGGGAATCCTGCTTAGCTGCTTAGTTTGACTTAGTGTTGGGTTATTATCACAGACGCTGTTTTGTACCTTTAAACTGGACCTTGTCTCCAGTACTACTTTTGGTTGTGTACTATTTATAACAAACTTAGTGGTTTTTCATCTATCTATATAGAAGCTGTGTTGTGATCATTCTTAAACTATCTTAATTATTAGCACATTTATCATTATTATCTGACTGTCTAGAACAGCTTACTACGCTCTAATCAAGCGTAGGCTGGACATGGCTCGGCCCGGCCCAACAATTTGGGAATCGGGTCGTGACAGCCGTCCCCGATATATCCACCGCCTCCGCCTCCCCCAGCGCCCCCGGTTGACGATGTGAGGGCGCAGCTTGCGACTCTGACCTCCGCGGTGTCAGATTTGCGGGCGATAGTGTTGGGGCGCTATTTGTCTGCTCCCGGTCCGTCTGCTCCCGGTCCGTCTGCTCCCGGTCCGTCTGCTGGTGCTTCCGGTTCATCTGGTGGTGCTCCCGGTCCGTCTACTGCTGCTGCCGGTGCTTCGGATCGACCTGGTCCTTCTTCCCCCGGACGGCTTTCGTTTAACCGCTCTGCGGACGCCCGCATCGTATCGGATAACACCATCTTGACGCTCCTTGACATGTTGTCGCCAGAGCAGCTACGCGTGCTTCCAGACCATGTCTTGTCCCAAGTGCCGGCACACACGGTGGAGGAGTACATACGTAAAGCGGATGCGGCGGCACGAACACGAGACGATCCGACGGACGGGGTTTGATTTTGTTTATGTTGTTGGTTTTGTAGACATTTGGATACATTGTATGTTCGGATATTTTTTTTATGTTTGGATAATTTAATGTTGGATATTGGATATATTGTGTTGGTAATATTTTGTTGGATATTGGATACGTTGGATATTGGTGTCGGATATGGATATTTTGCATATGGATATATGGTGTTGGATATTGGATACGTTGGATATTCGTGTTGGATATGGATATATGGTGTTGTATATGGATATTTTGCATGTTTGATATTGTGTTGGATGTGTTGTATAAATAGGAAAGAGTCTGTTTGCAGTATTTTTTTTTTAAAAATTAGAAGTTAGCGACGGGCTGGCGACCACTCAGCGACGGATAGTCCGTCGCTAACTGGAGAAACTGAGGTTAGCGACGGAGTGGCGACGTAAAAATCGTCGCTACCTGGAGCATTTCAATAAAGCGACGGATTGGCGACGGACGATCCGTCGACCTGGTGCTATTTGATGTCCATAAATTTTAGCTTTCGTGACGGATTGGCGACTAACTTACGGCGGACTGGCGACAAAGTCCCGACGGACTATCCGTCGCTAACTGTAGGAATTTAATGTATCGACGGATTGGCGACGTAATATCCGTCGCTACCTGGAGAATTTTACATTGAGCGACGGTTTAGCGACGGAATGTCCGTCGACCTGGTTCTGTTTGATGTCCATAAATTTTGCAGTTAGCGACGGATGTTTTGTCGCTAATACGACGCTAATCCGTCGTACACCTCGGCGGATTAGCGACGGCATAACGACGACCTGCCGTATGGGAAAATCTCTGATACGCTTTTACCGACAAATTTACGACGGATTAGCGACGGATATTGCGTATCAGAAAATCACTGATACGGTTTTGCCGACTCTTTAGCGACGGAGTTTTCCGTCGCTAATCCTATATCCTGATACATGTTTTGACGAAAGCTAGTCGGTAATCCGTCGCTATATATATTTAAATGCGCCGACGGTATTCCGTCGCTAAGTCGTCGCTGAGCGACGGAGTAGCGACGGATATGTTTTAGCGACGAGGTTATTCCCGACGGCTGTTTTACCAAAATATCCGTCGGTAATCCGTCGGTATTTATTTTTGGCGACGGACTACCGACGGATAAGGCCGTCGGTAAATCTATGTATTTTGGTAGTGAGATTTTTGAGAACTTAATCATTTCATCGTGTCCCGTCTTGTCGTGGCATCAATTTGTTCAATGAGTCAATCTTTTGTTCAACACAGTTTTATAAGATAAGTAAACGTGTCCGTGCCCTTGCATCTATCATTTCATTCGTAATAATGTTATCGATTAAACTAAAAAGGGGGTCGAGAAGAGAAGGGTCAGCCACTCACCTTGATTTTTGTTCGAGGCGAGAGACTTGTTGGTCACGCTAGTCGTCGCCTACGCGATTACCTGAAATCGCACAAGCAACTGATTAGAACACTGTATTATTTAAGGAGTTCGATATGTAAATGCGAGTTCGAAAACGTAAGCATAAAAACCATCGAAAACATTCAGGAAAACGCACTCAGAAAACCAAAGCCAAAGAAGCAAGTACGGCATGAAAAGCAGAGCAACGAAAGGTCTTTCCTGACTTAGCCGCAAAGTCTATCCTTGAGGTACAACCCACTGAATATGGGACTTGATTCTGAAAAAGCCTTTCCATAACGATAAAAGGATCTTAATTCAATCGTTCTTGTTCAACCGTTTCAATCGATCCCGATCTATCGGTTTCGACTGAATCGGTAGCGACAGTGTTCCTTTCTTGCGCACCCCGTGGACAGAAATGGGCACGATGTAGGGACGGGGAACTATAGAAACTTACCTAGAAGATGAAGGAATTAGCCTAGGAGGTCGATGGCGACTGCGTGGAAGCCGACGTCGGCGATGATGGGAAGGATGTGGCAGAAGGAGAATGAGCTGGATCTGAGACCATAGAGGAGGAGGACGGTCTCAACGGAGGCGATAGAGGTGATATGGAAAGTGGAGAAAGGAAGTTACGGTTGGGGTGCGACGGAGGAAGGGAAGGAAAAGGAGAGTGAGGAGGGACATGGTATGGGAAGTGAAGTGATGGGTGGGATTGTGGTTTATGTCATTTGTTTTGTAGTTTCTGCCACGAATTTTTTAAAGAGAGATGAATTGGTAGAGTGAGTATCTGTTATGCCAAATATATTAATTTATTAATGTATTAGGTCATATTCAAGTCATTTGTGAATAGTAATTGATTTTATTAATGATTATATTAATTTTTTAACTAAATATTTAATTAATATTAAAATATATTTATTTATTTTTTACTTTCTCAATTTCTTATCCTAACCAACCACCTTGTTCCCTTACCAGGGGGACAAGAAAGTGCATGAATTAATATTCTTCTTGCATCATTGAAAATCCAAGGTTCAATCTTTCTACACTTAGGGTCTGCTTGGATTGAGGGGAAAAAAATAAGCATGGTTAAGTGGGGTTAAATGAGGGAGAGTTAAGCGAGGAGGAGTAGAGTCAATAAATAGAACCTTGTTTGGATTGGAGGGAGAGTTAAGTGGTGGGTGTTTAATAACTCTTGCTTGGATTGGAAATTTTAAGTGAGAGGGTGATTAATAAAAATATGATAGTTACCAAAATAATCTTATTACATATGTCATAAAATTAAATTTGATTGAAATTTTAATTAGAACTTGTCAAAATATCTTCACAAATTAGGAAGCTACAGATTAACATGTTGAGAACAAGAAAAAATGAAAAAAAATGATATTTTATAAACAAATAAGGGGCAGTTATAACTTTTAAACTAAATCCCTCAATCACTATCGTTAACCCTCCGATTTGGGAGGTTAAAAAATGGACAAAAGAGGGTAAAATAAACTCTCACTTAACCCTCTATAACCCTCCCTCCTAAACCCACACCCTCAAACCAAGTATGATTTTATTTTTCCCTCACTTAACTTTCCATCACTTAACTCTCTTAACCCTCAATCCAAGCAGACCCTTATGGTTTACCAAACATGTCCTAATAGAGCATTTAGATTGGTGTAATACGAAAGTTGATAGAGGTGGAGACCAATTTCACACATCCGATATTTGACTCATCCATACGTGGGGACAATAAGTTGTGTCATAATTACGTTTCCTTACATGTTGGGTGCAAAAAAGAGGCCAATTCACTTCCATTTTTGTTAAAAGATGTGGGCCGAAGTGGTTGATTGCTAATTTTTTTAATTACTTAATGAAATATTTATGTCATTAGTTAGATAATTAATTAGTAAAAATATTGTTGGTGATAATAACTATTGAGCTACTAATGTTAATTAACACATTATAATTACTTAATAAGATAGTTATTTAATTGTAACTACTTTATAATTCAAATACTTAGTTAATAAAATAATTAGGGATATTAATTATTGAGCTACTAATATTATTTAATAAAGTATGATTACTTAGTAAATAGTTATGTACTTATAATTATTTAATTTTTTAGATAGTTATTTATCCAAGTAGTTGGTGATATTAATTATTGAGCTAATAATATTATTTAATACATTATAATTAAAAAAGATGTGATAATATTTTTTAATACTTAAATTAATAATAATAATAATTATTATTATTATTATTATTGCTAAATTATTAATTTTTGTTACCTCTTAATGAACAAGCTTCGAGATCAGAATTGCCAATTGGAGCCTATCATGTCCATATTATCTCTGGTAATCTTCCTGGAGCATAGCTTATGTGCCTCTTAAACAATAAGACTCCAATAATAGTAAGATCAAACAAAGACAGAGTGGAATACTTTGCGCTTTCAAAGTATTTCGAAATCCGAACAAGGTATTACATTTTTTTAAAACTTTGAAGTGATCTTGTTGTTGGAGTGGGTGGGGTTCCCAACCTATGTGGAGAAGATCCCGGAGTGCGACGAGCGCCGTTCGATGTCGAAGAAGCTCGGGAAGTAGGCAACGAGGAGTTGCTACTGCTGCTGCTGCTCCAAAGGGGAGCTTCTGGAACTGGGCCACCGAGTTCGGGCCGAACTCGGTCCCAGGCCGAGTTCTGGCCGAACTCGGTCCCAGGCTGAGTTCTGGCCGAACTCGGTCTGGCCATTCCAGAATGTCGCTGGTAGGTTCTGTTTGCCCGACACAGAGTTCTGGTCGAACTCTGTGTCGTCGGGGCTGAGGCGGAAATCTGGGTGATTTTTCACCATTGGATCTAATCTAACGGTCCAGGTTTGTTGCGGGATTAGGGAGTTAAGTTAGGATTTCCAAACCCTAATCAGTACGTAACACAATTGTAGCACACAACAAGAGGAGAGAGAGGAAGGAGGCAAGAGTGCCATTTGCAACTTTGGGAGAGAAGACGGAGGATTGAAGGTAGTTTTCGAAGGAGATCGCATTCGGGTAATCTCTACTCGTCGTTCTCGTTCTTCGTAGCCTTGTAATCATTGTTCTTGCTTCTAAGTGTTGTGGAGATCCGATTTGGATCGGGAGGAGTTTGTAGAGGGTGTAATTCTTCTATTCCATTAGTGGAGGCTTCTCAGGGTTGGACTCCGATCGTCCCGTGGTTTTTCCCGCAAGGGTTTTCCACGTCAAAAATTCTCTGTGTCTGCGTGATTGTGTTTGGTGTTTTGGTTTGTGCGTTGTTTGCTCGGTTCTCTCGCAGGTACTCTCTAGTTTGGGAAAAGGTTTCCGCGTTTCTTTCCCAACAGAGTGGTATCAGAGCCAGGTTCTGGAATTCAAAAGGGTGTCAGTAGTTGACAGAGAAACTAGAGAGGAGAGATAGACGCGAAGCCGGTGCGCATGGTGAACCTGAACGGCACCAACTATCACTATTAGCGAAGCAAGATAAAAGATTTGCTGTTTGTCAAGAAGCTGCATCTACCCGTGTTTGCATCCGAGAGGCCCAGTGATAAATTCGAGGAGGACTGGACATTCAAGCATATACAGGTGTGTGGGTACATACGGCAGTTCGTTGACGAGAATGTGTACAACCATGTTGCAAATATTGAGCACGCGAAGACGTTATGGGATAAGCTGGAATCTCTGTACGCGAAGAAGACCAGGGTAAACAAGTTGTTCCTGATCCGGACGATGATGGGTCTGTGGTACAAAGATGGGGCGTCTATTACGGATCACTTGAGTGATTTCCAGGGCGTGGTTGACCAGCTATATTCTATGGGAGTCAAGTTCGACGACGAAGTTCAGGGACTATGGCTGCTGTGTACATTGCCAGACTCGTGGGAGACCGTACGAGTATCTATGATCGCTTCTGCTCCAGAGGGCGTGGTCAGTCTGGAGTTTGCCAAGAGCGGGGTGCTGAATGAAGAGATGCGGAGACGTTCTCAGGGCACTTCATCTACATCCCATCACTCAGAGGTATTGGTTTCAGAGAGCCGCAGAAGGGGCAAAAGCAGGGGTCCAGGTGGTGGCAGAGACAAGAGCAGAGGGAAGTCCAAGGGTCGTTACAAGGACTCAGAGTGTTACCATTGTGGTATGAAGGGCCACATCAAGCGGAACTGTTTCGCTTGGAAGAGAGAGAAGAAGGGCGACAAGGGGAAGCAAGAAGAGAACACTACAGCGACGGCCTCGATGCATGGAGGCGATGTGATCGTCGTAAGTGATGAGGTCATTACTAACCTCGCCTGCGATGACAATTCTTGGCTGGTAGACTCAGGGGTTTCAGCACATGTATCTCACAACAGGGCACTATTTGCCACTTACACAACAGGTGACTGTGGAGTGTTGAAGATGGACAATGGAGATGTGTCGAAGGCGGTTGCCGTTGGAGATGTGCATTTGAGAACGAAGATAGGTACGGTTCTTGTTCTCAAGGATATTCATCATGTCCCTGATATCCGTTTCAACCTGGTATCGGTTGGAAGGTTGGATGACGAGGGATTCTTCAGTCTCTTCGGGAATAGTCAGTGGAAGCTTTCCAGAGGTTCGATGGTGATTGCCAGAGGAAGCAAGAAGTCCGGTCTCTACTATATGAAGGGGAGCGCATAGGGGGCACAGGAGGTGAACGCAGTCAGTGATGCGTCTACCGAGTTGTGGCACAGGCGGCTCGACCATATCAGCGAGAAGGAGATGAGCTACTTGGTGAACAGGAAGGTGATTCCAGGGCTCAAGTCTACAAAGTTGGAGAAGTACACGCACTGTTTAGCTGGGAAGCAAAATAGGGTGTCTTTCCAAAGTCACCCAAGTTCAAGGAAGCCGGCGTTGCTCGAGTTGATTTACTCGAATGTCTGCGGTCCTATGAAGGTAAAATCTCTTGGTGGTGCTTCTTACTTTGTAACTTTTATTGATGACTGTTCCAAAAAGGTTTGGGTCTATGCCTTAAAGACCAAGGATCAGGTGCTGCCTACTTTCAAAGAGTTTCAGGCATCTGTTGAAAGAGAGACGGACAAGAAGTTATTATGTGTTCGGTCTGACAATGGCGGCGAATACATCGGTCCCTTTGATGCTTATTGCAGAGAGCAGGGGATACGACACCAGAAGACTCCGCCCAAGACACCTCAGCTCAATGGTGTAGAGGAGCGCATGAACAGAACACTGATGGAGAGGGTGCGGTGTTTGTTGTCAGAAGCAAACTTGTCGGACAGTTATTGGGGTGAGGCTCTTCTCACAGCTGCTTATGTTATTAATTTGTCTTCTAGTGCTCCTTTGCAGGGTGATGTGCCTGACAAAGTATGGTACGGCAAAGAGCCGTCATACAATCACCTGCGAGCGTTTGGTTGTAAGGCCTTCGTGCATGTACCGAAGGACGAGAGGACCAAACTTGAGCCGAAGACGAGGCGATGCGTCTTTGTCGGCTATGGTCGGGATGAGTTTGGCTATAGACTCTACGACCCGGTGGGAAGAAAGCTCTACAGAAGCAGGGACGTGGTGTTCGTCGAGGATCAGACCATGACCAACACTCAGGATTCTGAGACGCCTTCTCAGGCTGAGGAATTGCCTGAGTTAGAGTTATTTCGCTTCGAGCAGTTTCCAGAGGACATCGCAGAGGATCCAGTTATGGGGGAGCCAGTACATGGAGTAGCTCCCAACCTTGATCATCAGCCTGCTGATGGTGGTCAGGGTGTCCCTCAGGAGGATGAGCATGCCGGAGAGGTAGTTCCTGAAGGGGAGGAGGCTGTTGGTATACAGCCAGCACCAGTGGCTCCACTGAGAAGGAGCGACAGAGATCGTCGACCATCTACGAGATACTCACCGGATGAGTATGTGCTATTGACTGACGGGGGAGAGCCCGAAAGCTTTGCAGAGGCTATGGAAGACGAACACAGGCAGGAGTAGATGGAGGCTATGCAGGAGGAGATGAGTTCCTTGCACACTAATTCCACTTATGAGCTGGTGCGGTTGCCAAAGGGCAAGAAGGCTTTGAAGAATCGATGGGTGTTTAGAGTGAAGCAGACGAATGATGCTACTCGCCCTCGATACAAAGCGAGGCTGGTAGTTAAAGGCTACGGTCAGCGGAAAGGCGTAGATTATGATGAGATCTTTTCGCCTGTCGTCAAGCATTTGTCTATTCGGGTGGTGCTAGCATTAGCAGCCAGTCTCGACTTGGAGGTCGAACAGATGGATGTAAAGACGGCATTCCTCCACGATGATCTTGAGAAGGAGTTGTACATGGAGCTGCCAGAGGGATTCTGTGAGAAGGGTAAGTCACATTTGGTCTGCCGGTTGAGGAAGAGCTTGTATAGTCTGAAGCAGGCTCCGAGACAGTGGTATAGGAAGTTCGAGTCGTTTATGGGGGAGCATGGTTATGCACGGACGATGTCGGATCACTGTGTATTTGTGAGATATTTTGCCGATGATGATTTCATCATTTTATTGCTCTATGTTGATGATATGCTATTAGTGGGTCAGAATGCCACTAGGATAGCGGAGCTGAAGCGCCAACTGGGCGCGGCCTTCTCTATGAAGGATTTGGGCGCAGCGAAGACTATTCTTGGGATGGAGATCAGCCGAGAGAGAGTCCAAGCTGCTACACTTGTCCCAAAAGAAGTACATTCACCGGGTACTTCAGCGTTTCGGTATGGACGGGTCGAAGAAAGTAAGTTGCCCCCTTGCGGCTCACTTTAAGCTCACTGAGGAGCAGTGTCCATCTACCGAGGACGAAAAGGAAGATATGGAGCGGGTTCCATATGCCTCAGCTGTGGGAAGCCTTATGTATGCCATGGTGTGTACGAGGCCAGATATTGCTCATACAGTTGGTACGGTTAGCAGGTATCTTTCAAATCCTAGAAGGGTACATTGGAGTGCGGTCAAGTGGATTCTACGATATCTTCAGGACACTGCTGGTTGGAGACTTTCCTTTGGTGGTGACGAGCCGAAGCTGGTTAGGTATACCGACGCTGATATGGCTGGAGATGTAGACACGAGGCGATCGACTTCGGGCTACGTGATAATGTTTGCGGGAGGAGTGGTGTCGTGGCAGTCGCGATTGCAGAAGTGTGTTGCCTTGTCGACGACAGAGGCAGAGTACATTGCAGCGACGGAGGCTTGCAAGGAGTTGCTGTGGATGAAGAAGCTGATGCAGGAAATAGGACTGAAGCAAGAGCAGTATACTTTGCTTTGCGACAGTCAGAGTGCGATTCACCTTGTGAAGAATCAGACGTTTCATAGCCGGTCCAAACACATCGAGACTCGGTATCATTGGATACGGGATGTGATTGAGAAGAAGGACGCGGAGCTTGAGAAGGTTCATACAGATGACAACGGGGCTGATATGTTCACGAAGATTCTACCAAGGGAAAAGTTTGAGTACTGCAGGCAGATCGTCGGGATGACGATATCCTCCACATAGTTGTGAAGGGGGAGATTTGTTGGAGTGGGTGGGGTTTCCAACCTATGTGGAGAAGATCCTGGAGTACGACGAGCGCCGTTCGATGTCGAAGAAGCTCGGGAAGTAGGCAACGAGGAGTTGCTACTGCTGCTGCTGCTCCAAAGGGGAGCTTCTGGAACTGGGCCACCGAGTTCGGGCCGAACTCGGTCCCAGGCCGAGTTCTAGCCGAACTCGGTCTGGCCATTCCAGAATGTCGCTGGTAGGTTCTGTTTGTCCGACACAGAGTTCTGGCCGAACTCTGTGTCGTCGGGGCTGAGGCAAAAATCTGGGTGATTTTTCACCATTGGATCTAATCTAACGGTTCAGGTTTGTTGCGGAATTAGGGAGTTAAGTTGGGATTTCCAAACCCTAATCAGTACGTAACACAATTGTAGCACACAACAAGAGGAGAGAGAGGAAGGAGGCAAGAGTGCCATTTGCAACTTTGGAAGAGAAGACGGAGGATTGAAGGTAGTTTTCGAAGGAGATCGCGTTCGGGTAATCTCTACTCGTCGTTTTCGTTCTTCGTAGCCTTGTAATCATTGTTCTTGCTTCTAAGTGTTGTGGGGATCCGATTTGGATTGGGAGGAGTTTGTAGAGGGTGTAATTCTTCTATTCCATTAGTGGAGGCTTCTCAGGGTTGGACTCCGATCGTCCCGTGGTTTTTCCCGCAAGGGTTTTCCACGTCAAAAATTTTCTGTGTCTGCGTTTGGTGTTTTGGTTTGTGCGTTGTTTGCTCGGTTCTCTCGCAGGTACTCTCTAGTTTGGGGAAAGGTTTCCGCGTTTCTTTTCCAACACTTGTTGGCACTAAAAAATGGTCAAATTTTTAGTCCCACGATTTTCAAACATCTCATGAGGTAAGTGGCGCGAAGCCTCTTCTAATTTTCTATAAGAGAAATATCATTGTATCTTCTTCACTTTTCCTACGAAAATAACTTATTTATGATATATTTATAATTGCTGTGACTTGCATAATATAATGTAGGAATGTGACATTTTACTAAGTTTATAATGTTGTTATATATATAAATTCAGTTAAAGGTTGCCATGAATAATTTTTTGACACAATATTTTAGTTGTTTCGAACCCATTTTAGGGTTTCGAAGTTCCAAAATTCGCCCACTGTCGCGACGGGGACGATGATGGGCTGTAAAAATTTTGAGAGCCCTGTTTATAGTCACGACCCTTAAATATTTTGACCAACCTTTCTATAGCCAGGACTCTCAAATTTGTTGACAGTCCTGTCTACAGTTGTGACTATAAAAAAATTTGACAGTCCTTTCTGTAGTCAGGACTCTAAATTTTTTTGACAGTCCTAAAAAATAAATTGTTCAATGAACAACATATTTTCTTTAGGACTCAAATTTTTTGATAGTCCTACCAATTGGAAGGACTATCAAAATTGTTGACAGTCATAAATAAAAATATGTTATTCGCTGAACAACATGAATCAAGAATATATTTTATTTAGGACCGTCAATTTGACAGTCCTACCAATTGGAATTACCGTTCCTAAAGAAAATATGTTGTTCAATGAATATATTTTATTTAGGACTATCAATTTTTTTTGATAGTCCTTCCAACTGGTTGTATTGCCAAAAAAATTGACATCCTAATTGTATATGATGATTCTTCCAATTTTGAAAGTTATTTTTGATAATAAAGTGGTTCTTCTTTTTAGCTATACAATCTCTGACCTCAACTAGGCGTGTCTTCTATTTTTCACAGCATTAACAACACCCAAATATTTATGCAAAAAATGCCTTATTGACTCACTATTTATTCAAATAGTCCAACGGTACCCAAAAAAAATCAAACCATTATTTTGAAAGTTTTTAGTGCCATTAATTTGTAAAGAGTATTTCTCCAATACAATAGAGCTTCCATTAGAAACACTAAAAGTCTGATAATTTTAAGTAATTTTATTCTCCCGATGAATCATATGCTAATATTAATTCTTTAAAATATTCAAGACTGTAGAAATTTTTTTGCAGTACTGACAACATACAAGATTGTAGAAATTTTCTACTGTCGCGAGTCTTTCCAGTCGCGACTCTGACGGAATTCCTTACTTCGAAACCTTAAAATGAGTTTGAAACTTCAATAATTTGCCTTCATTCTAAACCTATTTATGTTACTACACTATGATATTTGGACATTAACAATGATTGAAAAGAAGATTTATGAAGATGAAATGAAAATACAAACATAAAATTATAGATAAAGAAGATGGACAAATTGGAGAAGGAAAAGGTTTAGGGTCGTGAAGTGAAAAAAGTTTTGGCTGCCATCTTAAGGTTTGATTGATGTTTGGAATTGGAGGAGATGAAGAAGGAATAAGTTTAGAACTTTCAATTGGAGGAGAAGAAGACGGAGGGGAAGATTTTTGAAGAGGGAGAGAGAGAGAGAGAGAGAGTAGAAGTTACAATGTTTGTATGTGTGTGTGTGTGTGTGGGGGGGGGGGGGGGGGGGGGAGGGGGGAAGGGCAGCCCTAGTAAGTTTTTGGATGCCCCGAGTAAAAGTTCCTCAAAAATGGACTGGGGCTAGCTCCGATTAAGTTTTGTAGTGCCTTTATAAAAAGCCTAAATATATTACCATGCATTGTGCCAAGTGCCAAATAAGTATAAAGTTTTTATTAATTGTACACTAATTGGTAGATGAAGAAACTGAGAAACATTAAATATATTTTTAACATGTGTTATGGGGTGGGGTGGGGTGGGTGGATGGGCAGACCCTAGTAAGTTTTTGGCTACCCTGAGTAAAAGTTTCTCAAAACTGGATGGGGGTTAGCTCTAAATAAGTTTTGTAGCACCTTTATGCCTAAATATATTATCATGCATTGTGCCAAGTGCCAAATAAAGTATATAAAGTTTTAATTAATTTGTACCCTAATTGGTAGATGAAGAAATTAAGAAACATTAAATATTTTTTAACATGTGTTAGGAGGATACACATTAGAAAAACCTAATAATAACAACAACAACAACAATAACAATATAATGACACTTAAGATACTTTACGACTGAGACAATTTGGCAATAAAAGCACCAAGTTGGGGTCACAATAGAAACTGAAAATCGAACGAACGAGCTCGAACAAAGAGTGTTCAAGCTTGGTTGACGTAACTATCGAACGAGTTTGATTCGAGTCGAGCTTGGACCGAGCCGAACACGAGCCGAATGCGAACGGTTTGAATCATTTTACAGCCCTAGTAGTGAGTATTTATAGGACATGTTGTATAGACTATTACACTGTTTCTCTCAAGTTTTAAAGACTTTTTTTATTGAATTACTTATGCTCTTTACATCATAAATTTACCATCATATAAAGAACAAAAAATGAGTAAAATTTCTAAGAAAAAATGTATTTCTATTTATTAAAAAAGACATAACATATACTAGAAAAAGTTCTAATATGAAACCGAGCCGAGCTCGAGCCTGTTTACGAACAAGATCGAGTTGAACAACCTATGGTCGAACTCGGTATCGAACAATCCACGAACGAGCTTAAACCGAACTTGGATCGAGCCGAACACGAGCCGAATGCGAATGGTTTGAATCATTTTACAACCCTAGGTCACAATTCAATCTACAAAGCGCTAGAATGGAAAGGGAAAAGAAAAATATAGGGTGCGGCTATCCGCACCCCATGGATTACTAAGGACACCCCAAATTTTTTTTTTCCTATTCTACCCCCCCTCCCATGCTCTGTCTTCCACCCCCGCCCACCCCCGCGGGCGACCCCGACCGGCGACCCCGACGGTCCGACCTCCGCCCCCCTCCCCTGCTCCCTCGACCCCCCTCCCCTCCTCCTCCGACGAACCCCCTCCCCTCCTCCTCCCCCGACCCCCTCTCCTCCTCCTCCGACCCCCCTCCCCGCCTCCTCCGACCCCCCTCCCCTCCTCCTCCCTCCTCCTCCCCTGCTCCCCCGACCCCCTCTCCTCATCCTCCGACCCCCCTCCCCGCCTCCTCCTCCGACCCCCTCCCCTCCTCCTCCGACGAACCCCCTCCCCTCCTCCTCCCTCCTCCTCCGACGAACCCCCTCCCCTTCCCCTCGCTCCTTCGATCCCCCTCGGGTTGAGCGGGGCGGGGGGGGGGGGGGGGTGTTCGGAGGAGGAGGAGGGAGGAGGAGGCGGGGAGGGGGGTCGGAGGAGGAGGAGAGGGGGTCGGGGGAGCAGGGGAGGGGGGTCGGAGGAGGAGGGAAGGGGGGGTTGGTGGAGGAGGGAGGAGGAGGGGAGGGGGGTCGGGGGAGGAGGGGGGAGGAGGGGAGGGGGGTCGGGGGAGGAGGGGGGAGGAGGGGAGGGGGGCGGAGGTCGGTCGGCGTCGGGTGGTGGTGGTGGTGGTGGTGAGCAGCATGGGAAGAATGGGGGAGAGGGGGTAGAATAGGAATTTTATTTATTTATTTTTTTTTTGGGTGTCCTTAGTAATCCATGGGGTGCGGATAGCCGCACCCAAAATATATTATAGCAAAGCCCTAAAACTGTTCAAAGCCCAGTCCATTAAAAGCAGTAACATTCCGTACTTTAGCAAAATGGGCTTGTTGCTATTAGATGCTGTTTATTATCCCACACACAGCCACTGACATCCGGGCTCAGAGAAAGTGGGACCTACAATATCCCTTTTTCTAAATCCGTTGCGTTTTCTGAAACCCACAGCCGTCCCTAATAAAACCACAGTAAAGAACACGACAACAACAACAAGAAGAAGAAGAAGAACAAGAGCGAGCAAAAAGAACCAGAGAGAGAGAGAGAGAGAGAGAGAGAGAGAGGAGAGAAGGAGCAATCGGCCATGGTTTCCGACGCCGAGCTGGTGGAACGCCTCCGCGAATTCCTCCGGAGCTCCGACCTCAACACCACCACCACCGCCATCGTCCGCCGCAAGCTCGAGAGCGACTTCTCCGTCGATCTCTCCGAGCGGAAGGCCTTCATCCGGGAGGAGGTCGATCGCTTCCTCAGCGATCTCGACAACGAGAAGAAAGAAGAAGAAGAGGAACAAGGGAAAGAAGAAGAAGTGGAAGAGGAGGAAGAAGAAGAGGAGGAGGAAGAAGAGGAAGAATCAGAGTCGGAGAAGAGTAATGGCGGAAGCAGCAGAAAGAAAGGGTGAGTCCGTCAGCTTTCCCCCTTTTGTCATTTTCCATTCTGGGTAGGTTTCAGTTTTTTTTGCTAATTTTGCTTCTTTTTATCTTTAAATTTGTCAGTTTTGTTGCTGGAAACTAAGAAATTTTGGTTATTTTTTCTGTAAATTTGTTGGTTTTTTGTGCACATTGAGGGAGTGAGTTAATTAGGGTTCAATTTGCCTAATTGGGTTAATTATGATTTACTCTCTATAACTTGGAAATTAAGGAATTTGTTTCCCTAACACATTATTAAGTTATTTTTCTGTAAATTGTTATCTTTGGTGGGTTTTATAGGCACATTGGTTTGGTTTGTTTGTTAGGGTTTACTTTCCCTAAATTTGTTTAGTTAGGGTTTACTTTCCCAAATGATTAGTTTCTGACATTATACTTGATTAGTCGCAGTCCAATTCTTTAAATTTGTTTTCTTTAGTGTCCGGAAAGTGAGGAAATTGTTCCTGTCATGCGTTATCAGGTTTATTTTTGTAAATTTGCTATTTTTGGTGGTTTTGCTGTCATACGTTTATTCATCTTAAAACTTCGAATGCCAAAATAAGAAAAAGTGGAGGACATTCTTGGTGAGAGTAAGAAGAAGAGGGTGATTTTATCAAGATTCTTTTTTTTTTTTGCCCATATTCGATTTTGGGCCATTCTCCATCTTGTCTAATTAGGGTTTCCTAATTAGGAAGTGTCAAATGATTGGCGTCTAACATTGTATTGGAGTTTGTGAAATTCCATGGCCTTGTAGGTATATAGGTGTAGGGAATAAAAGAGAGTATATTGGAGTTGTGATGTTTGGAAAGGGTGAAGGAAAGTGGAGTTGAGGAATTTGGGAGAAAAATTTATGTAGGCCCCACCCAAAAAAATTTCTCCCAAGAATGAGAGGAAAATGAACACACGAGGAAATTTTGATAAATTTATCAAATTACCCCTCAACTAATTTGTTGTCTTTTTCTATGTTGAGAAAGTCGAAGGTTAAGTAATAATTTTATCTATGCCCGACAAACAAACAAAAAATTAGTTTTTTAGTTTTCTTTTCCTACTTTTTTGTCATCCAAACAAGGGAAGATAAAATTAATTTTCCTTCCCCTCCATTTTCCTTCTTCTTAAATTTTCCTTCCTCTCCCACAAAGTTTCGAAAAATAGTGTTTAGGTAAGATTTCTTTTCTTTTTTGAGATAAGGCCCGTCATTAATGACCCTCGCTGCCATAGGCTACTAGCAATAGATCCCATTTAATTAAACTAGAGTATGTATGCACATGCATCAAAGTGAATTTTTTATTAAGGAAACATGAAGCGTGCATGCATGTATAAGTTTCAAATACTAAATAATTTTTTAAGACTTTTGGGCCTTTTTAGCTTATGATGATGAACAACAGCTTCATGCGGCATCAAATTGGCTGTTGTAGTTAAATAGTAAAGTTTTTAGCCCAGACTGGGATTCAAACCCATACCTACTTCTCCCCTCACTTACCAGTGCTACTACCGGAGCCCCTAGGTAGTTTTTGGTAAAGATTGTTGGTATTTTTGCCTTTGGACTAGTAAATAGTCCCACATCGGCTACACCACCAAGTGGATATCTCAATATAATTCTTTGCATGTGTTGAGGTGTGCACATGGGGTGTGGTGGGGCACATGTGTGGTGTTTTCCTGGAAAGAAAAAAAGGATTAACTCCTCAAGGAAGTATGTTGCTTTTTGTCGCTCGGACTCGGACTCAAGGGCGCAAAGTGGCGCGTGGTGCGCACGCGGGAGTAAGCGGACTGACTCACGACTCCACTGATTGCGGGATGATCTAAAATAGCAAACTCATTTTTTGAGTATTGGTATTTTAGTCCCACCTCGGATAGGATAAGAGGTGTGGTATCCATCCCTCTCTATAAATAGAGCCCCCTATCCTCGTTTTGGGAATACTCTGAAAGTGAAATGTAAAAGGAGTCCCGATGGTCTGTTGAATACATGGAGTCCGTTCGAGTCAAAAAAAGAGTTGACTAGAGCGTTCCAGAAGTTCTTTGAGAACTTGCTGGTTCCTGAGACTAGATCGCAGCGGCTGAATCTTGTTTTGAGCAACGGTAGTTTTTACTACCCAAACAAGAATAATAATTTATTATTATATCTTCTTCTCCTTTCTTCTTCTATTTGTAATACGTTCTGTCCCAATTGCAACACGTTTGCAAGAGAACTCTATCTTTCTATCAATTTGTATTTGAGAGAGAAAGTTGTAATATGAAAGAATAGTAGTATTCAGTGGCTTCAGGATCTTGTGGAGAGCAAAATTATTTGCCAGAATCTCCAAAATCCTAATACTAAAGAACAGAGAGCAAGCTTGTTAACAGAGAGCAAACTTGTTTGCGAGAAGTCTGCTTCTGATCATTCTACTCAGAACAGAGAGCAAATTTGTTTGCGAGAAGTCTCTGCTTCTGATCGTTCTAATCAGAACAGAGTGCAAACTTGTTTGCGGAGGTCTCTATTTTCTGATCGTTTTCTGTCTAGGTCTGTTTAGGGAATAAAAATTTTAAAGCAAGATTCGGATCCGATGGAGAACTACAGTATAATTCTTCTCGATACAAGTTTTAACAAATTTTAGAAGATTGACGGGCATCACTTCCAACATTTGGATGAAGAAAAGTTTATTGTCAAATGGTTGGATGAGTGTTGGGCCAAACTATCTAATAAGTTTGATGCACAATACAAGGCATTTCATGGAGATTACAACTCGTGCTAGAGAGGATGAGGAGGTTCTCAAGGAGCATCTCAAGTCAGTTGAGAAGAAGATCAAGGCCTTTTTGCGTCTGGATTTTGTTCATATTAAGCACATGCATATGTGTCAATTCAGATTATGCGTATGTGTCAGTTCAAATTATGCGTATAAAATCTGTTCAGATTATGCGCTTGGGTTTGTTCATATGATGCACACAGGTTTTATTCAGATCATGCGTTTGTGCACATGTATTCTGCTACGCATGGGTATGCTCGGATGAGGAGCGTGGGTCTGCTCAGATGATGCATATAGGATTCCCGAATGATGCCTATGGATTGGCACATAGGTTTTTCTTAATATGTCCATGGTTTCGACTGTATAAGCGCGTAAACTCTCCAGGAGTGTAATAACCTAAAATGAAGACAGCTTCATCTTGGTGGGGTTAGTTACAGCTGTGGCTTGGAGGGTCATTTGATGGAGATTTACAGATCCAATTCAAAACCAAAATAGCAAGGTAAAGCTAAATTTGGTTGTTTTGATTATTTAACTTGGTTGCTATGTTTGCACATGTTGAGTGATCTAGTGTGGTTGCTGACTTGTGGACATATACTAGTGCATCTAACTACGTGAATAGCTATTTACTAAGGTCGAGCCTATTTTCAAAGAATGTCTCGATGACGAACAAGTCTCGAGCAGAGATCTAGGGATCGGGATCATAGTTTTGGATTTTCGGAAAGTCGCCGACACTGGTGTACGTGTAGCGCATACCAGTTATTTCTGAGGACATGATCTCAGGAAGTCTGTTGTTCGATATGGACTTGAAGATGGACATTCATGCTGGCAAGATGTTGGTTTCTTGGCTAGGAACATGCTTTAAAAGATGTTCAGTATCAAGAGAATGTTCGGACTTCTGCTGATGATGCAGTTTCTTAATTGAGTTGTGACGAATGGACTAGGACGTGCTATGTAATAACAGACTCAAGATGTCTAGTCGAAACCTTCTCTCTAAAATGTGGGGGTAAGGGGTTGGAAGATTATGAATTCTGTGCATCGGACAAAGATTGTCACTCAGAAATCTGTGACTTTCATCAATTCTCCACGGAAGCCGGATTGAAGTGTATTAATACCTTCACAGACGATTTCTCGATGTACTCGTATCGGAGGATGGAGCGTTCGAGAAGTTCAGGGACGAAGCTGAACGTCTAGCTGGTTAACAACTCAAGTGACTCAGAAGTGGTTCAGACGGAGAGTGTTGTTTCCTGGATTCACATCATTCTGCTATGAACATGTGATGTCTATGAAACGATTGCTCCTTAGTCTCACCAATCCAATGGAGTTTCAGAGAGGAACATCAGGACGCTGTTAGAGATTATAATATCTATTCTGCGGATCTTTCAATGTCCTTCTGCGAATAGATTGTGCTTACGGCTACGTTTATTTCCAAGTACCACTCGCTACATCTGTCATTGCTTCTTATAAACATTGGTTCAAGATTAGACATGACTTGAATATCATTCAAGTATGGGAGTATTTGGTGTACGTGAAACTTCTGGATATCAAGATTCAGAAGCCATGGACGAGGACCAAGATGACAGTTTTCTCGAAATTTGCTATTGAAAGCTATGCTCGGAGTTCTCCTGATATTATATCATTTAATTGAGTCTGTCGACACGGAATTCTTTGGAGATAGGTTTGCTAGGGTCAAAGCATTTATTTTCGCGGTTGTTTCGAAGAATCTTGTTAGCTCCGAAGAAGCTAGAACTTCCAAAGAAGAGGTAGTCCAGAAGGAGGTTGTCGTTGATAAGACAACACTTGAACTAGTATTCGCTCGGCTGTTAGCAAAGCGAGTGAGAAGATTGAAAGATTTCGGAGATAACTTTATCATCCATCACGTGGAGGCTGGTGAGGTAATGAAGTCCAGAGATGCGATCTTCTGGAGGAGAGAGTTAATGATAAGATTGACTCCGTAACATCCAATTATAGTTGGGTGTTGGTAAATCTGCCTGAAGAAGTTAAACCTATCGAATTTTCTAGACAAAGAAGGTGAAGGCCCAAGGAACTGTTGATAAAGTTCAAGGCTAGGCTGGTAGCCGAGGGGGTTGCTCAGAAGCAGGACATTTACGAGTTTGGCACATATGCTCTAGTGGCTAAGATGTTAATTATTAGGATGACGATTGCCGTGGATGCTATTCATAAGCTGTTTATTTATCAGATGGATGTCAAGACGGTTTTTCTGAATAGGGAATTAGCAGAAGAGATTCACATACAACAGTCAGATGAATTTGTAGTTCAGGATCTTGAAGACAGTTTGCACGTTGGTGAATGCTATGTGCGGCTTGAAGTAAGTTCCCAATCTGTGGCTCGAAAAGTTTAACCTAGTTGACATGTCAATTGGCTACAGGATCAGCAGGACCGATAGGTGTTGAGCACAAAGGTCGCTGGTGATGGAGGTGTCATCGATTGTCTCTATGTGGTCGACATGCAAATGTGTCACTAGAACAAAGATGTTCCTCTGTTCCGGATTTAGTATAAAGGACATGGGCGATGCGGATGTCATTCTGGAGATTAATGTAATCCGATCGTTAGCTGGACTTGCTCTGTCACAAGCTCACAGAGACTGAAGCCTGATTCAAGAGATATCGTCAGACAATTGGTATACTTGAGCATCATCTGGAGTTTGATGTAGGCTACAAGTACCACCGGGCTTGACATAGCTTTTGTGGTAGGCATGTGAAGTCGGTTCACGAGCAATCCATGTGTTGATCTTTGGAAAGTTGTGAGGAGAATGATGAGATCTCTCAGGGACTCAGAAGGATGCACTACAATGGTTATCCTGCAGGGGTAGAAGGTTTCAATGATGTCAGTTGGTGCTCAGAAGGAGAGAAAGAAGAGGTTACATCTTCTACATGAGTGATCCTACAATATCGAGGAAGTCGAAGAAGTAGATCGATGGGTGGTGCTGCCATATCGAGGAAGTCGAAGAAGCAGACCTTTATCTCATAATGGAATCCGAGTTCTATGTACTATCAAGCTGCAGCAGATGAAGCTGAATAGCTTCTGGTGACCATGCATGATCTTTCCGTGGTTGGTGCGAAACTTCAGATGATGTCGATGTATTGCGACAATCGGGCATGATCTTTCTGTGGTTGGTACGCAAATCCGGGTGATGCTGATGTATTGTGATAACCAGGTGGTTGCAGCAGTGGCATCAGATGATCTCTTCAATGATAAAAAGAGAAATGTGCGTCTAGGGTACAAGGCACTTAATGAGCATATCAAGCAGGGATCATTACAGTGGGTGATGTTCGGAGTCAGAAGAATCTGACGGATCCATTCATCAAGGCCTCAAGCGCCAGCTGGTCAAGGATTCAGCAAAAAAATTGGCCTGACAGACCTTTAATACTGTGTCTCTACAATCATGCCATAAAGTTTTATGCTATTGGTTCAAAGAGAAATCTGCCAGACATCTAACTTTTGGTTCAAGATGACTAGGAGAATATCAGGAATAGTGGGTAATCCTTTGAGACGTTGAGGGATTACGGAACAAGAACCACTGTTGTCTACTATTTGTTCTTTGTGTAGAACAAGTCTTGTGGGAGGATGACTTTGACGCCTTAATGAGTTCTCGGGCATATTTGAATGTCTGACGTGATTTACAGAAAGCACGGATAGCACATCACTACAAAGGAGCGGAGTACTCTATGCTACAGTAGGGTACACCATGAAGAGGTACCTTGAGAGGATAAAGTCTCGGTTTCGAGCCATGTTACAGCGGCGTAGCACCACAAATAGACATGTAGCCTAATACTGTAAAATGAAGAGTAGTAGGCAGCACTACAAAGAGGCCGGTGACCTCATGTTACACTGGTGTGACACCACCAAGAGGTACTTCGAGAGGGTAAAGCCTCGGCTATGCGAGCCATGTCACAGCGGCGTAACACCGTAAGGAAGCGCAATGCTTCATGCTGGATAGTATGGTACTACAAAGAGACTATGACCTCATGCTACAGTGGCGTGACACTACCAAAAGGTACATAGAAAGGGTAAAGTCTCGGTTTTGGGTTATGTCATAGTGGCGTAGCACCGCAAGGAAGTGCATGGTCTATGCCAGGACTCTTTAAAAGAACTCACTTAGAGTGTATGGAAGGAGATATAGGCCGTCTCTTGAGGCTAAGCTTGTAGACACCAATATACATACACCGAAGCCAGGCGGACATATGGCCTTTAATGTGCACCCGAAAACACAGTTGATGTCATTATGTGAGTGGAAAGAGTTGCAGCTATGGTGTAGAATTCAAGGCTTAGTCCATTCTTGTATCATACTGTTGTTTGACCCACGCGGAAAGATTCAAGTCGAAGCAACATCTATCCTAATGCATGATGGACAGTCACTGTGGGGTACACTCAACCCATATATTGAGATATGTGGGAATTGTTGGTGTTTTTGTCTTTGGACTAGTGTAAAATAGTCCCACATCGGCTACACCACCAAGTGGATATCTCAATATAATTTTTTTGTATGTGTTGAGGTATGCACATGGGGTGTGGTGGGGCACATGTGGGTGCTATGTGTCGGTGTTTTCCTAGAAGAAAAAAATGATTAACTCCTCAAGGAAGTATGTTGTTTTTTGTCGTTCGGGCTCGGACTTGGGAACGGGCTCTAGGGCGCAAAGTGGCGCGTCATGCATGCATGGACGCGTACGTGGGAGTAGGCACGGACTGACGCACGACTTCGCTGATTTTGGGATGATCTAGATTAGCAAACTCATTTTTTGAGTAATGGTATTTTAGTCCCATATCGGATAGGAGAAGACGTTTAGTATCCATCCCTCTCTATAAATATAGCCCCTTGGCCTCCTTTGGGAATACTCTGAAAGTGAAATGTAAAAGGAGTCCCGAAGGTTTGGTGAGTCCAGAGAGTCCGTTCGAGTCACAAAAGAGTTGACTAGAGCGTTCCGGAAGTTCTTTGAGAACTTGTTGGTTCCTGAGACCAGATCGCAGCGGACGAATCTTGCTTTGAGCAACGGTGGTCTTTACCACCCCAGCAAGAATAGTAATTTGTTATTATATATTTTTCTCCTTTCTTCTTCTATTTTGTAATACGTTCTGTTCCAATTGCAACACGTTTGCAAGAAAATACGCTCTCTTTCTAAAAGTTTGTATTTGAGAGAAAAAGTTGTAATCTGAAAGGGTAGTAGTATTCAGTAGCTTCAAGATTTTTTGGTGAGCAAACTTGTTTCCAGAATCTCTGAAATCATAATCCTCAGAATAGAGAGCAAGCTTGTTTGAGAAAGCTTCTGATTGTTCTACTCAGAGCAGAGAGCAAACTTGTTTGCGAGAAGTCTCTGCTTCTGATCGTTCTAATCAGAACAGAGAGCAAATTTGTTTGCGGTAGGTCTCTGTTTTCTGATAGTTCTTCCATCTAGATCGTATCGGAAATAACAAAGATTTCTATGTTAGGTTCTATAATTAGATATCTTTCCCCTAATGTGGATGTGGTTACGATGAACACTGCTATTATTTGTCTTAAAACTTCTTGAAACTTCGAATACCCAAATAGAGAAGTGGAGGACGAAGAACAAGAGGAACAGGAATGAGTAACTATAAGAGTGACATAAATATTTAGCTCTATAAATCTGTTGCATCGTTGCAGTCCTCAAACTTTCTTCAAGAGTGTGTGATGCCTCAGATTAACCTTGTATTTGATTTATCACTCATGTCGTTTACTCTCATTCTACCCTGAACTGTTGTTGTGACTACTCATCTATGCTATAGATCAAATAAGCTCAAGAAGGAGGTTAAGAAAAGAACCGGTGGTGGATTTACGAAAGTCTGCAGTCTATCCCCCCAACTACAGGAGTTTGTTGGAGAAACTGAGTTGGCTAGAACTGAGGTAATGCTCTACAAGTATAATATTTTTGTTTTGTCCTATAAAGGAAAATTATTTTGACCCTTTTACTTGAATTTATCTTTAGGTTGTCAAGAGACTCTGGGCCTATATTCGTGAAAAAGATTTGCAAGACCCAAGCAACAGGAAAAAGATATTATGTGATGAGAAATTGGTAAACTTGTTCAACGTTAAAAGCATTGACATGTTTCAAATGAACAAAGCTCTGTCAAAGCATATCTGGCCTTTGGACTCAGAAGAGGGTACTGTATTTAGCTTAGATATCCTATATGTTTTATGTTTTTGTAAGTTTGTAGCTTATGATATTTTCACAATAATTTTGAGCTGCACATGAGATATGTATGTACCCACCTCTACGACAACAAGGCCTTTATCCCATTTTTTTTTTGGATCATATATATATATCTACTCCCTGAAGGTTCCCCCCCCCCCCCCCCCCCCCCCCCCCCCCCCCTCCCCAAAAAAAATAAAAAAATCTAATGGTATCCAAAGGTTGTTTCATGAACTTAACCATAGATATTGCTCCAATTTTATTTTGTAGCAACTTTTTTCTTTTAATTCATGAGCGACAGAATTGCAACTATTTGAAGTAAATTTTGATAGAATATTTCTTTCACTCTTAATCATTATGAGACAGTTGAGGTACATAGTTCCAATGTTTTAGACTAGGTTGCACAGGCACTTCAAATACGGACACGATAGAGATACAAAATACAACAGATACAAAATAAAACAGATTTTTGAAAATTTTGGGATACGGGTACGACATATATAATGTTGTATATACGAGAAAATATATTTCTATACACATTTTATATATTCCATCTTAAAAATAACTAGGTTCTAATTTTTATTTTATTTTTTTGAAAATTTTGGACTAGGTTGCATAGACACGCACACAGATTCATATACGAACACTATACAAATACGGAAATGGCATATTTGAAAATTTTGGGATACGGTTACGCCATGGATACGGTTGTGTATACGCGAATACAAAAACATATTACTATAGACATTTTATATATTACATCTTAATAATAACTATATTTTAGTAACTAGGTTCCAAAATGTTCAAGAAAAGATTCAATGCAAAGAAATGTTACTTTCTCGTATCTCAATTATGTTTGGCATGATCACAAATATGTGAATATTACTTTTAACTGTGTTTTTGGGTCTCTTTGGTGCCTAGACACATGTGAGCCATATCTGACTGGAGTGTCAGAGTTATCGTGCCAAATACATAATTGGATGTGGATACAGACATAAATACGGTCCTCCCGGTGACTATCCATGCAACATAGGGTAAAAAGTAATAGAATCTTGCTTAAATGATACTTTAAGTAAAATTATCTGCATATAATTGAAAAATTGAAAATCGTTATTATATGAAAATTACTTTCAATTATGTTTTGGTTCTCTTTGGAGTCTAGACATGGGTGAGTCATATCCGAAAGGAGTGTCAAAGAAGTACGTGCCCAATATGCATCGGATACGGACCTTCAGAGAAGTATCTATGCAACATTAGGTGTTGGATCAAGTCTGTTGATTTTGAAACCTATACTTGTGCTTTCTATTTAATAAAACAATGTTTTAATGAGAGCAGGAAGGTGGTGGATAAAATGGTGTTGTGAGGACATGATAATCTTGCTTGGTTCTGCCAAGCTAAGTGGGGTTAGTTTAGAAACCTATGTTTTGACCTTGCTATTGAAATAAAACAATGCTATAGTGGAAGCAGGAAGGTGGTTGATAAATATGTTGTGAAGATGGAGACATGGTGATCTTGCTTGGTTTTACCAAGTTCAGTGGGGTCTGTTTTGACTCTTTTGAGTAAACCTTGCTTCCACAGGCCTGGGATCTTGAGAGAGTTTTAGTGGAGGTTGTCACGACCCGATCCCAAATATAATGGGTCCAGTCGGATCATGCCAAGCCTGCACCGTTGTGAGACGGCGGCAGTAAGCTGTATCAAGCAGTGAAACACAACAGGCAAATATCTAACGAAAATAAAATATTTTATTAAACTGAAACTGGTCTGGAATGGAAATAACAAGACTACAATATCACAATCAGTGTTCTAAAAATCGGTCTAGGCGGCCACCGGCCGCACCGATAACCCCCTAGGCGGCAGTCCTAGGCGGTTATCGGGCCTAGCCGGACCTAGGCGGCCTATTTGGGAATAAATTTTGAGGAAAAAATCAGAAAAAAAATTTAAATTTGAAAAAAAAAATGAGACTTGAAAATTTAGAGTTAGGGTTACAAAATTTCTGAAATAAAAAAAATTACCTGGTGGTGGTGGTGGTGGTGGTGGTGGTGATGGTGGTGGCGGAGGCGGAGGCGACTGCTAGTAGTTGTGGTGATGGTGGTGGTTGCTGCTGCTGCTGCTGCTGCTGTCGTCTGAGGGGAGGAGGAGGGGAGAGGGAGCGAAGAGGAGGAGAGGAGAGGGGAGCGGAGGCAGTTGTGGAGATGGGGAGAGGGAGAGTTATAGGGAGAGATGGGGAGAGGAGAGGAGAGTTATTGCTGCTCTGCTGCACTCTCTCTCCTCTCTCATCTTTTATAAAAAAAAAATTGGAAAAAAACACAAAGTTGAACGTGGGACTCGAACCCACATCCTGACATCCACATAATACATACCATAACTTACACTTATCCCTCTAGCCAGAAGAGAATAATAACTTTCATGTTAATATTTAACATACATATTATGTATAGCTATGCTACTATACATATTGAAAAAAAAATCACCGGGCGCCTAGGCGCCCTAGGCGCTAGGCGGCCCTCCGGCGCACCGATTCCGCCTAGCGAAATTTATAACATTGATCACAATTCATTTATTACAATTGTTCTGATAAAACAAAGAAAGGAAAGAAACTATGCAAACATCTATGGTTCTGGGGTTCCTGGTTCTGATTCAGCTAAATCTGCAGGACCCAAGTCATGCCCGTAGAAAGAACAGTAAGTTAGCTCCTCCTCATCGCAATCACCTAAAAATGTTGGGTCTCCAGTCAGGAGTGAACAAGAAACATATTTCTTCCACATCTAGCATTTCTAAATTAACAATAAATGAAAATGCGAGACAGTTTAAGAAACTTTATACGTTTTTGTAAATAATAGTAAAAGACAACAAGCAATATGGTCTCAATGTCAAATATGATGCAATGCTAAGCTAGTGTTTTGAGTATATAACAGGGCCTGTGACCGGCTGATATAGATGCAATATGTATACTAATGTTTCGGCCGAAACGAATAGTATACGGTACGGCTCAACCCCCTGTGTGATAGAGGTTAGCGCGAGAGATACAAGCAAGAATTTTGGCTTTGGTCACAGACGTTATACTACTCCCCCAAGCAATCCCCGAGTCAATGAGTCAATGAGTCAATAAGTCACTATAGCAATCCAGCAATCCGTCAATCGATGTGGAGTCCGAGAGGGATCCACGGTGAATCAGTGTCACGATACTATATGAAATCAACTGATGCATACATTTAATTATTAAAGTAAAAACACAGACATGGAATAGATATGAAACTTGCCTCAGACGGTTACTCGACGTGGGCAGCAACAAGTGGGTAACTGCTAGGGTTTCGGGATCCGAACCTACATTAACAATATCCTGTCCTTAGAACTTAACATGATTAGCTAATAAACCATTTAACGTAAACTACGCTAATTATAGACATTTGTCGTTTTATTATAGAAAATAATAATTTAAATATATAATATTTTGGTAAAAACTATTTTATTAGTATTTTGTAAATAGGCAGAAAATAATGTATTTTGGAATATTATCAAAGTAGTGACGGTTTATATCGTACCTTATTTTAATAGAAAATATCGCGTAACCCTCGAAATTATTATAAAACTAATTTAATTATTTTCTAAATAACATTTACGAAATATGTTACTAATACTATTTCTTTAGTAAAGAATAATCATTTTTAATAATAAATTACGTAAAATCTCATTTTAGTAAAATTACGGTTTTATTAGAAAAATACGTTATTATTTCTAGTTTTCATTCCATAAACTTATTTAACAGAATAATGGTTAATAATACGAAATTAAATATATTTTTTTACCTAAAAACATAAGTATATATAGTTTTGCCTATAATATCATTTCCTATATAAAAAGTAGGTTTTTGCAATATAATTAATTATTTGAAGCTAAATTTATCAATTAAGGATAATAATGAAATTATAATTGAAATAAGTTACTACGACATTATTCATAATTAACGTAGTCGATAATTCTAATCATTTAATCTAACAATTAACGCTAATCATCTAATGCTAACAATTATTACCGAAACTAAATAGGAAACTAATTAAACTAACTAAACTGGCTATCCTGGAACAGAAATAGTTCTGTAAAATTAACAGAAAGTTGCGGGGTATACCGAACGCTGTGACGGAGCACCGAGGGGATGTCTCGGACTCGGAACGCACGCGGGCACGGCCACGTGCACGCGGACGACACGGAATGAACGCGGAAATCAGCGACGCACGGGAGGCGCATGGGACATCGGGACAGCGGCGGGGCTACTACTGGTATGTGCGGGGGCGGTGCGGAAGGTTGCTGGCACGGCGGGGCCGCGCATAGGGCTGCTGCCGGCCGGGGCCTCGGGAAAGTAGCGGGGAGCCGTTGCCGACACGCTCGGGAGCGTGCAGAAGGTGCTGCAGGGCCGGGTCAGCGCTGGTGGCGGTCGCCGGAGCTGCGGAGGCGGCGGGCGCAGTCGTCGGAGGGCTGGAGGGTGTTGGCGCCGGTCGGGGACGACAGGGGCGTGCTGACGGGGATTACGGTCGGTTGGGGGGTTTGGAGTGGAAGGGTGAGGAAAATGGTGGTTTAAGTGAAGAGGAGAGAGCGGGAGAAGAATGGGGTGTGATGGTGTTTGGTGGTGGTGAGTTTAGATGAGAAGTAGATGGAGAAATAAGGGGAGAGGTGAGTGATGGAGAGCAAATGGGGGGTGAGAGTCTATACATGGGGGAGGGGTGAGTAGTAGAGAGAATTTTGGGAAGAGTATTTTAAGGAGAGTGGGAGAACATGGAGGGAGTAGGTTTTACAACCTTCCCTCCTTAGAAAATTTCGTCCTCGAAATTTCAAAGATAAGAGCCGGGGTACAATCATGTCTCAAACCAGTAAGAGTATTCTTCCTCAACAGTCTTATGTCTAACTAGGCTAACTGTCCCATAGCAAATCCATATGGTACAATATTTTAGTCAATCTAACCGCTTATTCTCAAATAACATTCTTTCCTCCTTAGAAAAAAAAATTGGTCACTCTAGACCACAAGGACAGATTTCTGCTTTCATCCTGAATTGTCAATCGCCATCATAATCTTGAAAAATTTGTCTTCCCATCTTTTCTTACTAAACGCATATAATATTTCCTTCCATATATTTAGTACTTCCTTCAGCTTGCTAATCAAGTAAATATATGTCCCAAAATTTAATTCTATAGCATACCACTACATGTGTTCCATCATGTTCTTATACATCGTATTCGTTTCTGCCCAAAATATTGTAATTTGGTTTACTCCGTCCTGTCTTAAGCCTCAGTAACTCAACATCACATTTAAAATCCAACATCACGTTTCAATAATCCAATTTGTCATAATCCTTGACATTCTTGTCATTCCCTGTTTGTCTATTGTACTCATATGTGATCGCTCTGTAATTTATTTAGGCGTCTATTTTCACCAACATGTATATATCTTGATTCCAAATTCCTATTTACCTATTTGATTCCGAATTCCCAATAACAATTAATTTTTCTGTTTAAGCTCGAATCCTTCATCTTGATTTTACTGTATCATTTTGACCAAACTTTTCTCTGTTAATAATATATCTTATTACATCTCCCAACCTTGTATTATTTACAATCCTTCTATCTCTGAAATCAAAATTTATAATCTTTGACCCCTTCGGTTTGTACGATTGCCATCCTTAATTAGTTACACCTTAAGTCCAAAATTGCTCATTTTTGGTCGTCCTTTATATATCTTTTGATTCATCGTGCGTCTTCCTAAAGTGCATCTCCATGCTTATCATTTTAACCACCTCTAATCTACAATGTCAATTTGCTTGGTGTTCACATCATTAATTATCCCTTCCTTGATTCAAATAACAAGTGTTCATATTTAGCTCGTCTTTATCCCACAACTCATGTACTCTATAAATCCTATAGATTATTCCAGATTTAAATCATCAGGCACAAACAGATTCGAGGCATGATCACTAGGTACAATGATAAAATATAGGCACGATCAAAATTATCTAAGTATGATCTGAGATAGAGTTGGAATATTGTTGTGAGCAAAATCATTTTAGGCACGAGTAAAATCTAGGTACAATTAAAATATGATCATAAAAATAGGAAAAATCAAATGAGGTCTCGTGAAACAGAAAAGACAAGAAAGAAACGAACGTCAATCGTTTATTGAAAAGACAGAAAATAATAGAATCTTCTGAGATGAGGGACTAAAAATTCCAAATCGAATTGGAATGGGGTATAAGGGTTTGTGACTCAGGAAACATTAACAAGTTGTATGATAGTAGGATATCGAGGGTGATTAGAATGATATAGCTATGATAGGAATGTAATCAGACAAGATATTACCATTGAGGACTGAGTGATGATCAAAAGGGATAGAAAGAATATTGTATCATTATTTTAACGGTCAGAAGATAGGATATGCAGGAAAAATGACTTACAAGATAACAATCTTATTAATACCCCATGCAAAACCAATCTCTAACTCGCTAAACTAGATGAACTCTCAGTATCTACAGAAAACTAAGACAACTGCCAAGGCTAAATCTATTTGGTATCAAAAATCATCTAAATCAAATTTTCATCCGTCATTGTATGTAACTCGTAAGCCAAATGTATTTCAAATTTCAAGTATTTCTTTCGATCAAACTATTGTACAGACATCAATTTCCAATTGTCAGCTATTCTTCCAAACTGACTACATCAAAGTCACAATCCTCACTTGTCATAGTAAATCCTTAGAATTTTTTTAAAGTTGATCCATGATCTATATTCGAAAATTTCCAATTCTTGAAATCAATTGACCAAATTATAATCACTAATCAAATTTTAATCTTTAACCATGCACCTAACAATCGTTCTCATCAAACACATTAGCAAAATATCACAAAATCTCAATCATTCTTACCATAACTAATATGAGTCTCCAATATTTGGTAGAATTGCAAACCCAATTGTTCCTTTCCAAAGTTACATGCCAATGGTCTTATCTCAAATTCTCACTGCTTATTTCCTATCATTTCATTGCTCGTGATATTCCTTCCATGGTTATATCCGTCCCTTCTGGATACAGTAGTCATCTGATCATAAAAGTTGATCATCGTCAAGTGTTCTTTTACTTTATCATTATATTCTTATGTTTATATATATATCCAAAATCACTTCCTCCATTGAAGAACCTTACCAAATCCTAGACTTCCCTCGCTAACTCTACCTACGTCTTACTCTATCTTCTATAACTCTTCCTTTAATCATAAAATTCAAAATCGTCAAATACTTAAACCTTCATCCAAAAGAATACCAAACTCTATTTTTCCAAAACTTAACTCCATATGTTGACAAATCCTACCTCAGTAATCTTATATAATTTCTTTCTAAAGTTGAAATCCTCAAAATTTCTTGATTCTCGAAATCCTATTATTTTATCCATGACGAGGTTTCGTTTGTCAAAATTATTCCTTGGTCACCCATGATACTTATTTATGACCCCCCTTGTCATAGTCTTCTCACATCTATCTAGAATTCTACTATAAAATTCTTAATCACAACTATATCCTAGTTTTATAAAATAAGCATAAAATAATATGGTCAAACTAGTGTGACGGAAATGATAATAGGTTTAATATAAATTAATACAGGAACAAGTCATAGAAAAGTAGGATATCTGGTGAAGAATACTGTTATAGAATACCTGTTCGATCTTCCTCGAAATTAACTGATTTTGGAAGGATGTATCTATGAAATCTCTTAATCCATCATCAGCCATATAATCTATTTAGATTTCCTATTTCCACCAACTCCAACATATTTGATACAAATTTTTAAACCTGAGCCTTTTTTTTGTACAAGGTTTAAATTCCAGTCCTTCCTCTTGATCTTACTTCATTCCTTGGATTCCTCGGATTCGACCAACCTTGATAATATTATTTCGCCCCCATTCTTTATTTCCTTGTCAATAGTATATAATATCACATTCACTTACCCTCGTAACACTTATAATTTTACAATCATTATTTCCAAATTCTGATTTGATAAAATTCATATCCTTATTTGTCGATCATCATCCCCAATTAAATTTATACCTTAAATTCAACATTATCCGTCATTTATAAATCCTCGGTTTCATCATGCAACTCTACATTACCATCTTGATGACTTCTGATATCTTCGTATTAAATTTTTTTTTTTTACATATATCATCATCCTTATCCTTAAATTTCAATTCAAATCTCAACATTATATTTTTTTCTGTTTTCATATCCCATAAATTTTGTCTTTGATAAATGCCCAATTAATTAGTCATGTACCTATAACATCTTACTAGACTAAAAGCTTCCAGCACCTCGAGCTTTGTTCGTGTCTTCCTGGCTATCATCTCCTTAGGATTTACTATGATACCCTATTTCTGGTGACCATACATTCATGCAACTTACTTCTAGATATTACTCCTTTAGTCATACTTTGCTTATCTCCTTAATATCTAAAGACTAAATACTAGATCATCAATACTAAGTGAGAGTACAACTAAAATGTGAAGATAAACACAATAACTATTGACCTAATGGTGGGATAAGTTTTCCATTCGCCATCCTCTGAAAGGTTTGGGTACAAACATAAGCAAGGTAGCCTATAGAATTATAAGCAAGCAAAAATAGATATTTAATAGATAATTTCGACCCTATATTGTAACAGGGTGAATATAATCTAGGTGTTCTAGTTGTTTTTAGAGTCTGTTTTTCTAAAGTCTCATCTAGACCTAGGTCAAGTTACAGGACTGCATGCTGGTCTAGACTAAGTTGACTAGACCAATTTACAGAACTGGACCTGCATGGGCCACCACTAAAAATATGTCACGATCCGATCCCAAATATAATGGGTCCAGTCGGATCATGCCCAGCCTGCACCGTTGTGAGACGGCGGCAGTAAGCTGTATCAAGCAGTGAAACACAACAGGCAAATATCTAACGAAAATAAAACATTTTATTAAACTGAAACTGGTCTGAAATGGAAATAACAAGACTACAATATCACAATTCGTTTATTACAATTGTTCTGATAAAACAAAGAAAAGAAAGAAACTATGCCAATATCTATGGTTCTGGGGTTCCTGGTTCTGGTTCAGCTAAATCTGCAGGACCCAAGTGAGGCTCGTAGAAAGAACAATAAGCTAGCTCCTCCTCATCGCAATCACCTAAAAATGTTGGGTCTCCAGTCAGGAGTGAACAAGAAACATATTTCTTCCACATCTAGTATTTCTAAATTAACAATAAATGAAAATACGAGACAATTTAAGAAACTTTATATGTTTTTGTAAATAATAGTAAAAGACAACAAGCAATATGGTCTCAATGTCAAATATGATGCAATGCTAAGCTAGTGTTTTGAGTATATAACAGGACCTGTGACCGGCTGGAATAGAGGCAATATGTATACTAACGTTTCGGCCGAAACGAATAGTATACGGTACGGCTCAACTCCCTGTGTGGTAGAGGTTAGCGCGAGAGATACAAGCAAGAATTTTGGCTTTGGTCACAGACGTTATACTACTCCCCCAAGCAATTCCCGAGTCAATGAGTCAATAAGTCACTATAGCAATCCAGCAATCCGTCAATCGATGTGGAGTCCGAGAGGGATCCACGGTGAATCAGTGTCACGATACTATACGAAATCAACTGATGCATACATTTAATTATTAAAGTAAAAACACAGACATGGAATATATGTGAAACTTGCCTCAGACGGTTCCTCGGCGTAGACAGCAACCAGTGGGTAACTGCTAGGGTTTCGGAATCCAAACCTACATTAACAATATCCTGTCCTTAGAACTTAACAAGATTAGCTAATAAACCACTTAACGTAAACTACGCTAATTATAGAATTTTGTCGTTTTATTAGAGTTTGTAAATAGGCAGAAAATAATGTATTTTTGAATATTATCAAAGTAGTGATGGTTTATATCGTACCTTATTTTAATAGAAAATATCGCGTAACACTCGAAATTATTATAAAACTAATTTAATTATTTTCTAAATAACATTTACGAAATATGTTACTAATACTATTTCTTTAGCAAAGAATAATCATTTTTAATAATAAATTACGTAAAATCTCATTTTAGTAAAATTACGGTTTTATTAGAAAAATACGTTATTATTTCTAGTTTTCATTCCATAAACTTATTTAACAGAATAATGATTAATAATACGAAATTAAATATATTTTTTTACCTAAAAACATAAGTATATATAGTTTTGCCTATAATATCATTTCCTATATAAAAAGTAGGTTTTTGCAATATAATTAATTATTTTAAGCTAAATTTATCAATTAAGGATAATAATGAAATTATAATTGAAATAAGTTACTACGACATTATTCATAATTAAAATTCTAATCATTTAATCTAACAATTAACACTAATCATCTAATGCTAACAATTACTACCGAAACTAAATAGGAAACTAATTAAACTAACTAAACTGGCTATCCTGGAACATAAATGGTTCTGTAAAATTAACAGAAAGTTGCGGGGTATACCGAACGCTGTGATGGAGCACCGAGGGGATGTCTCGGACTCGGAACGCACGCGGGCACGGCCACGTGCACGCGGACGACGCGGAATGAACGCGGGAATCAGCGACGCGCGGGAGGCGCATGGGACAGCGGGACAGCGGCGGGGCCACTACTGGTACGCGCGGGGGCGGCGCGGAAGGCTGCTGGCACGGCGGGGCCGCGCGGAGGGCTGCTGCCGGCCGGGGCCTCGGGAAAGTAACGGGGAGCCGCTGCCGGTACACTCGGGAGCGTGCAGAAGGTGCTGCGGGGCCGGGACAGCACTGGCGGCGGTCGCCGGAGCTGCGGAGGCGGCGGGCTATCTCCTAAACTTTATACAATGTTATTTGGTGTTCTAAAATAAACAGTATTTTAAATGCATTAATTATATGCTTCTAGGCCCTTTTCTAGGTCATAGAAGTCAAACTAGGTCAACTCTATTTGTAATAACTTTAACTCATGACAATAACTTATCCTATGTCCCATTTTTGGTTACTTCAACCTATTTTATAGTTATATACCTACATGTAATATATAAATTGATGACACCAACATGCTATCTCCTAAACTTTATATTTGGACAATGCACTTAAGACCCATACATGTAGTTGTAATATATAAAACCTAGGTACCTGTCTTAAATCTGGACACTCACTTATTTGCATAACCAAGATAGTGTACTCTCTCTTGCACACCCTTATTGATACTAAACATTGACTTGCTACACTCAATGATGTATGTGGCTCCTACGCCCACACTAGTACCAATCAACCTAATGCAAACCACAGGCACTGTTTGTATCCACTACACTAAACAGGGGTACTTGCATCCACTCAAATAGTGGTACAAACTTGCATTTCTAATACCACAATCCACTAACAGAATATCCTCACTAAATACCCTAAATTTATTTGAAAAATGCTACACTCATGGGCAATCAGGTATCACTTGATACTGATCTGTGTGCTCACAACCCCTCTAAACTCAACTTGATAACACACATACCTTAGATAAATATATAGATAAGTAGGTAGATAGATATATTGGCAAAATAGGTTGGTGTCCAAGGTCCCCCTACTGCCTATCATTACCTGACACTCACAATACATCCCAGCTTTGCCCAAAACAGGGACTCACTCTCAACTTGTCACATAACTGGCCTCCACAAGTATACCCCAAAATAGCTTGACATCTATTGGCCAACATTCACCCACAATAGCCCAAAGGACACACACTGGTATAGGGTTCCCCTGGTCCTACCTACAGGGGACAACTCAACTGCTGCTGTTCTTCTTTGGACAGGTTTGTTCTCTATCCTCTCTTAGTTCCAAAAACAGTCCACATACCATTGGTTATCTAAAGAGTCCCACACACAAAGATACCATATTAGTACAATATCAGTTAACCATGTACATATGGCCCCTTCCCACTCTTCCTATTGCTGCCACTGTTGCTTCTACTGCTCTGCTTTGTTCTTTCTTTCACTGACCTAGCCTCTTCTCCACACACACATTCCCACATATAACATCAGTCCCCTACTGACTGATACATGCCTATACCATATATTGATACAAGATTATCTATGTAACTGATTTGCCTAACCTATTTAACTGATACCCATTGCAATCCTCTATATACAGATGCATTAAATCCCTCATCTAACTTCCTGTATACTAACTAACCTTTCGTACTGCCCTCACCTATATGGCTGCTACAACTACTGATGTGAATAGCCTAAACCCTTGCACATGCCCTGTCACACAGGGTTCACCTACCTGTTCACTGATCTGCGGGGGGGGGGGGGGGGGGGGGGGGGGGGTGGTTCCTTGCCTAAACAAGGACCTGTCCTGTAGGGCCAAAGCCATTACTGTCCAGCAGTGGCCTAATGGCCTAAGGCTTGCTGTCAAGGCCTCCCCTATCTCTCACTCTCTAACCATTCACATATATGAAATACTTACATATGGGGTATAGGTATCCTCACACATGTGGCCATTGCCATCATCCCCCACATACACTTGCTGTCGAGCAATGCACGAGTTTTCTCCCTCTTTCTAACTGTCCTGCTGCTGTACACATTTCCTACATCCACATGGACTGAACAATATTGAAGTAGGGATGAACAAATGGAAAAGGAGACATGATACCCAGGCCCCCTATCCAATTACTGATACTAAAAGTAGAGACTGTTACCTGTCATATCTGAACAAAGTAAGCAAGGGACTGAAATATATTAGCACATGTGGACAGTACACCAAGCTAAGGGACTGGGCATCTAAGACAGGGACTACACTAAAGACTTGGGACTGATACATTGCTAGGGGACTGTACAACATAACTGATACTAGATATGAATCAAGAAGACTAAGTAAGGACTGAAATTAAAGAAATGGACGATTTAAATGGGACTAGTACTAGGCAAGGCATGGACTGACAGTGAACAAATAGATACAATGTGACTGGACCTACCTGAACATCAAGAACATCCCAACCCGAGCCCATATCTACATACCTCATTGACTGATGCAAGAAGAATGAAACTAAGGCATATGAACTGGTACAAAGAATTCATATAGGTAAACAGTAGGCAGATGTTTAACTGAACACTAATGGATGGGGACTGAACCAATATCCTAATATCTTAACATAAAATGAGGAGACTGGACCAACATGGACTGACTAATAGGTAAACTAGGGACTGAACATGAGTTAATACCAAGGGACTGATACATGAGTTAAATCTCAACCATCATTTCCACCTATCCAAATACTCCTTGCCTGATACTAGAGTCTAACCCAGGTGGACTGGATGTAGGGTGTGATACGCAGTCCACACGAGAACTGATACATGAATATGGACTGAATCAGTAATGGGGGTCTGAACTCCAAGTACATGGAGCTGAACCAATATCAAATTCCCATCTATCCAACTACATTTACTGATACAGTTTAATTTGAACAAGGGTAACTGATACAATAGTGAAGACTTGACTGATTACGAAGTATGGGACTAAGAACAGAGGACTGATGCACAGCCTACAACTGATACAAAAGACTGAACAACACCTATAGGACTGCACATGAGGGAATAGACATGAAGTATATAGGGACTGATACAAACAGGGCAACAGTATACTAGACTGAACAAGTAATGAGGATGAGCTAAAATGGACTGATACCTAAATACAGTGTGGACAGAACACTAATGAAGATGTGGACTGAACATCACACAGTGTTAACAGTCCACAGATGGACATAAACAGGGCTTTAAATATAACCCAAACTCCCATTCAACCTTCAACATAACAAAACCATTCTAAATCACTAGATAATCCTAATATTGATAACTCATAGCAATGCAAACCCTAAACAAGAGTTAAAACTAAAATTAGAACACTTGGTGCTCTTTTGGTCATTTTGTCAAACACTTGGCGTGCGTATCGGACACGTCCATGATACGCACTCCAAATGGATTCAAACTTGACCCCAAGCTCACCCACATGTCCTAAATCATTAGCATGACCTAACTTACCAATTTCACAAACCCTAGAATCCTATTCTCGGATTTCCCCCAATTCGAATGAAAAAGTAAAGGGAAAATTCCTCAAATGTGAAGAGGAGAGCTAAACTCCTCTCTAATGGCAACCCTAATGCATGGGGGTCCCTAATGAATGCCTCTATACTAATTTAATGGAAATTAGAGGGTTAGAATGCTCATACCAATTGGGAGATGGATTCCCAATGCAAAATTCCTTAGATCTAGAATCTCTTCAAGCTCCAAGTGCTACAATCCCTCCAAGCTTGCCAATAGAGCCTTCTCCTCTCCAAGAGGAAGAGAATGAGACCAATTTGGGTCAATTTGAAAAAAAAATTGGTGGTAGGAACAATTGGGGAAGAAGCTTCTAATTAGGGTTAGGATTTGGAGTGAAATGAGGAGGAAGAAGATGAAGTGAGGCTTAAATAGAGGTGTGGGCTGCCATAATAGGTTTAATTTAGGGTTATGGCTAAGGAGGAATGTCCACTAAGCCCTCCTCTTAGTCATGGCAAGATTAGGGAATAAGCCTCTCTTCCTAATTAGGTGTTTAGTCAAACTTCCTAATTAATATTGCTAGTCTAGCTAGAGGCTAACCAAGTTCAATTAGACTAGTCCTAATCATTTAGTTGGGTGGTCATGTCAAGTCGGTTTAGGTCCTATAGGATCACTAACCACTATTTTAATTAAAGACTAACCACTATTCATATACAATAATTTAACATGTGCATTATATTAATATTATAGATAATTAACCAAAATTATGAAGTTTAGTTTTGAAAAATAATTTATTATTCAAGATATAATTTGAATTCACATAATATCAAGAAATAGGAAAAGTCAAAAATAACCCTCTTCGGAAAAAGTGGTGGTTACAGTACGCCATTCCAAAATCGGGTATTCCTATTAAATTATAAGTCTATTATTATATTTTGCATTTCTATTATAATTTTGTGATAGATTGATATAGTTGATTGTTCACATATCTTTTAAAGCTTTTGTGCCTAGTTTTTTCTAAAATCTCCAATTTCATACAAATCTTATTTTTTCTAGGGGGCTCGTCTTGCGTCAAATTGGTATCAGCGCCATGATTTAGGTATATTTTTATACATAGACAACATCCATAAAAAAATGTCTACAAAAAATTTATCGCAACAAATTTGTGTTGTAAACGATGTTGAATTTGACAAGATAAATAATTTCATCACTGATATGGGTATCGACATGAAAAAGTTCTTCGATGAATTTTTCAATCTTATTAAGGCATAAACTAGTTCTAACGGTTATCCTATATCATTAGAAAATCCATTAATAGAAACCTACTGACCATGTTGTAGTTGAGTCACCGGTTAGATTCATGTTCGAGACTAGGTCTAGATTTAAGCTTTTAATAAATGAGAAAATTTGAGTCATATCCCACTTTATTGATCATATTTCAATGTGCATCTCATTGCTTTACCTTAATGTAAGTTACCCCCCACATTTCACGGATTCCGTCCAAGATCGACGGTCAATGCATTTGACCAAAATTTTAGGACGAAATTATCCTCTTCTTCTTCACAGCCCCTTGTCTCCCACTCCACGCTCGGTCCCCCCTCCCCCGCCTCGCTCAACCCCCTGTCATCACCACCACCACCAACATCACCACCACCTTTATCACCACCACCACCACCACCACCTTCACCACCACCAACATCACCATCACCACCTTCACCAACACCATCACCACCAACATCTTCACCACCACCACCTTCACCAACACCAACACCAACACCACCATTACCACCATCACCTTCACCCCCCCGCCGCCTCAGCTCCCCCGCTCGTCCACGGCACCGCCCCCCTCCCCCGTGCCCCCATGGCGCCGTCCTCCCTCGCGCCCCCGCTCCCCCATGGCGCCGCCCCTGCTCCCCATGGTGTCGCCCCCGCTCCCCCACTGCACTCCTCCGTCCTCCCCTACGACGCTCCTCCGTCCTCCCCCACGAGGCTAGGGATATTTTTGTCCTAAAAATTTGGTCAAATACGTTGACCGGGTTTTGGACGGAATCCGTAAAATGTGGGGGGTAACTTACATTAAGGTAAAGCAGTAGGGGTGCACCTTGAAATATGACCAATAAAATGGGATGCGACTCAAATTTTCTCTTAATAAATTTTGACCTTTATATATCATCGTTAGGAGAATTAAATAGGTTATTTGGTGAACCCAATAAATTTAAAGAACTTACTAAATCTTCGAAATATTTTGAACTTGTCCCATTAATAAGCCCCATACAATTTCTATTATTTGTTTGTTATGCATAACTGTAATAATTTGCAGAAAATAATAATTGATTGTAGGAACGATCGTTTTACTTCTTTGGACGCACTAAGACAACTACAGTTTGTTAGGATATTTGATTCTACGTCCCTAGTTAATATTAGGTTTTTGCCATCTCCACAACCCTTAGTATCTTCGTGGGAGCTCATCATCATTTTCGGAGCCTTAATGTTGACAAGCCTGTCGAAGCAGAGGAGAATGATGGGGAACCAATTTGAATTTTCAGTTTATATTTTTGTTTGTTAGGTTTAACCTAAATAAGAATTTTTTTATCTCTTTGAGTTGGTTAGAGATTTTAATTACCTTAGGGATGAGTCTTTAGAGATTAGCTTTTTTTGGTGTATATAAATAGTCTGCAAATTCAGAAATTATTCAATAAAGAATTGAAGAATGAATAGGAAAAAAAAACTACTTTTGAGTTTGTATGGTGCGATGCCCAAATTCTAGAGTGGATTTGTCTTGTCTTCTTCACCACCTTCGACGTTGATGTCAAATTCTTTCTCGAGTACAAAAGTCCTACATCGAGATCCTAACACCACCCACCCACAATACCAAAATCGGCTATTCCTATTAATTATAACTCGGTTATTTTATTTTGTATTTCTATTATAATTTTGTGATAAATTGGTAGTAGTTTATTGTTCACATATCTATTAAAGTTTCCTCGCCCAATTTGTCCTAAATCTCCAATTTCATACAAATCCTATTTTTTGTGGGTCTTCGTCCCGCGCCATATACTTTGTCAAAAGATCTAGGAACCAGATAGAGCCCTACTGGATACTTGGAGCTGGAATCCTATTGGGGCAGCACTGGTAATAGAGAGTTGTAGGTGGAAGATGAAGATATGGGAGAGAGGTCAGGCAACATTGAAGAGAAAAAATTGATATCTTGATCATTCTTAAAGTCACTGGGATGTAGCCTACGACTGCTCTAGGAACACAGGAACACAGGGTTTATCAATATCAATATCCAGCTGTATGCTTGAAGTGGAGGAATACCACCGAGATGGAGAGTTGGAGGTGGAAGAAGGGAGAGAGGTCAGGCAACTTGCCAACGATATCAACATCTGACTAGATTACTGGGACTTAAACCTATGACCTTGAGAGAGATCAGGCAGCATCGAATAGAACAATAGACATCTTGAACATTCTTAAAGTCTCAGGAATGTAGCTCGAATAGAACAATATACATCTTGAACATTCTTAAAGTCACAGGGATGTAGCCTATGCGGCTACGCCTGTTCTCAACAATACATGGTTTAGCTATATCAATTACCATCTATATCCTGTACCTGGTGGAAGACCTCGTTGAGGAACACCACTGAGAATGGAGAGTTGGGGGTGGAAGAAGGGAGAAAGAAGTCTGGGCAACATGGGCTAAGAGCAATATTGATATCTTGACTGTTCTCAAATTTATTGGGACTTGAGCATATTGATGTATTAATACCTTGACCATTGTGAGACTTGTGTTCTAAATGGAGGTTGAGGCGGCCGCCTAGGCACTAGGCGGCCGTTCTCCGCACCGCTTTTTCCGTAGGTGGTGGAGTAGGCGGCCGACGGCGGTTTGGCGGCGTAGGCGGATGTCTACACGGGCGTCGATCTCGGAAAAAGTTGCACATTTTATATAATTAAAAAAATGAAAGAAGAGGGAACGCCACAGTTTCTGGACTCTGGGTGCTTTTTATTCTAATTTATAATTAATGTTAGTTAGGCGGCCGACGGCGGTTTGGCGGCGTAGGCGGATATCTACACGGGCGTCGATCTCGGAAAAAGTTGCACATTTTATATAATTAAAAAAAATGAAAGAAGAGGGAACGCCACAGTTTCTGGACTCTGGGTGCTTTTTATTCTAATTTATAATTAATGTTAGTTAGGGGAATCCAACTCCATATTCTGCACCAAAGACATTGTCAGTCTGAATAAACTTGAAGTTACAAAGAACTAAGGGCCCGTTTGGTTTGCAGGATTGGACAACGTAATGTAATTGGCATTACGTTGTCAATCTAACTCGGGTGTTTGGTTGGACAAAAAAAATTAGATGTAATGTAATCGCGATTACAAGTTTGATTACATTATATCAGTTTCTTCTAAACTCAATTACATCATAAAATTTATGTAATCGCAATTACATTACAACTTAAACGGAAGGTTGGTATGCTATAATTTGGTCTTTTTGTTTGTTTTTGGTCAATTTTTGTTGTTTTTGTTTATTTTTGGTCTTTTTTTGCCATTTTTGTTCGTTTTTTGTCGTTTTTGGTCTTTTTTTGTCGTTTTTGTTCGTTTTTTGTTTTTTTTTGTTCGTTTTTGTCGTTTTTGTCCTTTTTTGTCGTTTTTGTCCTTTTTTTGTCGTTTTTGTCTGTTTTTTGTCGTTTTTGTTCGTTTTTGGCCCTTTTTTTAGTTTTTGGTCGGTTTTTTTTGTCGTTTTTGTTTATTTTTTGTTCGTTTTTTGTTATTTTCGTTTTTGTTCGTTTTTGCCGTTTTTGTTTGTTTTTGTTCGTTTTTGCTCGTTTTGGGCCTTTTTTCGATTTTTGGTCGTTTTTGCACATTCTTGGCCGTTTTTTTGTCACTTTTGCACTTTTTAAATCTTTTTTGTCGATTTTGTTCGTTTTTTGTCGGTTTTGCACGTTTTTTTATCGGTTTTGTTTTATTTGCACGTCTTTTGCCCTTTTCTGTACGCTTTTTTTAATCGTTTTTGGTCAATTTTTTACGTTTTTTTTATCGTTTTTGGTCGATTTTGCACATTTTTTGCCATTTCTGCATGTTGTTTATCGATTTTTGTCGATCTTGTACGTTTTTGACTATTTTTTCACTTTTTATCGTCTTTTATCGTTTTTGGTCAATTTTGCACGTTTTTTGTCGCTTTTTTAAATCCTTTTTTGCTTTTTTTGGGTCTTTTTTGACTTTTTTTTTGTCGTTTATGCTCGTTTTTCTGTCTGTTTGTTGTTTTTGCTCCCTTTTTTGTCGTTTTTGGATTTTTTTTGCAAGTTTTTAATCTTTTTGTCGTTTTTTTGCTCGTTTTAATTCCCTCTTGTTGGTCTTTTTCGTATTTTATTTTTTGTCATTTCTGTTCCTTTTTATCGTTTTTTTTTTTGCTCTTTTTTTATCGTTTTTTCGTCTTTTTTCCTTTCATTTTTTTGTTTTTTGACAATTTTTTAATCATTATTGGTCACTTTTTATGGTTTTCACATTTTTGATTTTTTTTGTTGTTTTTCTTTTTTATTGCTTTTTCGTTTTTTGTTTTTTTTCTTCCGTTTTGTTCGTTTGTCATTTTTTGTATTTTTTGTCGTTTTTTTTCTTCCGTTTTTGGTCTTTTTTTAGCAGAAAACAAACCATTTTCCCCTTATTTATTTATTATTTATTTTTAATTTTTTTCTTTTTAACTTTTTAAAATTTTTTATTGATCAACTTTTTTAATTTTATGTTGTATTTAAAAAAAAATAATTAGAAACTTAATTACATTATATGGTACACCAAACATATGAATGCAATTGACATTACAGTAGTTGAAATGAGTGAAATGTCTCAGATAATTTTATTGAGGGCTACTGGCTACTACTTATAGAGGGTCCAACCCCTCTTCATATTACATCTAACCGATGTGGGACTAAAGTCCCTTATTCACTCTCAACACTCCCCCTCAAGATGGGCGATAGATATTAATCATCCCCATCTTGTTACATAGCTTTGACAGACTCAATGAACTAAGACCCTTAGTCAGACAGTCTGCCACTTGTTCTTCTGAGCGAACATAGTCAATCTTCAGTATCCCTTGTTCCAGCTTTTCTTTGATGAAGAATCGATCGATCTCGATGTGCTTCGTTCTGTCGTGCTGAACCGGATTGTTCGCTATACTTATCGCAGCTTGACTATCGCTCAGAAGGTGCAATGGTGTCCCCTTGTCTAGCTTCAACTCTGTCAGCAGCGCCTTTACCCATAGCATTTCTGATACTCCTAGAGCCATTGCTCTGTATTCTGCTTCAGCTGTCGACCGTGCTACCACTGACTGTTTCTTGCTTCTCCATGAAACTAGGTTTCCTCCTACAAAAACACAGTACCCTGTAGTAGACCTTCTGTCGTCTATGCAGCTTGCCCAGTCTGCATCGCAGTATCCCTCAACATCTGTGCATCCATTCTTCTTGAACCACAGTCCTTTTCCCGGCGTCCCTTTCAGATATCTTAGGATCTGAAATACTGCATCCATATGACCCGTTCTTGGATCATGCATATAGCGGCTTACAACACTTACTGCAAATGAGATATCAGGGCGAGTATGCCCTAGATAAATCAGTCTGCCTACTAGCCTTTGATATCTTTCGCGATCAACAGGCTCTCCTGCTTCTGCTCCCATCTTGCACTTTTGGTCAATTGGAGTGACTGCTGCTCGGCATCCCAGCATTCCTGTCTCCTTCAGCAGATCTAGTGCATATTTCCTTTGTGAGAGAACAATTCCTTGTTCACCATCACACACCTCGATACCTAAAAAGTATCTCATCTGTCCTAAGTCCTTCACCTCAAACTCCTTAGCGAGTTTCGACTTCAGCTTAGTGATCTCATCAGCATCATCACCTGTGATCACTATATCATCTACATATACAACAAGTATAGTAATGTGGCCCCTTGCATGCTGGAGAAAGACAGTATGATCTGCATTTGTCTGATGGTACCCCATGCCAGTAACAGCCCTTCTGAATCTGTCAAACCAGGCTCGAGGAGATTGCTTCAGCCCGTACAGCGACTTCTTCAGTTTGCACACTTTTCCATGTGACGTTCCTTCACCTGAATCTGACACAGAGTAGCACCCCGAAGGAGTCTCCATGTATACTTCTTCTTGTAGGTCTCCATGAAGAAATGTGTTCTTTACGTCTAACTGATGTAGCTTCCACCCATAGTTTGCTGCAATGGAGACCAGCGTTCTTACGGTACTCATCTTCGCTACTGGAGCAAAAGTCTCATCATAGTCGATGCCATACGTCTGGGTATAGCCTTTTGCAACCAGTCTCGCCTTGTACCGCTCAACTTTTCCTTCTGGTGTCTCCTTCACTGTGTACACCCATTTGCATCCCACAGCTTTCTTCCCTTCAGGTAATGGCACCAGCTCCCATGTCTTATTTTTCTCTAGTGTCCCAAGTTCTTCCATCATTGCAGCTTTCCATCTTGGGTCCTTCTTTGCTTCCTGCCAATTCTTAGGTAAAGAAGTGGAGTCTAATGAAGTGAGGAAGGCTTGATAAGTCGGAGAGATATTAGAATAAGACAAGTAGTTGGCGATATCATGTTCATAATCTTGATAACGAATAGGAGCCTTTCCCGCATTAATGCGAGAAGACCTCCTTAAGGGAGCAATAGGTGGAGGGGAAAGCATACCATCCGAGTCGGAGAGACCCGCTTCTGAATCCGAATGATCCGGTACGGAAGTAACATCTTCAGGAGTTGGGGCAGGAGTAGACGAAGGACTTGGCACATTTGGCACAGGGCACGGCACAGTACTGGACCTCTGCTGTCTTCTTCTGTAAACTTGGAGCTCCTTTTCCCTTGTCTGCTTCTCCCCCTGCGTAATGTATGTATCGTCTTCTTCGTCCTCCGTATCAGTATCATCGATACTTTCTCCCCCTTTCTTCCAGTTTGTCACGACAGGACAAGGTACCGATCCGACAACTACGTTTGGGCGTACTACCTCCCCCTCACGTCTAACACCCTCTACGTTTGGGCGTACTACCTCCCCCTCACGTCTAACACCCTCTGTGGGAGGCGTGTTCCCAAACGCAGAACCTTCGTCCGAACCATAATAAGGTTCCAGCTCTCTGAATGTAACGTCCATGCTTACAAACAGCTTCCGTTCAACCGGGCTCCAGCAAACGTAACCCTTCTGTGTCCCGGTGTACCCAACAAAGACACACTTAACTGCTCGAGGATCCAGCTTACCAACACCAGGCCGGTTATCGTGGACGAAGCATACGCAACCAAAGTCTTTCGGAGGAACGGTGTACGCAGTTGTCCCCGTGAGCATCTCCAAAGGCGTCTTCCAGTCCAGTAATTGAGAGGGCATCCTGTTGATGAGATAAGAGGCTGTCAAGACAGCCTGCCCCCACAAAAATTTAGGGACATTCATAGCCAGCATCATTGTCCGAGCCACCTCCAGCAGGTGCCGATTCTTTCGTTCGGCAACACCATTTTGAGCCGGTGTATAAGCACAAGAGGTTTGATGCAGTATACCATGAGAGGATAAATACGCAGCAAACCTCTTATGGGTATATTCCGTCCCATTATCCGACCGAAAACACTTAACACGAGCATTATACTGTGCCCTCACCCGTTGATGGAAGCTTAGAAATGCCTCGAAAATATCATTTTTATTCTTCAGCAGGTAGACCCACGTTACGCGGGTAGAGCAATCAATAAAAGTAACAAACCATCTATAACCGTTAACACCGTTGGTAGGACAAGGGCCCCACACATCGGAATGAATCATATCAAAAGCAGCAGAACATCGATGCCCAGAATTCACATAGGAGCTTCTGGTATGTTTTTCCAACTCACAAGCATCATAAACTAACAACTCTTTATTTGCTTTGTGATATAAGGACGGATACAATCGACTAATAACGGGAAAAGAAGAATGTCCTACACGCCGATGTTGGAGGAGTAGCTCGGCTTCGACACCTCGACTTCGGACTTCCGGTTGGGCGTCTGCAACCAAAGATGCCAGTGCTCTATCCAGACCGTTCCTGTCCAAGTACCATAGACCCTTATGCCATGTGCTAGTGCCCAGTCGTCTCCCCGTTCCCTTCTCCTGAAAAGTTACCTTAGGAATATCAAAGGAAACAATACAGTTTAGATCAAGGATAATGGCGCTAATGGAAATAAGATTGACAGGAAAGGAAGGAGCATGTAAGACATTAGATAGAGTGATGGAAGGAGTGCAATCAACAGTGCCTTTACCCATAACCGGCCTGTAGGTACCATCAGCAGTCTGAATGCTCTCTGGCGGCGTTAGAGTAGAGTATTCCCGGAACTCTCCTCGGGACCCCGTGACATAGCAAGATGCCCCAGAGTCCATAATCCAAGCTGGCTGAGAGACAGATGCAAGAGCACGCGGAGGTAAACCGGCACTGGTTTGGGAGAAGTAAGTGCAGTAATCTCCTGTAGCGGACGGCGTCCCAGGAATGACCTGTCGTTCACCAGAACCAAGCTTTGAGCCGCGCATCTTCTCGAGAACTTCCCTCTCAAATGGAGTGATGTCCGCCAGCTGATTGTCCCCACCTTCATCCGCCAGATGCGCCTTATTGCCTCCAGAGTAAGTGCCCCTTCCACCACCGTAGCTGCCTCGACCACCGCGTCGTCCACCGCGACCACGACCCCGACCATTCGAGGGAGTCCGTGTCGGTTTTGGACAAAAGCGGATGTAATGCCCTGTGTCACCACAGTTGTGGCAAACGCCTCCCGTAGAAGGAGGCTGTGTGAAAGTGGCAAGAGCAGATGTGTCAACTCCGGCCTGCTCCCCCTGGGAGAGACCCTTGGTAGGCATCAGCTTCAACCGTGCTTCTTCTTGTGCCATGGCAGCTATGGCGTCTTCTAATGTCGGCAGCGTCGGTTGTGCGAGAAGTACATTCCGCCGTTGCTCAAACGCTGGGTTGAGCCCCTTCAAAAAGTTCATCATCCGTTGCCGCGAGATATAATCCAGAAATTTTTGGAAATATTTTGCAAAAGTCGGTTCAACCTGAGCATCCTCCATGCCAAGAGGATCATAATGGTCAAGATCAGACCAGTACTTCTTCAACAAGGCAGCGTACTCAGAGATAGTACGATCGTCTTGGAATACCCTATCGAGCTCATCCTGCAGTTGGAAGACTCGCATGGGGTTACCCGAACCGGAGTACATGTCTTTCAACGTCCTCCGGATATCAGCAGCTCCCTCCATTGCTTCAACGTTACCCGACACTTGGTCGGTCAAAGAGGCTGTCAACCAACCAGCCACGACATTGTTGACAATGTCCCATACAGCAAACTCCTTCGAGGAGTGATCGACAGGGGCATTGGTGGTACCATCTACATAACCAACCAAGCCACGTCCCTTCAGCGTCTGCAACGCCTGCCGCGACCATTTCAAGTAGTTGGTCGTGCCTTCCAACTTCGTCTCCAGCTTGTCCAACTTTTCCATTTTGTACGGTGACGGATCCACATCAGTATGGATCACGCGTGGGGTCGCCTCCGGTAATCTCTTGGTCAGGAGATCCTCGACCAGGGCCTTCATTTCTTCTGCTGTCAACTTCTCATAGATGGAGTCCATGACTTCTGCAACTGCAATCAGTGAGGTGTTGTTGTTTCCGGAGTCTTCTTCTTTCGAGTCGTCTTCGTCTAAGTCAGCTACCGGGGGGAAACAACAAAACGAGATCCCTCACTGATATGTCGTAGTTTATACGACCAACTAGAACCGCGTCATGATAACGCGTTCGGACGGCTTAAGGATAACCAACGTAGTTGTGCCTCCTTGCATGAGACAAACCAGAGGTATACCAGCCGTGCAGAAACGATTGTAAATACAACGCTTCTGAGATACGAAGATCTAAAGAGATTTCGTATTCGTAGCAGAGCTTCTAAAAAGAAGGTACTGATTCTCGAAGGCAACAACAGAGATCTTCTAAAGAGAAGGAAATCTGTTTTTTTTTTCTTTATTTTTTTTTTTGTTTTTTTTGTTTTTTTGTTTTTTTGTTTTTTTTTTCTGCTTTTAACAAAACAGCAGAAAAATCCTAAAAAGGGCTCCTGTGTAGGGGGGCGGGCGTTGGGGTTGGCGGCGGGGGGGGGGGGGGGGCAGGGGGGTCGGGTCGGCGGGGGGGTGGGCGTTGGGGTTGACAGGGGTTGGGTCGGCGGGGGGTGGTTGCAGGGAGGGTCGGCGGGGGGGGGGGGGGGGGTGGTTGCAGGGGGTTGTCGGCGGGGGTCGGCGACAAGGAGCAGAGGCGGGGGGGGGTGGGTGCAGAGGTGGTCGGCGGGGGGTGGTTGCAGGGGGGTCGACGGGGGGGTGGTTGCAGGGGGTTTGTCTGCGGGGGTCGGCGACAGGGAGCAGGGAGAGGGCAGCGGGGAGGAGAGGCGGGGGCTGTGGTGACGGCTAGGGTTAGCTAGGGTTAGGGTTTGGGAATGGGAGGCGGTGGCGGCTAGCTAGGGTTTCTCCGGAGAGAGAGAGAGAGAGAGGAGGGGGGGGGGGGGGGGCGGCTAGGGTTACCTGGCTCTGATACCAAGTTGAAATGAGTGAAATATCTCAGATAATTTTATTGAGGGCTACTGCCTACTACTTATAGAGGGTCCAACCCCTCTTCATATTACATCTAACCGATGTGGGACTAAAGTCCCTTATTCACTCTCAACAACAGTACATGGTTTGATTACATGTTTCAACCAAACATAGTAATGTAATTGTAATTCCATTACATTACAAACTCAATTACATTACAAACCCAATTCCTTTACGATTACGATTACATTACAATGAACCAAACGCAACCTAACTTCAACTTCTTGAGAATTTTTATTTTAGTGTTTACATACATAAACATGATTTTATACAAACATAGGCGGTAGGCGGACCCTCTCCGCCGCGCACCCGCCTACCGCTGTTTATAACGTTGGTGAAGACAGTGGTTCATAAACCCACATGCAGTGATTCACACGGGACTTATTATGGGTTTACTGTAATAAAGTCATGCAAAAAAGCATGACATCAACACTTGTTCAGAGCCATGCTCGTGGGTTCTAGGACTGTGCAACAGGTACAACTAAGATCTATCTATACTGTTTACTGTACATGGCACCTTTAATTGCCATTGGTGGTTGGTTATCTATAACACTGCATATAATATTTGGAATTTTCTTTTGCATCTAGTGGCCACAAATTGATCGATTTTGATACCACTTGGATCCATACTAATTTGTTATGTGAGCTTATATGCACATGTATAAGTTTATTTTATTTTTGATTATTTAGTTGCCTAACAATGGATGCTGCTGTTTAAAATTGTTCCTCTTGTGATCTTATGATTGATAGATAAATTAAAGTATTAAGAATAAGAGAGATGTAACTTTTTGGGTGAGTTTATGCTCATGCACTGGTGATAAAATTTAGAGATTACTTTTCGAATTTGATTACAGATTTCCACCCATGGATCACATGTTTCTGCTGTTTATTTTTTTCCTTTCGTGTAGAGAAACTTTGCAGATTTATAAGTACTACAAGATATACATTTTTTTGGGTGAGCATATGTGTACGTGTGCTAAGAAAATGCATAGGTTAGTTAGTTCCGATTTTGTATTATTCAAATGGTGCACCATTCGTCCTGTGATGCTGCTTCTTGAAACTGAAAGTGTTCCTTTTGTTAAGTTATGATTGACAGATATAAAAAGGTTAAAAGATACATGATTTTTGGATATTGGAAAACTTAGCTGCTATAGTTCATATTTAGAGATGCTCCTTCAAGTATTTCCCTCTAATCAGGGTTGGGCTCAGATTCTCCCAACTGCACCCCCAGTTCAGCTATCATTTTTTTATGGTGTATATTATTAGCATATTTTAATGTGGTGGTTGAAGGTCCAAGTCTATTGTCTGTAATATAGTTTATATATTTATGGTTTAGCAGGGCCAGTCAAGTCAGTGCAGAAGGTAAAGCCGCAGAAGAAAGCGAGAGAAGGTTAGGGAATATGATGCTCACCTTATATTAGATACATCAATTATAATGTCATGTTACTATCTCTTATTTTGTTGATTTCAGAAGAAAAAGAATCTCCTCGGAAAGGAAAGAAGCAAAAAGGAGGGGCTTCAGGTTTTCTTGCACCTCTTCAACTTTCAGATGCTTTAGCGAAGTTTATTGGTACCGGTGAAAATGAATTGCCACGGACTGATGTTGTGAAGAGGATATGGAATTACATCAAGCAAAACAATCTGCAGGTATCTTTATGTATCTCTTTTCTTTTATTGGAATCAATTGGTTGGACTATGTAGTTGCTGCTTATTTGGTTGCATGTGAAAGACACTAGTCCTTTAACATTAGCTGCACAAGGATTATTATTGATATTTGCCTAAAGATCACTTTTGATGACAATTATTGCATTACAATATTTAGATGCTGATTTTGTTACACTCTTCAATCTTGGTATGTTGGCTCCTTCACAAGCTTCAGATGCAGTTTAAATGCCAAAGCATCACTACAGTCTATATTCAATTGACCACACCAATTCTATACTCTTGATAATGTAAGCTATCAAAGTTTCCAAGTTATGGCAACATGTAGAATTGACACAATGCTGGCAGGGAAATAAATGATGGGAAATGAAATAAAGAAGCAACCACTCTATGCCTAACCTTTGCATGATATAATAAATTTACATTATATAAGGTCATATGTAGTTAGTGTTGCCTATGACAACACCTACACTATGTAATGGTCTATGGCAATTTTAGGTAATTCAGATGAGACGAGTCTAATACTGATGTACCAAATATCTAAGACTGTTCAAGTTCTATACTAAGAAAGTCAATACCATCGTAATTCAATATAGAGGTTGGCTGTGGGTCCCACATGCAGCAACTGCTGAGTAGCTTGGACGCCTAGGTTACTGGTGGGCGTGGGAGTGTGCAGTCATGGGTTATAGTTTTTGTTTTCAGAAGACGGCTACAAATATCTTGAAACATGTGTACTTCTATAATTTAATTTTGCTGAAGAGCTGCGGACAACCACTGATAATCAATTGAGAGGTTGCTGATGGCTGTGGGGGAGTGTGCAACCATGGGTTTGTTTTCACGAAACAACTACAAATATCTGGAAGCATGTACACTTCTACAAGTTGTTTTTGCTGAAGGCTTGTGTCTGATTTAGAACCACTAATAATCGTCTTTAATATACTATTATTTGCAGCTTACGAAGGTTGTATTTGTCACGCTCCGGTTCCGCATAACCAAAAGTCGCTATTGAGCATTATGTTGTACAATTCTAAATTGCACTTGTACAAGGCAAGAACAAACACGATTGATAAAATAATCTCAGAATCAAAGCCGTTGCAGCAGAAAATAAGTAGAAAAGTTGATAGACATAAGATATATGAAAATGATTTTCTTTATTGATAATTTGCTGTGGAATTACAATGGCTCTTAGGTCAAAAGAACAACTAAATTTACAAACAATGGATCTTATTACAATGAACGATGTCACATGGCTTACAACTCGTGAAACTAATACAACCAACAGCGTCCCATACATTATGCTCTTATAAACAAAACAAAATAACATCTTTCCGAAGTACATCTTCAAGTTGTCAAACGAGTTCCAAACGCCTCGGAACGTCCAAGCGACTTGTTGCACCTATGGAAGAGGGGGTCATCACATTGGAAAATGCACTGGTGAGCGGTCTCAATCACATAAACCAACACAGTAATCATGTGAGAACATGTAACATTATTACGTGGTCTTTATACTTTTTCTAGAGTCAGTTAACAATTCATAAACATGTATATATTAACATAAATGTGTCACTAACACAGTCTCTTACCCAAGGCCACCATCCTTACCTGCAAACAAATGTTAGCATTCATAATATATAAATATTTTATGAGTTCGTCCCTACAAACAAGTCTTGGCGCTCATAATATATAAATGTATCACAAATTCGTCTATGCAAACAAATGTTAGACCTGTAAAATAGTTGTCATTAGCATGCATCATAACTATATGATAGTTACTGGTGACACCATTTTGGACTATCCATGGTAAGACGAGAATCCTTCCGGTGCAGGTAGCAAGTCCCACTAAAGGTCCCGAATTACTAGTGTTTTTACGTCAACACCAGTTGTCTATGTTCATCCTAGACCGAATTGATTTCGTGGCTGCGTATACCGTTCGAGGAACTAATATTGTGCACAGTTGTCCATAACCATGCATGCATATGCCTTAGCTATTAAAACATAACATCCATGACAACAAATATTTGAAATAACTATACAACATATTCTTTTTTGTACTTCCACATTTTTCGGGCCATTGCTCGCAAATCCTTCCCAATCCAGGGATTACCACATTTGTCTTCTTCCCAATCCAGAGATTTCTACATTTGTCTACTTCCCAATCCATTGATGTGATGGAGGGGATTGGCGTTTGTTACACGTTACTTGGACGACCATGACAATTTGATGTTGGGACGAAGCACGATTGACGTCTCAACACTTACTGGTTGGTGAAGGACGGGGAGAGGTACACGCTTACGCCATCAAAGAAAGATACCCAAATTTACAAGAGGGGACGTCTCTTTCTTTGACAGTCTCTACGAAGGAAACAGAAACAAAGTTCAAGGAGGCTCGTGAGTTTCATGTGCTGATAGTCGAAAGAAACATAGAGCCAAAGAGTCGATGAATGGGGAGGAGCGATTCGAGTGTAGGTACAACCAATTCTCGAGGAGTTCCTAATCAATGTTACCAGGATCGTGGGTCGCTTTGGTACGTTGTACGGGTACGGGTACGCGGTACGGTCCCTCAGCCGGTACGCAGTGCGGTGGGGATAGGCTTATTCGGTACGCTATTTGGGGACGCAATTCGTTTTAATCTGGGTCATCTTTTGTACCATATACAATTATATAAAGTATACAATTATATAGAAGGAAAGCAAAGACAATATTCTCTAAAAAGCCATCTATCATCTATCAAAATCCAAAAAAACTATTATGTTTTCCTACAAATGTACAATGTCACAATAGTTACATACAAAATATAACACTTATAAAAAAATGTTACATACAATAATGAAAAATGTTACATACAGTAATAAAAAATATTATATACAATATAAAAAAGTTACATACAAAGTTAGATACAATAATATATATATATATATAATGTATGTCAGTTGTATATATATATATATATATATATATATAAGTTAAATATAATGTATGTCAGTTGTACAATTATAAAAGTTAAATATAATGTATATGACAGTTGTACAATAAAGTGTGGTGGTCATTATGGCTAGTAGTGGTGTGGTGGGTTGACATTTTTATGTATCCTGTGGACTGGTTTGCGAATCCTGTGGGCTGGTTTTCAAATCCTGTAGGCTGGTTTTGTCAACAATTGTTTTGGTTTAAATTTTGTCAGATTTTCGGTTCAATTTTTTTTAAAAACCTGGTGGGACACATATCCAATCCTAACAGCCTAATAAAAACCAACTGAGGAAAAGCGCCTCCATTTTTTTCCTTGTCCCCCGATCCGGAGGACCGGAACACATAAGGGGAGGCGCTTGGAAATTACCTCTTTCCTCTCTCTTCCGTTGCTTTCAACGTGGCGGCCTCGGCGGCAGAGAAAGGGAGGCGCGGCGGAAATTACCTCAAAATGAAGAAGTAAATTTGATCTTCCCTTCGTCTCTGGAAGCTTTTTCGGGGTCGCTAAATTTGACGATCTGGGTCGCGAACGCACCCCGTTCGAAGTCGTTCGTCCCAATTCGTAGGACGTAGGGGGGTTGGCGAATTAGATAACACTGTTCCTAATATCCTTTCAGAAGAGCTTCCTGGAAGATTACCGTCTATGCGGGATATCTAACATTGCATCAATCTTGTATCCGAGGCAAGTCTACTGAATTTACCACATTTTAATATGAGCCAGGGTCGGCCCTGGGGTAAGCCAGACAAGCCATCGGGCTTGGGCGACTTCCCTGTTTAGGGCAACCCTCCAGGTCCCTAGGTTCCTAAGTTTTCAGTTCTCCGTCAATAGAGCCTTTACGATCTACTAAAACTCCTTGTAAGTTGAACTGGCAATCTTCCATGTCCATATTTTCAGTTAATACTTGGAAGGCCTCGAGTAGCTCAAGAGTCAGGAGAGGAAATCAGATCCGAGCTCCACGTCATCGTCAGAATCAGAGACTTCGACGCTGCTGTCAATCCCATTCGTCGTCAATTTCAGGGACAAAACACTTTCGAATACGATATCCTGGCTTTTTGGAATCAAGGGGTAGGGGCAACCAAAATTAGCTTCGACTAGGACAACCCAACCCCCGGGCCGGCCTTGATATGCGCCTACAGAAACGAAATTCTTCGGAAGAAGGCAAAAACGAAATTCTTCGGAAGAAGGTGAAGGATATACTATAGAAGTAGGCATATCAGAGAGAGTATGTCCCATGTGCAGTACCAATACTTTTGACATCGAAGAAAAATTGGAGCTTGATGTATGTAGACAAATTTGTGATCAACATATCACGGTTGGCTACAAGTTTTCAATATCACGACGGGATGATATGCTTGATCAGTTATGTGGCATCAAGATCTTTTTTAAGATAGACCTTCAAAGCGACTACCATCAAATTCACATTCAGTCCGGATATGAATGAAAGACGACATTTAAGATGCGAGATGGATTGTTTGAGTGGATGATCATTCCATTCAGATTGTCCAACACACCAAGGACCTTCATTCATTTCCTGAATCAAGCGCTTCGACCTTTCATTGGTGAATTTGTTATGGTTTATTTTGATGATCTATTAATCTACAACAAAAATCGCAACGAAAACTTGGAGCACTTGAGTAGGGTGTTAGAAGTGCTGAAACATAATCAGCTTTACATCAACTTGAAGAAGTGCTTTTTCATAACGTTAAAGTTGCTCTTTCTCGGGTTTATTGTGGGTGCGGGTGACATCCATGTCGATGAATAGAAGATTTGTGCAATTCGGAAGTGGCCGACACCAGAGACTGAGACTGTAGGAGAGGTACGCAACTTTCATGGATTAGCGACATTCTATTAGCGATTTATTCAAGATTTCAGTACCATTATGACACTACGGAATGCATGAAGGAGAAAGTTTAATTAGGGAGAGAAGGCATCAAATTTTTTTGCGATGATCAAGGAAAAGCTTTGCATTAGCTCTCCCCGATTTTGACAAGCTCCTCGAGGTCGAGTGCGACGTCAGCGACATTGACATTGGTGCGGTGCTATTGCGAGAGAAGCGGCTCGTAGCGTCCTTTAGCGAGAAACTTAGCGATGCTCGAAAGAAATTATCCACCTATGACCGAGATTCTATATGGTAGTGCGAGCACTCAAGCATTAGGAGCATTACTTGATTGGGAAGGAATTTATATTATATTCTAATAATGATTCTCTTAAATGTTTGAGTAGCAAGAAGTGCATCAGTAGCGACATGCATGCGAGGTGTTGCAATTTTCTATAGAAGTTTCTGTATAGGCTTGTGCATAAATATGGAGCTTCCAAGCAGGTGGCCGACGCGCTCAGTACGAGGGCCTCATTGTTGGCATGCTCAGTCAAGGTGGTTAGGGTAGTGTACATCAAGGGGCTTTATGCGGAAGATGAGGATTTCACAAAAATATGTAAGAAGCTTCATAAAAGGCAAGCCGTCAACGACTTACCACATACATGAGGGATTTTTGATGAAGGGGTATCGGCTTTGCGTTTCTTGTACATCTTTGAGGGATAGGTTGATTTGAGAGCTATGTGGTGGTAATTTGGCGGCACACTTGAGGCGTGACAAGACTATGGCAACTGTTTCCAAACATTATGATTGTGGAAAAAATTATGCAAATGTGATATGTGCGCCAAATGCTTGAGGGAAGACACAAAGCACGAGTTTATACACTCCACTACCAGTTCAAAATAATATTTGGGAGCAATTATCCATGGATGTTGGATTAGGGTTACCGAGGACTCAACGGGGTGTTCAGGGGGTGGACGAATTCTCAAAGATGGCTTACTTTATTCCTTGCAAAAGGATGACATTATGGTTTAAAGTATCGGTCGATTCCGATCCGATACGGATGATACCGATACAGTTTGGCATGTCCTGATCCAATACTGACCGATACCTGATACTGACCGATACCGACATTGGGTTCTTTGTTTTCGGTCAATTCGACAAAAAAAATTAAACGAAAAGGACAAATCAACAAGGGTTTAAAGCATAATAAGGTTGTAAAGGCATGTAAAAGAAGAAAATCAATATATGTATGTAAACCAATAGCTAAGGGTGAGTACTATTTCATTTAATTTCAAAACTACTAAGAAATAACACTGAAAATACTTAAAATTATGCCTAAATATATAAAATATATGTTTTTAAATGTAAATAATATATTAATAATTATTTGTTTTTCGATACCTAAAAGTATGATACTCTGATCCGAAATCGCCGATACTACCAATATCGTCGATACCAATACTCATAGGAATAGTCCGATACCGATACTGTGAACCTTGGATGACATATGCGGCACATGTGGCAAAGGTGTTCTTTTCAGAAGTACTACATCTTCATAGAGTGCCGGAGAGTATACTATCCAACCAAGATACGAAGTTCTTGAGCACGTTTTGGCGGAGTGTATGGAGGATGTTTGGTTCAATATTGGTGTTTAGTAGTACTAGTCCGCAGACGGACGACCAAACTGAAGTGGTCAATAGGATATTGGCAAACATGATCAGGAGCATATTTGGTGAGAAGCCGAAACAATAGGATTTTGCTTTAGCACAAGCATAATTTGCATATAGCAACATTGTTTATTCAACAAAAAGAAAGTCTCCGTTTGATATTGTTTATTCCAAATTACCTAATTATGTTCTTGATTTACATGTATTGTCAAAGGGGACGAAAAATATTATAGCAACAATGAATTAGGTGAATCAAATTCAAGAAGTTCATGAAGATGCATAAGGCTAATGTAAACTACAAATCAATAGCGGACAAGGACCCGAAGCGCAAAGTTTTTGTTGTTGGTAACGACGTTATAGTGTGTGTACCTTCGAAAGGAGAGTGCCTATTGGACAATATGGCAAGCTTCAACCGAGGAAGTTTGAACCTTTCAAAGTGATACAGAAGGTTAATGACAATGCCTACGTCATGGACTTACTAGGTTCGATGAGAATTTCATCAACATTCAACGTGATGCTTATACAACTATCATGCAGACGACGAGACAGACCTATACAACTATCATGCAGACAAGGCACTGGCAAGGAACAACTCGAGTGAGTTATTTACAATAAAGGGCATATCGTCGGCATGTTGCCGGAATATCGTTTGTATGCTTGATGCGGAATTTTAGGAATAGTGTCAGTAATGCTGGTTCGTAGCGGTAGGGCTGAAAATCGAACGAATGAGCTCGAACAAAGTGTGTTCGAACTCGGTTCGACTGAACTATCGAACGAGCTTCATTCGATCCGAGCTTAAGGTCGAGCCCAAAAATGGTGTTTGAACTCAGTTCGATTAGAGGCTCGAAATAATCGAGCTCGACTCATTTAGCTCACGAGTCTTAAAGACTTTTTTGTTGAATTATTTATGCTCTTTACATCATAAATTTTTACCATCATATAAATAACAAAAAAAAAGAGTAGAATTCCTAAGACAGTTTATACAAATCCATAAAAATATATATCATATACTAAAAAAAAAGTCTTAATACGAGAAATTGAGCCGAGTTTGAGCTCGTTCGCGAACAAGACCGAGTCGAACAACCTATGGTCGAACTCGGTTCGCACCACTTCAAACAAAAACTATCGATCGAGCTCGGTATCGACCTGCCCACGAACGAGCTTCGAACCGAGCTTGGTCCGAGCAGAACACGAGCTGTTTGAATCGTTTTACAGCCCTATGTAGCGGTTGACCTATTTTGGTTCGTATGTTGAACAATATTTTGGTCTATTTTTAGTAAATATTTCTAGTTTGTTTAGGAGTCTTCTTAGAGTTCAACTTATGTTATTTTTATAAATAGAACATTGTAATATAGTAGAGACAAGTTAATTGTCATAATTTTGATTTATAATAAGAGTTTTCTTTGGTGATTCGAATTGGGGTTTTAGTCCTCGCTCGTTATCTTGGGTCGTTGGTTTTCATCGATCGGTGTTTCCATACTGTCATTAATCATGTCCATGTTTCATACTATGTATATTATATGTCTGGTAATTGTACATTTCAATCTATTGGTGCTCAATGTTTATATTATGTATTAATTTCTTTCCATTTTGTGGTAGGATCCTGCTAATAAGAAGAACATCCTATGTGATGAGAAGCTTAAAGAGTTATTCCAAGTTGACTCTTTCATTGGTTTCTCAGTTACAAAGTTGCTGCAAGCTCATTTCATCAAGCCAAGTTAGTAATATGCCCCTACTGGTATTTTGGCTAAACCCAAGGAAATGGCAATTTTGTTGCTAAGTGTAATTTGAATTTTTTTTTCAGTTTAGTAGTCTTACTTAGTAGTCTTCTTAGACATACATTACACTGAATGAAATCGTCTTTCACCTCTTAGCTGCTAGAGTAGCTTATTCAACTATTATATGTTTCTTCCTTATAATTCCATAGTAGAATTTGAGTTCTTTTGAAGTTGTTTGGAAGGATTTAGAACAGGGTTTTGATGGATAGTTGATTTATTTCACACTAAGGAATGTAGTGTAGGTGATTCTGCATAAGTATAGAAATTATCTAGAATGTGCAGAATCTACTGTATATAAGACTCAATTGTATTTAAGGCTATCAAGTAAAATGTGCTTCCATGTGATTTCTTGATCTGAAGAGCAATGCCTAGGAAGCGCCTGTTGTTCTCGACCTAAATGGATACAGGATTAATACAGTGATGGAAAATCAGTACTTCATGTCAATGATACTAGCAACTCTGGCCACAGGTAATACAAACTGATGATGTTAGGGCAACTTTGGATCTAAATTGTATTACATGTGATGGAGAATATCCCACTTACATTCATTGGTTTGCATATTTTCTTTAGAAATAGCATGTAGCCCATTTCATTTCCCAAAATATATTTACCAAGAGAATCAGAGTCATACATTCAGGGTCCACATGCTGGACCCAGAAAATAGATGTTTTTTTTTATTTGGGAAAAGTTTTAGGATACTTAGCATTCCCATTTTATTTTGTATAGCTCTTTTATTTTATTAATTCTCTTCGTGTTTTGGAGCCACAGTGTTCTGCTTTGTCAACTGCTTCTATACTTTTGTAAGTCGTAGAAGTGTCTACATGATGATTATGTGTGTAGCATTCCATTATCAGATGAGTGAATGTTGCCTCATCCACTCTACTAGCAACAGATTTGGAGTCCATCTGATATGGCTTACACATTGCTGCCATTATCTTTGCAGCATGCTTATTCTTCATGATGAAAACTGCCATGCCTGGTATTAATTTCATGTCCTCTACGACTTGGTTTTTGTGTTCTTCAATATACCTTGTGAAGTAGACAGTGATGTTGGAGCCTGGAGTATATAGTTATAATGTGTCAGTGTTTGAAGAAACAAATAGATGTTTGATAACAACACTTGGTGGATTAACCTGAACAATGGATTTTGAAGGGAAGGTCTCCTTGGTTGAAGAACTGCTATCTGTAATTTATAAATCATATCGAATAGCTTCCTGTGGTTAAAATGCTTGTTTCTTAAAGCTGATATCAAAGGTGTAATCCAATCCTCTTGAAAGACTATTGCATCTCCTTGTACAAATAATACATATTTTCATCATTATTTCCTGTCTCAACTACCACACCTAGAAGCTATCTCCAGACCTTGACAGTTTATTTGCTTGGATTTTTGAATTATGAAGTTCCATTTCCCCCGTTTTTAAAATCCATCCGGGTATTCAATCCTAATCATATCATGTCCTATTCATACTAAAGGAACTAGAAGTTCATGTTAATGAGCCTGACCTGAAGCCGTGATTTCCTCTTCATCGTTGCAATTGGTCTACAAACTGAGATAAAGTCAAATGTCTTTGAACTTGATCTTGTGTCTGCTGCATCTTTAGGTCCACATCATGACCCAATTCTTCATGGAACAATGCAAAAAATTCTAAGATGCAACAACAGTGAAATTCGGTGTTCATTCAGATTTACATAAAAGATTTCAACCGAATTCCCTTTCAATTTCATTCATACTGGAACGACTCACCTCTAGCACCTTTATTGCATTTCATTTACCAGTTATTGCAAATGATCATTCTGCACCCTTGGGCAATGGTATACAGCTTATGCACTTGCACTCTTTTATTTCTTGGGTAATTCTTCCTTATGCCATATGCTTCAGCTGGCAATTCCTGTCATCTTCGTGAAAGAATTTGTTTGCCACTAATGATTGTTTTATTTGTAGATTAGCCTTTAGGAGACATTATTCAGATTTGGCTTTATCAACAGCTTTTTGTAGCATAGGAATATTACATTTTGTGTTTTGGAGATTCATATTTTGTTGGAGCTGTTCAAATTTTAGAATAGTGGAAGTGCAGTAATCGAACATGTTTTCCACTTCCTTCGTAATGTTATCCTCCAGCTCCTATGTCCAATCCTATTCCATCCTACAGCTTGTTTATCTATATAGTTGATGAGCTTCTGATCAGTAGGAAATAACCTTCTCCTCAGAAATGACCCAAGTACCAATGACCAAAGTCTTCCTTTTAGAATTGACCATTATGTACTAGTCCGAGGTAAGAGCCAGATTCTTCCAGCTCACAAGCCTCTTTTATCTTGTTTCCTTTCTCTATGCTTGCAATAGGTATGTATTACATGAAGATGAATTGCCGTATATATCTCAGGTTTGATTAGTTTCATAGGGAGATTGTTTTAACACTATCTATCGTCGACAGTGGTGAAGGCACAAATTTAGAGCCTCGTCCATGTGAAGTGGGTCCTTGAAGGAACCCCATCAAGATAACTCTGGGATTGAGATTGAGGAATATAGAGGTAAACCTCCCCATATGCCCATAGGAAACAGACAGATCCTAAATACAAAGGAAAAGGGCATGCTGGAAGGACATCCTTTTCATGCTTTCAGATTTGAATAGCTTACAGCTACTACACACTCAAAGGAATCCAACTCGTGTCAGCTTCACTCTATAGATTCTGCACAATGTTCACCATCTTGAGATCTTCTAAATCATTTTGGTCTGACCTGTTGCTCGATCTTAGCCGTCTATCTCGGTGCTAATTCTGTGCAAATTTGACAAATCTAATCGTGATCTCAAGTGGTCCCTATGGTCTTATAGCTAATCTACTTCTGGACATTCTGTCCATGAATTTTTCCAATTTTCACTTGAATGTTTGTGCCACTTGTGACACAGTTATCAAGAATCATAGTGGTTATGCATCTTTGTGCACAAAATATTTTATAATGTAGGTACCAACAGGAACTAAGTCCAGTTATCTGAGTTGTTGGCTTAATTTATCTTGCTTCTTGAATTCCTTCTAGAGATTTATGGGTCGAACAGTTACCCATCTGCATTAGATCCATAATCAATCTTGTGTAGATGTTTAAGCTTTTTCCATTATTTAACTGTATCTTCATGATTAATGCTCACAACACATCGTGTGTAATCCCAAATTTGTCCTATATCAATTAGGAAATGGGAATTTATTAGACTTATACATGAGTGCTCGAGTCTCGTGTAAATCGATCTGTCCATTTTGGCAAGTGAAATGATGATGCACAATGAGGTCCATGGGCGGGTCATCTCCCGAGCGCGACACATTAAATATTGTTTGCAATGCAGTATCTCCTTTTCATAGTATGCTAGCAATCAAAGAAAAGCTTCTTCAAGGATGAGTTTGTTAGGGTTGTGATTTGAATTCAATACGCTGAAAACTTATAAGATCTGTAGCACAGATGGAGTCTTGTGGGAATTGGAATGGAGTATTTATCTACTTCCTCTTGCTCAAAGGTGTTCGATTCTTCTTTTCATCTTCTTTAGGTTCCTATAATTTGCATTATGATGACTGAGAGTTACACTGTGATTACCACTGACTAAACTTCAGTTTTAACTACTTTGATCGTTCTTTATTAACCTTGATACATATATGGATGAAAATCCTGTCCTGATCACTTGGAATCTATGTTGGAAGCGAAGGGGTCTCCATTCTAGATCTGGGTAAATTGACCTACAGACGTACAGTACTAAACTATCCATTATTGACAAGAATATCATTTTGGAGTATCTATGGAGTTTCATCAGAAGAGGAAAAAAAAAAGTGAAATAGATGGAGACGAATAAGTTTTAATAGGGTGCACATGTATGGAGAGCAATTATTAGGGGTGAGGTGGGTGGAGCAGGAAGATTCTCCTCACTGCAAGCCAACCAAGTGGATAAGGTCTGGTGCCTACTAATGTGTTGCTTCTAAGGATTTGATGGCTTCCTACCTTCTCCAAAAGCCAAACAGTACCCCTAAAGTCAATAGTGAAAGCCTTACAGTAGTTATCACCATAGTTCTCCTTTTTTTTTTTTTCCTTTTTTTTTCTGGAAGATTTAGTTCTGTAGTAGAAGACTTGTTCCTTGAGTTTGGTTCAAAAGTGATATACACTGTTATTACCTATAGAGTAGTGGAAACTGGAAAAGTGACGCATGAGAGGACATGGTGATGAATGAGGAAATGAATGAGGAATGGAAAACTTTTTTCCCATGAGGTGATGCAGAAGTGGTCGGAACTGTTTGTGCAGAGTTAAGGACACTCATGTGGTGGAGGGAAATAAATGGCAAGAAATTCAGAAACTGTGATATTATTTGGAGGATAAGTGTGATGTGGTGGTAACAATAAGATGCTTGGGCATGGCATGGCCATTGTGAAAGGTTATATAGTGGTGATGGAAAAGTCTTGGGAACTGTTTTATTTTTTTCTCTTTTATCAACAACAATCCAGACACAGATCTTTCAATCTCTTCTTTTGGCTATTGGGCAATCCTTTTATTGACAAGTTTTCTCATGGTCAACTTATTCTGCTATTATTCTCAACTCTTGACATGATCCCACTAGTTCTCTGTTCAAGTTCAAGTTGACACGATCCCCTCCTTGCAGAGAACTTATCTATAGGTTTCTTATCTATTTATTCTGGTTAGAGTCATAAGTTATTCATTAGGGGTGTGGTCATATTCCTAAGAAAGCAAGGGTTTAGATTCCTTTTCATTGGGGGAAGGAACAAGTGCTGGGTTCCTATTGCAAAGAAAAACCTTTTGATTCCAAGCCTTCCCATGTGAATAAACAAGGTTCTTCAATGACTGTTCATCCACTTCAAAAGTTGGGGAGTTGGTATATAATTGTTAGTTCAAAAGCATATATGACAGACAGGGTGGGATCCTATATTGGGTCATTCTGGAATACTTAATTGTGATATTGCCCTAATCAATGGGAATCCAAGCACCATTAATGATACAAATAGTTTTGTGGACAGAGGGTCTCTCCTATTGGTTGTGCCCTTTTGGATTGGAGAGATTCCTTAATCCTCATCTAAGTGCCTCTTGCTTACCTTAGAAAGAATCCATCCCTCTTGATAGCCAAACAAACCCCCATGTTGGAGCTAGAAAGATTCCCTCTTGTTGGAAGACACCCCTTTTTTTTTATCCTTTCCTTCAACTATTGCCATACTATAGGCATGTCCTTATCTCCATTGAACTGTCCCAACAATATTCTTTCTTTTGATAAGGGGAACAAGTATTATGGAATCCCCCCTTCACTTTGATCTTGTGACATCAACCTCTCTTCTTTAATATCTAATATATTCTTTGTTTGAGGAGATTAGTAAAATAGAATAATGTCATGTCAACTTATCTTTCCAAATTCTTATTAATATTCTCTCTTGGACTTGGAAAATAGTTAACTAGTTTTTTTTTTTTTTAAATGGCTATTATCATAGGAATCATTCATCGATTAATATATATATAAGCTGCCCAATAAACAGTCCTCGTTGTCGGCACTCCTTAGTTAATATGAAGAGTCCTTTCCGAGTAGTACTCGTGCTTTGCTACCGACTGCGTGTCGAGCTACCAAGAAAGGGTAGATTCCAGAAATGTCATAGGCTGTTGAATCTTTGTTAGCTAGGTTTTTTTGTACCAGTTGTGTCATGGGACTTCTTGTTATGAACCTCCAGCTACAGCTGGGTGTTGGCATAGCCTGTATCTGGATGTCTCTTCCAGAAGGCAGCATCATAGAATAAATGATGATATTTGCAATCTCTACTAATTGATTGGTCTCCCAACTTATTAGTTTTTCTATGGACCACAAACAAATTTTCAGCCGTCACGTGTGTTAGTCGATCTCGTTGCTGTGTATTTTTTGATGGAGATGTGCATTCGAATGGTGTTCAGATTTTCCTGGGGTTTGATTGGGACATGCAATTGGTTCATTTTGTTGGATTTGGATTCAGTTAGATCTATGTGCTGAGTATAATAGTAAGTAGTTCTTGATCTGGGTTGGAACTTTTCTGAAATGTGTAGTAGTAGACGTTTTCCTAGTTTATTTTCGACCGCAACATGTTTTTTTTTACTACACACATGCTGCATTGTATACCTATCGGATTTACTGTTTCCAACTTTCACTATTCATTAAATGAGAAATTTTGACTTACCCCCCACTTGATTTATCCTAATTCAATGTGCACCCTACAGCTTTGCAAAAATGTACAGTATCCTCCACTTTGGACGGTTTCCGTAAAAATAATTTTTTTGGGACCAAAATACCCTTGTCTTCTTCTTCTTTCTTCTCACACTCTCACCCCCCCCCCTCCCCTCCCTCGCGGCCAACGCCCCCGCTCCCCTCCCCGCCACTGCCTCCGCCCCCCCCCCCCCCCCCCCCCCTCCGCCTTCGACGGCGGCGGCGGCGGCGGCGGGGAGGGGTGGTGGCCGCGTGGCAGGGGGTGGGTGGGCGGTGGCCGCGGCGGAAGCAACGGAGGGGGGGGGGGGGGGGGCGGTGGCCGCAGTGGGTGAGAAGAAAGAGGAAAGAAGGCAGGGACATTTTGGTTTTTTTTTTTTTACGGATTTCGTCCAAAGTGGGGGGTACTGTACATTTTTGCAAAATTGTGGGGTGAATCTTGAATTTGGGTAAATCAAGTGAGAGGTAAGTCGAAATTTTTCTTATTAAATAGAAAAAATAGTATACTTCCAACTTGGTTCGAACCAGAGTCGGGTGGGACGGATGCCTCCTACTTCAACCATTTGGACTAGAGATGATTGAGCATTCTACTAGTGGTTCACTGTATGTTAAAGATGCAAACTGTATGAGTTACAGTTGGATTCGGATCCAGATTTAATTTGGTTGTACTACAAATTCTACTCCAATTTACAGATAACTATATAAGTATAGAGGTCGTACTACTAAATATTATTGTACCCTTCTAATATAAGGCTCAATAACTAAGATGTATTATTTTCCAAGTGTACAAATAGTACTCAAACATAAGTTATTTAAATTATCCATCTATTGGGAGCCAAAAAGTTTTTAGTTTTTCATTTTGTGGAGACCCTATTATATACATATATATTCGGTACTTACACCCCTTTATCGTTTCTTCTAATATCTGATCCGGTCTTTTGCCTTACAAGACCATTGAAACTTCTTTTTAAAATTTTATGAACAATCTGTATTAATATTTACTATTACGTTAACTATACCTATGTTTCAGACTTATTACACTAACTATTCCTACTTTGAAAATAATTACGTTGGCAATCCCTATGTTTTATATTGGCAAATTATAAGGGCACATCATTTTTACTAGGGCAGTTTAGAGGAATTTTTACTCAGGATAATTCCATTTTTTGTTAGGGGCTGTCCACCTCCCAAACCTTCTCAAACATATTCATTTCTAATTTTAAGTCGCTCTCTTCTCAAACTCTTTCAAACCTAAACTTATTTTTCTCCACCACCTCCATCTTCACAAAAATTCTCCTCTTCAAGACCTAAACTTCTTTTCCTCCTCCTTATCCTCCTCCTCCCGCTGCCGATGAGCTTGGCCCACTGCCGAAACTTTCATACATTATTTCTTAGTACGGACAATACCAAAAAAATGAAACAAAAAACAAAATCAAAATGGTCGTTGCTGAAATTTTGATGTCATGGGCATGATTGGAATGAGATTTGGAGAAGTGGGTTTGGAGAGTTGGAAAATTTGGACGAAATTTGAAATTTCGTACCCATGAATTTCGAAGGAATTCCAACACAATCGCAGCTGGAAAGACTTGGGACTGTAAAAAAATTTCACAATCCTATATGTTGTCAGAACTGTAAAAAAAATTATATAGTCTTTTGTATTTTCAGTCTATTCCAGAATTGTAGAAAATTTTCACAGCCTTGTATGTTCTCAGGATTGTATAAATTTTCTACGGTCCTGTGTATTTTCAGTGCATTCCAGTATTGTAATTTTTTTTACAGTCTTGATAACCTACATGACTGTATAAATTTTTTATACAGTCATGTATATTTTTATTTGTGTGATGATGTTATTATATTTCTATTTGTGTTATTGTCGATCTAATGTGATGTTGTAAGACTTAACTCTAAAATAGAGTTATAGACCGTATATGAAGGTTTATTTTAAAATGAAAAAAAATTGAGAGACTCATCTCTAAATAGATTTAAAAGTTTGAGTTTTTTTAAATCGAGTAGATGATTTATTTATTTTTAAACCGAGTAGATAATTATTTATTCTTAAACTGAGTAGATAATTTATTTATCTTTAAAATAGATTTTAAATACTTATAAATGTAACTTAATGATTATATAAAAAAATATAAAATCCTTCTAACTACGTGATTTCTGCTTCCACGATTATTAAAAACTATCACAGTCCTAAAAAAATATGTTGTTCAATGTTTTATGTAGGACTGTCAAAATATGTTGTTCAATATTTTATGTAGGATTGTCAAATTTTTTGACAGTCCTACCAATTGGAAGGAAGGTCAAAAATTTCAACAGTCCTAAAGAAAATATGATGTTCAATGTTTTATATAGGACTGTCAAATTTTTTGACAGTCCTTCCAATTGGTATGACTGTCAACATTGGTATGACTTTCAACATTTTTGACAGTCCATCATCATCCCCGTCGCGACTGTGGACGAATTTTTGAAGTTCGTAACCCTAAAATGGGTTCAAAACTTCAAAAATTCGTCCAGAATGAATACTAAATTACATTTTAGTTACTAGAAGATGAAATTTATGCATCAACATGGATTGAGAGAATTTTGGACGAGAAAAAGTTAGAAACTTTTTAGTGTTTGGAAAAAAAGAAGTGAGGAAGAAGACAAAAGAAAAAAAGTGACTTATATACCAACATTTGGGCTAGCCTTTGATAATTTTTCAAGTGGCAAACATGTAAATAAATTAAACAAAATTTGGGCTAGACCTGAGTAAGAAAAGATGTGCCCTTATAATTTGTCTTTATATTTTCTATAGAAACTTAGGCCATCTCCAATTAGGGTTTCTATTTGTCCTATTTATATGGTAGAAATCTATTTTAGAAAAAAATTCTTCCAACCATGATTTCTATCCCAGTTTCTATCCTATGTGCAGAGTTTCTGCGAGGTTTTAGAAACTCTCATAAATTTTTTTTATTTGTAGTACCGATTAATATTGGGCTCTACATCATTAACATGATCATTTCATTTGTTTCTATGTAGGATACAAATGGAGAACCATTGGAGAGTTTTTGTGTGTACAATTTTTTTTTTATTCCAGAAAACAACCGATTTTATTGATAACTGAAAAAAGCCCAAAGTCGGCGCCAGGAGATAGCCCGACGAACAACAAAAGTATACGCGTCAGGTCAAAGCCTAGACGGAAAACAAAATGAAACTATCCACCCCGAAAAGCACCGGGGGTAAACAAACTATGGGAACAAAATGAGAGAAGAGAGGACCCTTCTAAGAACCGATGAGGTCCTTACGAAGGGCGATGGCAGCCGTCGTCAGAAGCTCGGAGGTGTGGAAGAAGATCTGATTCCGTCTGTACTCATGTGCCAGTACCGCCAGAGCTTTTGCCACACCATTCGCACCAGTCTCAGCATGTACCAATCAGATACGGGAATTAAGGAGTTGTTGAATTTTTTGGGTCTTGTATGTCAGGGTCCAGGGGGGGCAGCCTTTTTGGTGATGATATTTGAAGTTCGGTCCAACGATGTTTCAATTTCAGCGATACAAATATTTTTAGTGTTACACCATTGCATCGCCAGGAGGATGGCGTCAAGTTCGGTCCAATGATGAAGTTGCCATGGCAATCTCTGACGATTCCACCGCACGCAAGGCCAGTTGCTTCTCCTGATGTCGCAGCGATGTTCAGTTTCCACCCTACCCCCGGGCCCCCCCAACGACTAGTCGTCTTCGTACATGCAACACCACCTGGCCTGCAGTACCTCCCCAACATGTTTGTCCCCAGGTTATGGGCAGACAAGATGTGCTGGAGATGCGCGGTCACCCGACGAACATCTCAAGGTAATTTCTGCCCCCACCGCCAAAGAGAATGGAGTTCCTTTGCTTCCAAAATTTCCATAAGCATGAGGCAAAAACAATGTTCGTGGTGATGTCCGCCGTGGAGGAGAGAGAAGAGTTTTGAAGACATACCTGTTGGAATTATTTAATAATTAAGGGGCCACCCATGTAAAATTAATTGTGTTTGGGTTATCTAAATAATTAAGCCAAATTAAAGTGATCTATTTGAAAATTGGCTTAAGGGTATAATTGTCATGGAATTAATGTGTAGATACCGGAGATAATTCTAATTTGATGAGGGGCCAAATTAGAAATATCAAAACATATAAATATATGTATTCATTAGGGTTATGGTCCCCAACTTATACGGCCACCAAAAGAGAGGTTTTCTCTTTTTCTCTTCTGCATCCCCATCAACAGAAAGAGAGGGACAAAGGATTTGGATTCCTCTTTGTCATTAAGGGTCGTAGCAAGTTGGAAGATCGAACCCAATAAAGAGATTCGCTTCAAGATCCATCAAGTCTAGCAATGGATTTAGGTACGCTTCCGCAATTTAATTTATGTTCTTCATCTCATGAATCGACATGGTACAATAAATTTTTAACAAGTGGTATCAGAGCCTCCTTATTTGATTTTTGAGTTTGAAGTTTACATATTCAAATTTGTTGGTGTTCAGAAACCCTATATCGTTAAATCTAAATTAATTTAGGGTTCCGATTGCTAGATTAGTTTATTTTAATGATCCACATGTTTTACTCGGCCATTCCGGATCCGAATATGGGTATTCGGATTTCTAATTTGACGTTCATTTTAATGACATTAATGTTTGGGGATTGCTCCAAATATATATATATATATATATATATATATAAGGGTTTGGTTAATATGGCTTCTCGGCGGATTCGGAAAATGGTCGTGGAATCTTTTGATGAGTATTTGGTTGTAGTTGTCCAAACAACATTCCTATTTATGGGATGGATCTATTAAGATGTCACTTGCCAATATTTTGATTGTTCATAAAATATTTATGTCATGCTAAAAGATTTGTTCCTCTAGTGCATATTATAGGATCAGACTTTTGTTTCTCTAGTGAATATTTCTTAATGATTCAGCTTGTTCTCTATCCCTCCCTCGGATGTGGAAGGATGACAATGTGCGGGTACGTTGTTTGGATTTGTGAGCAATTTTCATGGTTCAGGAAAAAAAAAAAAGGAAGAAGGAATGTTGTTGGTTAGGCATATAATTTCCACACTTTGAGATTTTCTATATATATATAAAGTTGTGAACACAATGGATTCAATTTTCTTCCGGGAGTCCGTCGTTCCCCGCAACCTGACCTTACACGAAATCTTGGGTTTTTTCGATAATCATTTTATTGGAAATTTGTTATTGATTTGGTTTGAGAAAAGTTGTCTCGATTTACTTTAAAGATATTCACATGCATATGATTAAAGAAGATATCTTTTGCCATATTTAAATGATTCGGCCAATCGAAATTGTTAGATATCTTATGTGCATCAATATATACCAAAGTGATTTAATTCTTGATTTAAATCATGCAAAGAGATTCACATGCTTACGATTATCTTATTTGAGTTATAATATTTTAAATATGCATGTACATAAGGATTTATGATTATTTAATTCAAATAAGCATAAAATTTTGGACATGATTCGGTATTGTAAAATTTAGTCAACATTCAAATTTTTGGTTCCTTTTGTGACTAGCAATAGTTGTCTAATATTCTAAGTAGATTCATTGAAACAAGATGTCGCCAAAGTGACCTCTCTTGCGTAGATAGTCTATCAGGGATGTCGGATGTTTGTGTGTGTATATTCATGCGGGTATTAGCCGGCCCAAAGGAAGGTTAATATTTGGCCGAATTGCACACATATTTGTAGTGATAAATGTGTGACAATTGTAAGGTTTACATGTGAATAATAATCCGATCCAAAGATAGGCTTATTATTTGACATGACTTATTGTTAATATTTGATCATTATACCAAGAGTACCACTTGCAGTTAATATCACTGTCCAAAGACTTGATATTAATGATGTACTAGGTATCTTGAGATGGGGTTCACCATTATTTGAATTTGTTTGACTATATTTTACTCTTTGGTTATTAATTAGAGCATGTCAATTTTTGTTGTTGTTTTGTTCTCTTTACAGTTAATGTTGCTATAATATCTGCCAATAAGAATTTAATTTTTATGTTTAATGGGATAAACTTTAAGGGCAAAAAAAAAGAAAAAGAAAAAGAAAATGATACAGTAGCTGCTAAGGGTCTAGCTCAAATAAAACAACAATATAAAACTAAGGGTTGTTTCTTTTGTGACAAGACGAAACATATAAAGAAGAAATGTACAAAGTACCACGTATGGCGTATAAAGAAGTATATTTCTGAACTTGGTCTGTTCTGAGATTAATTTAGCTTTAGTACCAAAAAACTCATAGTGGTTAGATTCTGGTGCGACTACCCACATTAGTGTTCTAGGCAAGGTTGCCTGAGTTACCGAAAGTCAATTAATGCTGAAAGATACATCTATGTGGATGACGGCAATTCGGTAAAAGTGAAAGTACATTTTAGGTTATTATTAGGAACCGATTATTATTTGGATTTGATAGACACTTTTATTGTACCGTCTTTTAGACAAAATTTGGTTTCAGTTTTCTTAATGGACAAATTTGGTTATCATTGTTCATTTGGAAATAATAAGTTTAGTCTATCTTTAAATCCAAATATTATTGGTAACGGTTCCTTTAAGGTTTATGATTGCCTATATTCAGTTGAAACTATTGCAACTTAAATTAAACCTTGTATGTGGAGTTACATGGTACTAAACGTAATTAACAATAATAAAAATTTAGTCTCATTATGACATAAGCGATTAGGTCACATCTCTATAAATAGAGTTGAACGACTTGTGTCTGATGAGATATGGATTCCATTGACTTTATAGACTTCAATGTCTGTATTGAATGTGTCAAGGGAAGACAGACCAAAGTTAAATTATAAGCATCTACTTTATTGGCTATGCTGACAGATCGAGGGGTTAATAACTATACAATCCCACACAAAGAAAATTTTAAGACGAAAAGTGTAATAGTTTTTGAGGATGTTGAGTTTGGGAGAGAAATAAAGTCAGGGACATTGTCTTTGAGAAGGAATCAATTACGATTTCTACTATCACTTTTGATGATGCAGGAGAATTCTATACCTGACATGATCAAGAAGTGAATTCGGAGCCTCAATAAGACAATGTCGAATTACCTCTATAAGTCGTTGTTGAGATACCTTAACAACGATAACGTAGCGGCACCCCATTCAAGATAAGATAATTATTTCTAAGGAACAAACTCAACAACGTAAAGAACCGGTAATATTAAGATGGTCCACCAGAGAAAGGAGAAATATAATTTTGGATAATATTTGTCATATTTCTGTAGGAACGTGAGGAAGACTGTGGATACTGGAAGAAGATCTAATCAACTTCCATCAGGCCATGGAAAGTTCCAGTTCTCAAAGTGGATTGATACAATAAATAAGAAATATAAGTCCATGCAAGACAATAAAGTTTAAGAACTTGTCCCATTACCAAAAGGTATGAAGTCCATTGGTTGCAAATGGACATTTAGAACCAAGAAGGATTCGAAGGGTCATGTGGAGAGGTATAAAGTACGTCTTGTAGTAGTGACTTTACTTAAAATTTTGGGATTGATTTTAAAGAGTTTTTTCTCTTCGGTATCTTTGAAAAACTCTTTTAAAACAATCATAGCACATGTTGCACATTTTGATCTTGAATTACATTAAATGTATGTCAAAACAACATTTCTCAATGGTAACATTGATAAAACAGTTTATATGGTGCAACCAGAAAATTTTGTGTCGAAAGACCCAAAGAATATGGTTTGCAAATTGACAAAATCAATTTATGAACTCAAGCAAACTTCTCGTCAAAGGTACTTCAAGTAATTATCTCGTTTGGTTTTGAGATGAACACTGTTGAAGATTGTGTATATCACAAGTTCAGTGGAAGTAGGAATAATTTTCTGGTTTTGTATATTGATTAAAGTATTCAATGCAAACATGGTAACACCTCTCGTTAAAGGAGACAAATTCGGTTTCAATCAAGTGTCCTAAGGTTAGCCTTAAAATTAAAAAAATACAATAGATTTTTCCTTCATGATCAGTTGTAGGGAGTCTAATGTATGCTCAAGTATGTATGCGTCAGGATATTACATACAGATTAGGATGTTAGGCAGATATTTAAGCAAATATGGATGGATCATTGGGTAGCAGTCAAACTACTTAAGTAATTAATAGATAACAAAAAATTATATGCTCTTTATAGGAGATCGGATAATTCAGGAGATCATAAGGTATTCCGACTCCAATTTTGTTGGATGCCAACACAATAGGAGATCCACATCAGGTTATGCTGACTAATGGAGATATATTTTGGATGAGTGTCAAATATGCACTCATAATTTTTTTTACCATGACAGTAAGGTTTATAGCATGTTATGAGGCATCTATTCAAGGAATATAGTTACGAAATTTTGTCACAAGGCTACGCCTACAGGAGGGTGTTGAAAGACCACTTAAATTATGGTGTGACAATAAATCAGCAATATTGTATTCCAATAACAACAGAAACTTGTATAAGTCAAAGGATATTGACATAAAGTTTCTAGTTGTGAAGAAAATAATTCAGAATGGTTATAGTGTCCATATAGCACATTAGGACAAACTCCATGTTAGCGGATCCGCTCACAAAAGCATTATCACCCAGGATCTTTCATGAGCATACTGCTCATATGGGTGTTATCTTAATTAAGAATATGGCAATACAGTGAGAGTTTGTATTTTATGTATTTGGGTGCTATTTGGTTTTGGACACATTTATGTATTAAAGTATTTTGGATATTTATCTGGTCAGATATATGAAAAATTCAGTTCATTCTGTTTTCATTATGTTAAAGTATTTGATCTCACTAAAGTTAAGGAGGACCAGTTGGAAATAGACATGTATTGATCACATTGCGTGTAATTTCTATGCTACGCATCCATGATTGATCTATGTCGTTTAGCTATATTGGTATATGTGACCATTGATGGTTTAGTTACGTATATGTGACGAAGGCCGCTTTGATCCTATGTTGATATGGTTAATGGACGAGATTGTCCGGATATACCCTAAGGATTAAGATAGCAATTTATGAGCTCACTAAGGTTAACACAATTATAAGGTTACATATGTGGCCCAGTGGGAGATTGTTGGAATTATTCAATAATTAAGGTGCCACACATGTAAAATTAATTGTGTTTGGGCTATCTAAATAATTAAGCCAAATTAAAGTGGTCTATTTGAAAATTGGCTTAAGGGTATAATTGTCATGGAATTAACGTGTAGATACCGGAGATAATTCTAATTTGATGAGGGGCCAAATTAGAAATATCAAAACATATAGGCTTAATTGCACTTTGCTACCCTCAACTATTCCGCCTTTTCAACTTGATACCATAAACTTTTTTTCGTAACAAATTGGTACCTCAACTATTATTTTTTTTCAACTTGATACCTAATTTTTCAAAAATGTCGAAAATGCCCTTCCCTCTTCCTTCCCTCCACCCCCTTCCCCACTCCGGCCGCCCCCCCTGCTCACTCCGGCCGCCCCCCCTGCTAGCTCCGCCCCCCCCCGCCCCCCACCCCCCCTGCTACCTTCGGCCACCCCCTGCCCCGCCTCCCGCCCCGCCCTCCCTCCCCAGCCCCCCTCCTCCCGTGCTGCCACGGCCTAGGGGAGAGGCGGGGGCGGGCGGGCGGCCGGAGTGAGCAGGGGGGGTGGGGGGCGGGGGGGAGGGGGGGGACGGAGCTAGCAGGGGGGGGGGGCGGCCGGAGTGAGCAGGGGGGGCGGCCGGAGCGTGCAGGGGGGGAGGGGTAGGGGTAGGGGTAGGGGTAGGGGCATTTTAGTCCAAAATAATATCTGGGTACCAAATTGTTACAAAAAATAGTTTAGGGTACAAAGTTGAAAAATGGTAATAGTTGAGGGTAGCAAAGTGCAATTAAGCCAAACATATAAATATATGTATTCATTAGGGTTATGGTTCCCAACTAATATGGCCACCAAAAGAGAGGTTTTCTCTTTTTTTCTTCTGTATTCCCATCAACAGAAAGAGAGGGACAAAGGATTCGGATTCCTCTTTGTCATTAAGGGTCGTAGCAAGTTGGAAGATCGAACCCAATAAAGAGATTCGCTTCAAGATCCATCAAGTCTAGCAATGGATTCAGGTACGCTTCTGTAATTTAATTTATGTTCTTCATCTCATGAATCGACATGGCACAATAAATTTTTAACAATACCTGAGCAAGTTGATCGACGGTGGTGTGGGATGTGGAAAGGTGGAAGGTGGCAGCGAGGTGGTGCCAAATGTTACTAGCCGTCTCCCCCAAGACGAAGAGGTGGTCGTTGGTTTCCGTGTCCGGGTTAGCGCAGCATACGCATCTTGAAGCGAGGTTTATCCCCATGGTTAACAGTCTAGCCTCCACCGGAATAACATTTCGCCACAGACGCCAAAGGAAGGCGCCAATGCGAGGCTGAATATATTTGTTCCAGCAGAATTCGCTCCAGTTATCTGTCGGGTGTCTCCTCCTGTGATGATCCCAGTATGATTTAGTAGTGAAGTCCCCGTGTTGGTTAAGGGTCCAACAGACCTGATCCTTCTCGTTGGTAAGAGTAATGTTGTCCAACATGTCTATAGCTTCAGCAGGAAGAAAATTTCGGATGTTGACCTCCTCATCTAGAGAGATGCGGACCAACCACTTGGCGAATGGCAGGGGAATAAATGAATTCTGGAGGTTTGGGAAGGGGGTGCCACACCAATTTGTCCCAAATCTGGATATTGCCACGACCCAGGACCCACTGGCACTTGCTAGAGACAGTATAAAAAATCTTCATCATCGATTGTCATAGCGGAGATGGGGAGTAAGGGGGGGAGTAGTTGGGTGTTGAAGGATCTCCGTACTTCCGAAGCATGTAGTGGACCCACACAGTATCACCTTTAATTAGAGCCCAGCACCTTTTCGCATGAAGATCTGTCATCACCTAATTGAGGGATCTTAATCCCAATCCCCCTTCGGTCATCGGACGACACACATTGATCCAAGCAATCCATCTAGTGCGATGTTTTTCGTTAGAGTTCCAGAGAAAAGCAGCCATGATTTTCTCTAATTAATGAAGGAATTTCTTAGGGACTTTTATCACCGACAGGGAGTGGATGAGGAGGACATTGTGTGTACAATTTGTATATAAAAATTTTATCAACTAGGATAGAAATTTCCTTAAAGTAGTACAATGACAAGTAAGATAGAAATTCAATTTTAGAAATCCTTATCGGAGATGGCCTTATAACACTAACTACCCCTATTTTCAGAATAAAATATAAAAGAGATGTGTACTCCGTGTAGTTATTTTCGAAGTAGGGATAGTTCCAACAATAACCATAAAAAAAAAAAATGGGATCAATGCATTTATTTCTTACTATTATAAAAACAAGTATGGACATAGTACCCAAATGATATTTTGTTTTGAATGCCTTCGCACCAACACAGCACTAGAGCACCCAGATTCTATCTGAGCTTTTTGTCAAAGGGATTATATCTTTGTTCACCCATCGAAATTTGTGTGAATATTTATATTCTATTTAAGGGCCGTCATGTATGAAACTAAAATTATTATATATAAATATCTATACAAATTTTGATCACCAATCTTATAAGTGATAATTTTTGAGTAAAGTGGTAATTGTTGATGGAATTTTCTTTTACATATTTCTGTCCGAGTTGAGTGTTCTGGCAAACAAGAATGACAGATTGATAAAGATCGAGACAGAGACAAAAGAAAGATGGTCCCAAATACAAATTTTTTCGTGGGAGGAAGGGAAGGGACGTGGGCACACCAATCAACAGTCTCTCTCTACTACGAGTGACACGCCACGCCACGCCACGCCAGCACGCGCTTGATTGATGCGGCGCTTCGGTCAGGTTCGGGATAAAAAAACGTCCACGTCAGCGTCCACTTGGCCGATCCCGGAATCCGCGGCACTTCTTTCCTCTCCTTCCTTCTTCTTGAATTTGTCACATTCCTATTCTGACCATACTATTCCCAGAAACGTCCCTGCAAACATTTGTTTTGGCATTTTTACTGCCTACTGTTTTCTTTGTTTGCATCTTTTATGAGAAATAAAACAAACAAGACTCCGTGGCTGGTGAAAAGAATAACGGTCACAAAAAACGTCCCCCTTTTAACCTTTGAGAAATGAGAAATATTCCTTATTTCCACCTTATATAACACAAGGGACTTTTGGCTACTTAAAAGTGGTAAGAAACTGGTCTGTTTTTGCATATTCAGCGAAAAATGGACTAAGGCCTTATTTGTTTCGTAGAATCGTTGACAAAGAAAAGTTATTATTTTTCAATATTTGGATACCAAATGAATTAATGAGAAATAAAAGTGATTTTCAATATAAAAAAAAATTAGGCAAGAAAATGATCCTATTCATCTAAGAATCCGATAAAGGATTCACTTTTTCACCTTTAATATTCATTTTTTCTTTCAATTTTTTTGGCATTCTCAAACGCCGTAAAAAAATAATAATCGTAATTGTAATTTTTCAAAGAAAATTTCAATGAATTAATTTTTTTTCCTTTCTGCGAACCAAATAAGGGGCTGTTACTTGAAAGTGGGAAGAAACTGGTCTGCTTTTGCATATTCAGCAAAAATGGACTAAGTTCCGTTGTTTGGTTGTGCTAAAGTGAAATCCGTTTTGGTGATAAGACGACCACCATACTTCATGTCTGCTCTCCTCTTTTTAATTTTGGAAAATTCAAAAATTGTTTATGACAGTCCAAATTTTTTTTTTTTGGTTTATTTACAAGTTTGTCATTCTTTTTTTTGCTTGAGAGCAGCCCAAAATTTGAGTATAAAGCCAATGAATTTTTATTTTCCTATGCTTTCTCTTCACCCAATGCTCGCTTCTCCCTTCTTCCAAAATCTAATTTCTTCCAATTCTCAAAATCCTAGACCCTAAAGTGAAGATCGTGGGTCAAAATCTTAATCCCACTACAATAAAAGTTGTTGAAGATGGAGTTCTGTAATTGAAAATCACTGTCAAAATCCTAAAGTGAAGATTGTGGATCAAAATTCTAGACCCTAATTGAAACTCACTGTCAGTATATTAAAGCCCATATTCATTTAGGATTGTCAACAAACTTGACGGTCCTAGGACTGTCAGCTAGTTGACAGTCCTAATTGAAACTCACTGCCAATATATATAGAGGACTGTAAAAAATTATACAGTCCATATATAATCCAGGGCTGTAGGATTTCCTACAGTACTACACATACTATAAGACTGTAGGAAAATTCTACATTCCTATATATATTATAGGACTGTAGAATTTGTCTACAGTTCTGTTGGTTTGAAGTCCGACTGTCGGTTCTTCGATTTTTTTAAATCCTAAATTTGATTTTTAGGGTTCGAAAGTTCGTATAGCAACCCTAAAATACTTCTAAAACTATTTTATCTAACTATTTTAGACATTATCAAGGATTGTGAAATATGTTTAGGTTTGGATGCCATTGCTTGGAATTGGAGGAGTTGGAGAGAGAGGGGGGAAGGTAATTTGAATAAAGAAAGAGAAAAAAGGGGGTTGGGAATTTGAAGAGAGTATAAATTTCAGAAAATTTCACCTAAAGGGAAGAATAATTCTATATTTGCGTAGAACAGGGAAAGTTTGGAAAAATTGCTGGTAGAGGGATTGGGCGCCAGTGAAACTGGTGCCAAAAAAGAAAAAGGCCGGCGCCAACGCGACTAGCGTAATTTTTTTTTTTTAAAAACTTGGCGCCAGTGTGACTGGCGCCGGATTCAATTTTTTTAAAACAAATATGGCGCCAGAGCAACTGGCGCCGAATAAAAAAAATTCTATGTTGGCGCCAGTATGACTAGCGCCAGGTTTGTTGTTGTTGGTGGTGGGGGGTTGGGTGCTAGGTTGTTTTTTCTTTCTTTCTTTCTTTCTTTCTTCGTGTGATGATGGTGTTGGAGCCCTGTGTTTTTTTTTGTCCCTGCGGGATTTGATTGAGCGTGAGAAAAAAAAAAAGAAGAAAAAATGTGACACTGTTTGACCCATGGTAAGGGAATATATTTGGATGTAAGTGAGTGCTTTGGGTATAAGAGGAAGAAACATGCAAAAGAAGTAGAAAAAGAATAAGCAAAAGAAGAAGTAACAGAACAATAAGTAGTAGAAGAAGATTTTGAGGGAGATTGATCTTTGGAGATCTCCGAATTCCTGAGGCGATTACGGACAGCTCTGACCTCAGATTCATGTGCCGTTTTTATTGGATTCGTCTTGAGGTAAGCTTTCAGAATTTAAATTTATTTATGAATATTTTACTTCTGAATTTTTGGAGAATTATTTTATTGTTGCTTGTCCAAAACTCGACACATCGCACGGTTTTCGAGATCCCGGGAGATCACGAACTCCGATTCACGATCCGTTTGAAGGTTTAGAAAGCTAACACGATGATATTCCATATAATTTTTCCAGAATTTCAGAGGCTCGTTTAGTATTTTATTAATTAAATTAAACTCAAATTTGATCGATAAATCACTGGTTTGGTCACAGTTAGCCATAGCGACGATATCTTTTGACCAAAGCGTGATTTTGTAGCACGGTTGATTCCGGTGCACTCGTGGCGCTGAAATCTACCAAGATACACTTTTAAAATCTCGAGTTTATGATGTTTGACTAGATAGTGAACGACATGCCTCAATTTGCGTGCCATGTTTCTAAAATTAGAAACATGACTTTTTATTGCCAAACTTCCTCGTTTAGATTATATTCAGATTATTATTAGGTTATATTAGGTTTTTAAGTGATTTATTCTAGAATTAATTATTATTAGATAAGTTATCCCCTTGGCCACTTATTTCATGATTTTAGAATTAGAATCATAGAATTGACTTGTGGTTTCCGTGCACAGTTCGTGGTAAGATATAAGATATGGGTTGATAGCTTCTAGATCTGCATTTATCTCATCCTCGACTTGTGACTACGGTTTGTTCAAGGGTTCAGACAAGTACAGTATTGCATTATATTTTGGTACATTATAATGCTTTTCTTATTATTTCCTTGTTTGATATTCTGTTGAGACCTTATTTGATATTTCGTTGAGACACGAAGGTGACATGGTAGGCTTATTGTATCCTTCTTATTGTATAATTGATTGTTTAGTGAGTCGGGAGGCAAAATACTCGGTAAGTACGTGAATAAACCCAAATATTGTTATTGAATGATAGCTAAGTCTTACACCTCACGTATGGGCTAGCCGTACCAATATTGAATGATAGCCATCCATGATGTGCCATATTAGCCCAGTCGTTCACGTATTAAAAGGTATTTCACACACAGTCGTTTTTTTTTATTGTAGTTCAGTTCTTTATCTTCATGCTTATTTTCTATTAGTTTGCTCGATTATGATGATTGTTTTCCATATCTAGTTCACATCTTGCTAGTTCTTTGTATGTTCTATACCGTTATTATTTCTCATTGATTCTAGCTTATTTTGTGCTAACAACATTAAATGTAATATAGTTGTACTTTGCTCCTTTCTTGACTGGATCGTTGATATAGGTGGGGATGACGAGTATCTCTACACTTCTTATTATGCACCACCCGAGGATAGTGCTAACGATGTTGGTACCGAGACTCATGAGCCATGATCGATCTCTGGAGGGATCTACGTCTACCTTTTATTATGCTCTAGTTTTCCTTTCTTAGTTGGACCGAATTTGTTCCTGAATGGACCATATTATTATTCTGGATTTTGGTCTCTTTGTTATTGGATTTGGACAGTATTATTTCATTATATATCATACTCTTATTTCTTTGGTTTGTATTATTGTTGAGTATGATTTGTATCTTTGGTTACTTATATATGTGGAGGATGTTATTGTGTACTAGGCAATGTTCTACCGTCGATACCGCGGCGTAGGCTGGGCTTGGATACGAACTCGTACTCGATTATTCAGGAGCGGGTCGTGACAACAAGCATGTTATTATTTATTCGCGTAAGCAAGCATACAACATATAGAAATCTCGTGTTGTTTCATGGCGCGACTTCTTATCAACATCGACGCACTCATCCTTGCACCAATGCAAGGTGAATACGCCTACCATTTTTTCTGTCATGTTGTAAGTGGTCTTTGTGCATGATCTCTTTGTGCCTGCACTTTCAACCTGTCGACCCCTATCTATATGAAGTTCACTGGCATTCGGCATACCAGAATGGACTATCTTTCTCAACCGACATTGCGACGCTACCATTTCTAAAGGTCCCGCAATGCATCAATGCAGAAGCTAGATTATTTATTCCTCCTTGGCCAAACAGTCCCGCGCCCCGACGGTCATGTTCGAGGAAAACAAACTTGTGCATGGGGTATATCCAAAGTCCATTTGATCATGCAACACGCATCCACTCATACAACCAAACATAGTCCGAGTCCGAAACTCAGACTTCACATCATTTCGTATTTCTCACATTCTTTCTATGTTTTCACATTCTTTGTACGATTTCATTCTTCTTTCGATGTTTCATTACCTCGATTCAATGTCCAATTGAACGACCCAAAGGTCCCAGACATTTCCAAGGCAGCATACCACAATCAATAATTATTCGATATCCTTCGACTCGTGCATTCGATGCACGCCTCGATTCAGTATTTCCATGTTCTACGCCTTAGTGTTTAATGTTCATCTACTCGTACATTTGATGCATGCCTCGACACAATCTTTCAATGTGCTAGACTTATGTTCATTTCCTACGACTTGTGCACTGAGGCACACCTCGATAGTGTATTCAATGTTCTACAGCTCGTGTACTGAGGCACTCGTGCCGATATAGTCTTTTAATGTTCTAGCCCTCTAATTCGTGCATGGAGACAAGAGCAACTCATGCACTGAGGCACTCGTCGATACAGTTATCTAATATTCTTATGGCTTGCGTACCGAGGCGCTTGCCGGTACGGTATTTCAATGTTCATTGACGACTCGTACATTTGATGCACGTTTTAATTCAATTATTCTATCTTAGCATTCGACACGTAATACATTTATCTCTCGATCGATCCACGTCCGTGGACTCGATAGATTAACTTAGCATATAACGGTACATTTTACTTAGGCATGATAGAGTAGGAAAGAAGGGTCAAAGTCCTCCTACTTAGCCGATACGCCTTGTCGTCTCGTCGAGCAGATGTGGCTCAATTTTTTAACTTTGTTGCATGACCAACTCTTCTAACTTAGCCATTCGAGCAATTTGTATTGCGTTGAACTACTCGACTGATTCGGCCTACCGTGCCCATGCCTCAGTCCATTGCGAAGTGATACTTTCGTTTGGCGGACTCCGTTGCAAATGAGACAAAATGTCAACCTCTTATAATTCAGTATAAATGCATAGCTTGCACACAAAACCAACTAAAATCAATACTTATTCGAATTGGACTTATGCTTTGCATTGATTCAATTTAATAGATCTTTGAATTGACTCAATGCTTTCTTTCGGGCCAATTAACGCTTTGCATATCGATGCATTTCTCGGGTCAACGTAACTCTTGTATCAGTTCACATCGATAGTTTTTTGGGTCAACGCAACTCTTCGAGTCAGTGACTCAGCATAATGCACCATGCGAAGCAGGGCATTACATCATGCTCTATCAATAATGTGAAGAATCCTTCTCCTAAATTCTTTTCAATCATTTCTCTTTTACTCCTTCTAGATTCTCTGTCTTGTTCTGGTTGAAAACTTGATATTTGAACATGAGAACTAGTAGATGGTGTAAGAGAAGGGTTGGAGGAAGATGATAAAATTCTATCTGTGAAACCCGTAATTTCTAATTAATTTAGTGTTTATTATAATTAGATTAAAATTATTATTTCTGAAATTTTAGTGTTTAGTCAAAACCCGTAAAATTTTATTTTTATAATTTGTTGCTAAATTAATTATTATCATTTTATGAAAAACCATATTTTTAGAAAAATTATTAATCCTGGAATTTGAATGTTGGACCTGACCCATCCCGAACCCGTCTCGAACCCAAGTTCAGTTTTTCCAAAAACTAATTTTGAATATTAATATTAATATTAATATAAAAATTATTTTCTTAATAAAAACAAAAGAATTCTTTTTTATTCCTTTAAACTTTCACTAACTCACTCTTTCTCTCTCTTTCCCATTTCTTTCATTCAGCAAAGGAAAGGAAACCATTCCTTTTTCCAAACGCTCGCTCGGCCGCCACCCGACTCTTCCTTTTCGAAACTTCCCGGCGACTGTTTCTCTTTCGAAACCCCCAAAAACCTTCCTATAAAACCCTCTCAAACCCCTTCTTCATTCTCCACCATTTTTCCTAAACTCTTCCAAGCCCTACCGAGCCCGACGCCGGCCGTGCCCTCTTGGCGAGCCCTAGCCGCGACCTTCCGGCGACTCTCCGGCCGACCACCCCTGACTCCGGCGCCGATCCCAATCCAGCGCCCTTCGCGGCCCCGCAGCACCCCGGCCAGGCCCTCTCGGCCGACCGAACAGCTTCCGTCGTCGACCCCCAATCTCGCGCGGCCGCCCCGAGCCTCCCCGGCGTTTGTGCACGCTGGCCGTGCGCATCTCCCTGTGCGCGCTGCCGTTCCCGTGCCCCGGTTTTCTGTCCAGATCTGTGTTTCCGAGGCACGTTTTGCTGTCCGCGTGTTTTGGATTTTTTCGAGATCCGCAGGTTTTTCGTTTTCTCCTCTTTTTCATCTGAGAGCTCTAGCCGAGCACCCCACTATCTTCAGTGTTCCTGTGTCCCTCCCATTTAGTGTCGATGATGACATGGTCCCCGATCCCGCTATGGGAATCGGATCGATTCCCGGATTCGGTTCCGAACTCCCTTTCGGAATAATTCTGTAGATTTGTTGTTGTTCTATGATTCTGTGGTTTTGTGGTTCTGTGGTTTCTCGAAAGTTCTGAGAGAAGTTCGAATTTTTCGGAAATGGCTCTGTGACCATTTTCCTTAGAGAGGTTCTGTGTTTTTTTGGTTTTTTCGAGTTATATTTCGGGTTTTTTGAATTTTATAGTTCGGAAAGTCTTCTGTGATTTTGATATAAACTACTCTTGGGTTGTATAAATTGGAATTTCTGGTTGGAAATGTTTTGTGGTTTGGAATATTGTGGGTGTTGGCATTTTTTCCAGGATTGGGTTGTCCCAATTATAGAGGAAGTGCTGCCCAAATTTTCAAAAATATATTTAAAAACTATTTTCAAATCCCGATCTTTGCAAAACAAACTACATTTTGGAGTGTTGGTTTTAAAATGGATTTTGTATCTTTTTGGGCGACGACCATATTGGTCCATGGGCCCTAACTAAATGTAAACGAAACCGGCCAATCCGGATGTTGAGGCATTAGTTAAAACATGAGTTTTTGAATGACCAAGTCTGAGACGCATTTTATAATATTTTTAATTTATTATTATTTTTAGAATTGGTTACTGCTGTTAGTATTTTGGTGCAAGGCTTAGGCCTACTGTTGGACCGTTCGCGGCATTCAGAGCTCACCTTTAAATTAAATTAATTTATGTAAAAAAAATTGTAAGGACATAAGTCCAAGTTTTCTTTTCTATTTTTCTGTGGAACTGTAATAAGTAGGTAGTTTTTTCTTTTATTTTTCTGGATTGTTGTTTTGTAGGTAACGCGTCAATGGTAAACTGAATATTTATTTTTATAGAAAGAAAATTAATAAGAGTTTTCTCACATTAAATAAAATAAGATTTCAAGTTTGTAACTTAGACAATTTCATGTTTTCTCATTAAAAGAAAAATCTAATTATATATATATATATATATATATATATATATATATATATATATATATATATATATATATATATATATATATATATATATATATATATATATATTACAAAATACAAAGTTTTGCCAAATAATTGAAAAATGCGAAGTTTTCCAATAAAAATGTTAACTTGACTTTTACCTCGTTAAATTAATAACTTTGAATTGCATCGATAAACGTGTTTTGTTTATAACAACATAAAATTTGACTAGGATCAAATTTTAGAGATTGTAACTAGCACACCTAGATATGGTTTCCTCATTTATGCTAAGTCGGGATTCTCAATGTAGGATTTTGAGGACGAGTCTGATTTTCTTTCCCGGAACCGACTCTTCAAACCCAGTCATAAAGAAAGGCAAGTACGGTTGTGTTTATTTTTCAACTTAGTTAATAATTGTAATATTGCAATATTAAACCACATTGCTACACGGAACTCTCTCATAGAGCATTGATTGTTATTGATTGTGGGATTGGAGGAGTAGTGTAGTATATTATGACCAATACCCCTCATATTGCATATTGATTGTGCGAGCTTACCCCTCTTACACACGGGGATAAACCGTATCGTATCACTAGGATACTATTGTACAACCCAAGCCGGTCATAAGCATTACATACTCAAATCACATTATTTTTAATTGTGAAAAATTGCTGGAAAATTGCTCAAGAATTTAAACTGTTTAAATTGTAAATTTCTAATTATTAGTTGAATTGTTAAATTTTTATAATTGAACTTTGCTCCTTTTCTGACTGTATTCTCCACCCCCAATAGGTAACATTGATGAAGCTGAGCTATTATATAATAGCTATTATGATCCGATGCTCTATCCTGCAGTGCTTCCAGATTTCTACTTGGAAGATGTTAATCTTGAGGCTGATGAGCCCACTTCCTAGATGATGTTTTTCCTTTTAGTTTTGATGTTTGAATAAAAAGACAATTTTATTTTATCTGATGTATTAAATGAACCTTTTGTTGGACAAGTTTTAATATTCGAAATTTAGATATTGTGGCAAAATATATTGTGCTGTTGTGATTACCTGCATTTGGATACAGCTTACTGCCGCCGTCTTACAATGGTGCAGGCTGGGCATGATCCGATTCGATCCAACAATTTGGGACCGGGTCGTGACATATTTTTAGTGGTGGCCCATGCAGGTCCGATCAACAACTTATGTAACTATATCTAGAAACATTTAGAACACTAGAACATTAATTTGTCACAACATAGGACCGATATATATTATAAATAAATATTTTTGATTGTTATAGACTGGTAGGATACCTTGCTTATGTTTTGCAATCCTAAACCTTCCAGAGTATGGCCACAGACAAGACCAATCTTGCTGGCGATGGGTTGTCATCACCCGATCACACCCCACCTCCTCAATCAAGTCCGGATCCTACACCCCGGCAGCTGACCGATCGTTCCCATAATGCACCAGCACCCCGTAGATTTTACACTACTACTCAAGTGTTAGATCCTACATCTTCCCAGACTGAACAACAAACTCCTGTGGTGGTGCCCAATCCAGCTGCCCCACCAGTGCCCGTGGATCCTACCGACCTCGTAGGCCTGCTACGAGGAGTGCTTGAGGCACAGAGAATTCAAGCTGAAGCTCATTGCAAACAGACGACGATTATGAGAGAAGGCATGGAGAATGCCCACAATGTGGCTATGGCTGCACTGGAGAGAGGAGAAGCAGCCCAATCTGAACCAAGGCCGACTAAAGTCGGAGATATCGAGAAATTCAAGAAGCTGGGCCCTCGACCTTTCAAAGGAACCGAAGGAATCATTTATGCTAACGAATGGCTCGACAGCATAGAGCGTCTCTTCAGTGTTGCTCGACTTCCTGATGACCTCCAAGTTGAAGCTGTGGGACTCCAACTGCTAGATGTAGCCAGCACCTGGTATCGGAATGAACCCCGACTCCAGGACAGGCAGCTTGACTGGAACACCTTCAAGAGGTTGTTCCGCAGGAAGTTCTTCCCAACATCAGAGTTACGGGAGATGGAAAGACAGTTCCAGAATCTGAAACAAGGGAACATGACTGTTGGAGAATATGCGGCAGAGTTTGGTCAACTTAGTCGCTTTGCTAAGAACTTGGTTGCCGACCCCGCTGATCGTGCTGAAAGATTCAGGTATGGACTGAGGGAAGAGATTCGCACTCCTGTGATCGAAGGCGGCGCCAAAACGTATGAGAGGATCCTAATACGAGGTCAGGATATAGAGAAGAGTCAGCCTGCTCGTTCAAAGAGGGAGTATTCTGGAACTAGCAACTTCCAGAATAACCAGAAGAGGCCCAACCACAACAATAACAACAGGCCTTCTCACCACCAGCAGCAACACCATCAGGCGAGGACCAATGACAGAGCGCCTCAGAAGCAGATTTTTGTCTTTTTCTACAAGAGGCTAGGACATCAGTCGAACATCTGCAGGAAGAGGCTAGGACACTGCCTAGTTTATGGGTTTGCCACCCACCAAGTGAAGGACTTTCCCACGGCATTCAATCGGACTGGAACAACATAGCAGAAGGCTCCCCTGCCTACTCAGCAACAACAGTTTGGGCAACACCAACAGAAGACTGGGCGAGCTTTTGCCCTAACAGCAGATGAGCAAGAGCCAGAGCAGGAACCTATCGCTGATGTCATCGTAGGTTCTATTTATGTGCATTCACATCCTGCTTTAGCATTATTTGATTCGGGTGCTTCACACAGTTTTATAGCAACATAATTCATCTCTGCACACCACCTAGTTACGGGATTTAGTAAAAAGATATGTAGAGTTATGACTGGTGGTGGACCCATACCCATCACTGAGACCTGTAACTGCCCTATAACTATCTCAGGACATAATTTCTTTGCACTCTTACTGGTGATGCCCTTACCTAACTATGATGTAGTCCTAGGAATGGACTGGTTAAGTAAACAGCATGCGCTGATAGATTGTCACAGAGGATGTGTAGTCTTCAGCCCACCTGGAGAGCCGGAGTTTGAAATCTCTCGAGGTCCGGAAGATATGGAGGGTATTACTTACTCCTCTATTACCGAAGACTCCGGGCCTCCTCACCCTATCATAGCAGAATTCATGGATATTTTTCCTGATAGTCTTCCAGAATTACCCCCAGATCGAGATGTAGAATTCATCATCGACCTAGTTCCCGGCTCTGCCCCTATTTCTCAGGGTTGCTACAGAGTCAACCCTAAGGAGGCCAAGGAAATAAAAGACCAGATCAATGAGCTGAAGGCCCTTGGATTTATCAGAGATGGAGCCTCACCCTGGGGAGCACCAGTCTTGTTCGTGCCCAAGAAGGATGGAACTGTACGGATGTGCATCGACTACCGGGCGCTGAACAACATCACCATCAAGAACAAGTACCCTCTGCCCCGGATCGATGACCTGTTTGATCAACTCAGTGGAGCTAAGGTGTTCTCGAAGATAGACCTCAGATCTGGCTACCATCAGATCAAGGTCAGGAAGGAGAATATTCCAAAGACGACATTCAACACCAAATATGGTCAGTATGAATTTTTGGTCATGCCGTTTGGATTGACGAATGCTCCTGCGGTATTCATGAACCTTATGAACAAGGTCTTCCATGAATATCTGGATCAGTTTGTTGTTGTCTTCATCGATGACATCCTGATCTACTCGAAGACCGAAGAAGAGCATGAAGAGCACCTGAGAAAAGTTCTGGAAACCTTGAGGAAGGAGAAACTCAATGGTAAGCTATCTAAATGTGAATTCTTCTTAGACAAGGTAGATATTTTGGGCCATGTTGTCACAGGAGAAGGAATTTCGGTGGATCCAAAGAAGATAGCTGCCATTGAGAAGTGGAGTACACCAAATTCAGTTGCTGAAATCAGAAGTTTCTTGGGCTTAGCTGGCTACTACCGAAAATTTGTGAAGGACTTTGCCAGGATTGCTGAGCCGATGACGAAGCTCACAAGGAAGAATGAAGAATTTGTGTGGACTGAAGCTTGCCAGGCAGCATTTGAGGAACTGAAGAAGAGACTTACAACGACACCGATACTTGCGCTACCCGCAGGTACCGGTGGTTTCTCAATCTACGGTGATGCTTCTGGTAAAGGATTGGGTTGTGTTCTTCAACAACACGGAAAAGTAATTGCTTACGCATCTAGACAATTACGGACTCATGAGAAGAACTATCCCACGCATGATTTGGAGCTTGCAGCAGTTATTTTTGCACTGAAGCTGTAAAAGTATTACCTCTATGGAGACAGAGTAGAAATATTTACAGACCACAAAAGTCTTAAATATATTTTCACTCAGAAGGAGCTGAACATGCGACAGAGGAGATGGCTGGAGCTGATGAAAGATTTCGACATCGACCTGCAGTACCATCCGGGTAAGGCTAATGTGGTTGCAGATGCACTTAGTCGATACCCGATAGCGATGTTTTTGACCAAGGAACGGCATTTGCTGGAAGACATAGAGAAGCTTGGACTGGAGATTGTACTGCCTGAAGAAGAAATGAAGAAGCTGGAAAGAGAAGCTATTGTACCAGGAGTTGAATCATTAATGATGCAGTTGCAAGTGCGTTCAAGTCTGATGGACAAAGTCAAGAAGACACAATTTCAAGACGAGATGCTTTGCAAACTCAGAGATCAAGTGCTGGCAGGAACACTTGAAGGATTCTCAATCGCCAGCGATGGAGCATTGAGGTATGGTACGAGGCTTTGCATACCAACTGGCGAACTGAAGAACGAACTGATGCAAGAAGCGCACCAGTCGCAGTATTCCATACATCCAGGAGCCAATAAAATGTATCGGGTTATGCGTACTGTGGTATGGTGGTATGGAATGAAGAAGGACGTATCCAGATTTGTGGCTAGATGTTTGATTTGTCAACAAGTGGAAGCTAGCAGACAGAGACCAGCAGGACTGTTGCAGCCGCTAGACATCCCGGAGTGGAAATGGGAACACATAACGATAGACTTTATATCGGGACTGCCTCGATCCCAAGGAGGAAAGGATGCCATTTGGGTTATTGTGGATCAACTGACAAATTCAGCTCACTTTATCTCCTTCAAGGTTGGTCTATCTACCGAAAAGTTGGCAGCACTGTACATGCAGTATATCTACCGGATTCATGGAGTTTCGGTAAGTATTATATCTGACAGAGATACCAGATTCACCTCTCACTTTTGAAAAAGTTTGTACGACAGTTTGGGAACACAATTGAAGTTCAGCACCGCCTACCATCCCCAAACTGACGGACAATCGGAGAGAACCATCCAGACGCTAGAGGACATGCTGAGATCTTGCGTCTTAGAATTTGGAGGGTCTTGGAAAGACCACTTGCACTTGGTAGAGTTTTTCTACAACAACAGCTACCAAGATAGCATCGGTATGACTCCGTTTGAGGCACTCTATGGACGTCGTTGCCGTACTCCACTTGCTTGGGACGACGTAGGAGAAAGAGTATTGCTTGGACCTGAGATGGTGACCGATGCAGCAGAGAAGGTAAAGGTGATTAGAGACAAACTCAGAATAGCTCAGGACAGACAGAAACATTGGGCTGATAGCAGTAGTCGACCATTTGGAGTTCGAAGAAGGAGATAGTGTCTTCGTCAAGATCTTCCCTACCAAAGGAACTATCAGATTTGGCAGAGCAGGAAAGCTGAGCCCCAGGTACATCAGCCCATTCGAAGTTTTGAGCCAAATTGGAGAAGTAGCGTACCGATTAGCTCTACCAGCTAATCTTGAAGGCGTGCACAACGTCTTCTACGTTTCACAGCTCAGACGTTACATCCCGGATCCGAGCCACATCTTGGACCATTCAGAGCTGGAGATTGGACCCAGCCTCACAGTACCAGAGAAGCCAGTGGCGATTTTAGACAGAGGTGAGAAGAAAACCAGGAACTCTGTGACGCCCATAGTCAGGGTTATGCGGCGACACAATTTCCCAGGCGAGTCTACCTGGGAGCAAGAAGATAAGATGCGGGAGCAGTATCCGTATCTATTTGAGACCTGAGGTAATTCCTAACCCTATCCTTTAATTTCGAGGACAAAATTTCTTAAGGAAGGAAGGTTGTGAAACCCGTAATTTCTAATTAATTAATTTAGTGTTTATTATAATTAGATTAAAATTATTATTTCTGAAATTTTAGTGTTTAGTCAAAACCCGTAAAATTTTATTTTTATAATTTGTTGCTAAATTAATTATTATCATTTTATGAAAAACCATATTTTTAGAAAAATTATTAATCCTGGAATTTGAATGTTGGACCTGACCCATCCCGAACCCGTCTCGAACCCAAGTTCAGTTTTTCCAAAAACTAATTTTGAATATTCATATTAATATAAAAATCATTTCCTTAATAAAAACAAAAGAATTCTTTTTTATTCCTTTAAACTTTCATTAACTCACTCTTTCTCTCTCTTTCCCATTTCTTTCATTCGGCAAAGGAAAGGAAACCATTCCTTTTCCCAAACGCTCGCTCGGCCGCCACCCGACTCTTCCTTTCCGAAACTTCTCGGCAACTGTTTCTCTTCCGATACCCCCAAAAACCTTCCTATAAAACCCTCTCAAACCCCTTCTTCATTCTCCACCAATTTTCCCAAACTCTCCCAAGCCCAACCGAGACCGACGCCGGCCGTGCCCTCTTGGCGAGCCCTAGCCGTGCCTTTTCGGCGACTCTCCGGCCGACCACCCCTGACTCCGGTGCCGATCCCAACCCAGCGCCCTCTGCGGCCCCGCAGCACCCCGGCCAGGTCCTCTCGGCCGACCGAACAGCTTCCGCCGCCGACCCTAATCTCGCACGACCGCCCCGAGCCTCCCCGGCGTTTGTGCACGCTGGCCATACGCATCTCCCTGTGTGCGCTGCCGTTCCCGTGCCCCGATTTGCTGTCCAGGTCTGTGTTTCCGAGGCACGTTCCGTTTTCCGCATGTTTTGGATTTTTTCGAGATCCGCGAGTTTTCCGTTTTCTCCTCTTTTTCATCTGAGAGCTCTAGCCGAGCACCCCAAGTATCTTCGGTATTCCAGTATCCCTCCCATTTAGTGTCGATGATGACATGGTCCCCGATCCCGCTATGGGAATCAGATCGATTCCCTGATTCGGATTTTCCGAACTCCCTTTCGGAATAATTCTGTAGATTTGTTGTTGTTCTATGATTCTGTGGTTTTGTGGTTCTGTGGTTTCTCGGAAGTTCCGAGAGAAGTTCGGATTTTTCGGAAATGGCTCTGTGACCATTTTCCTTAGAGAGGTTCTGTGTTTTTTTTTGGTTTTCAGAGTTATATTTCGGGTTTTTTTGAATTTTATAGTTCGGAAAGTCTTCTGTGATTTTGATATAAACTACTCTTGGGTTGGATAAATTGGAATTTCTGGTTGGAAATGTTTTGTGGTTTGGAATATTCTGGGTGTTGGCATTTTTTCCAGGATTGGGTTGTCCCAATTATAGAGGAAGTGCTGCCCAAATTTTCAAAAATATATTTAAAAACTATTTTCAAATCCCGATCTTTGCAAAACAAACTACATTTTGGAGTGTTGGTTTTAAAATGGATTTTGGTATCTTTTTGGGCGACGACCATATTGGTCCATGGGCCATAACTAAATGCAAACGAAACCGGCCAATCCGGACGTTGAGGCATTAGTTAAAACATGAGTTTTTGAATGACCAAGTCTGAGACGCATTTTATAATATTCTTTAATTTATTATTATTTTTAGAATGGGTTACTGCTGTTAGTATTTTTGTGCAGGGCTTCGGCCTACTGTTGGACCGTTCGCGGCATTCAGAGCTCACCTTTAAATTAGATTAATTTATGTAAAAAAATTGTAAGGACATAAGTCCAAGTTTTCTTTTCTATTTTTCTGTGGAACTGTAATAAGCAGGTAGTTTTTTCTTTTATTTTTCTGGATTGTTGTTTTGTAGGTAACGCGTCAATGGTAAACTGAATATTTATTTTTATAGAAAGAAAATTAATAAGAGTTTTCTCACATTAAATAAAATAAGATTTCAAGTTTTTAACTTAGACAATTTTATGTTTTTTCATTAAAAGAAAAATCTAATTATATATATATATATATATATATATATATATATATATATATATATATATTACAAAATACAAAGTTTTGCCAAATAATTGAAAAATGTGAAGTTTCCCAATAAAAATGTTAACTTGACTTTTACCTCGTTAAATTAATAACTTTGAATTGCATCGATAAACGTATTTTGTTTATAACAACATAAAATTTGACTAGGATCAAATTTTAGAGATTGTAACTAGCACACCTAGATATGGTTTTCTCATTTATGCTAAGTCGGGATTCTCAATGTAGGATTTCGAGGACGAGTCTGATTTTCTTTTCCGGAACCGACTCTTCAAACCCAGTCATAAACAAAGGCAAGTACAGTTGTGTTTATTTTTCAATTTAGTTAATAATTGTAATATTATAATATTAAACCACATTGCTACACGGAACTCTCTCCTCGAGCATTGATTGTTATTGATTGTGGGATTGGGGGAGTAGTGTAGTGTATTATGACCAATATCCCTCATATTGCATATTAATTGTGCGAGCTTACCCCTCTTACACACGGGGATAAGCCGTATCGTATCACTAGGATACCATTGTACAACCCAAGCCGGTCATAAGCATTACATACTCAAATCACATTGTTTTTAATTGTGAAAAATTGCTGGAAAAATTGTTCAAGAATTTAAACTGTTTAAATTACAAATTTCTAATTATTAGTTGAATTGTTAAATTTTCATAATTGTACTTTGCTCCTTTCCTGACTGGATTTCCCACCCCCAATAGGTAACATTGATGAAGCTGAGCTATTATGATCTGGTGCTCTACCCTGCAGTGCTTCCAGATTTCCACTTGGAAGATGTTGATCTTGAGGCTGATGAGCCCACTTCCTAGATGATGTTTTTTCTTTTAGTTTTGATATTTGAATAAAAAGAAAATTTTATTTTATCTGATGTATTAAATGAACCTTTTGTTGGACAAGTTTTAATATTCAAAATTTAGATGTTGTGGCAAAATATATTGTGTTGTTGTGATTACCTGCATTTGGATACAGCTTACTGCCGCCGTCTCACAACGGTGCAGGCTGGACATAATCCGATTCGACCCAACAATTTGGGACCGGATCGTGACACTATCCTTAAAGAAAAATATATTTTCAAAGTAAACTGTATCTCTAGCTTCTATAATAGTATTATTAGAGATTTTATTTACTTCAGAATGAGTTACAAAAAATTTATTGGCATTGCTGTCTATGGCATATTCTATGAACACAATATCTACAATCTTAGGTCTAATCTTCCACTTTTTAGGTTCAGGAATTCCTATCTTAGCTAGACATCCCCAAACTTTGAGGTAATTAATCCTAGGAGTTCGGTATTTCCATAACTGATATGATGTCTTATCATTAGACTTATTGGGTATCCTAATAAGGATATAACATGCTGACAATAAGGCTTCTCCCCACAGATTATCACGAGCACCTGAGCTGAGAATTATTGCATTTACCATGTCTAACAGGGTGCGATTCTTTCTTTCAGCAACTCCGTTGGACTGTGGTGAATAAGGAGCAGTAATCTCATGAATAATCCCATGTTCTTCACAGAAGTCATTTTATTTGAGGTATACTCTCCACCACAATATTATCTAAGAATCTTAATTTTTTATCTAACTGGTTCTCAGCTTCAGATTTATAGATCTTGAATCTCTCTAGAACTTCATCTTTGGTTTTAAGATGGTAGGTGTAACAATACTTTGAATGATCATCTATAAAAGTGATAAAGTATTTCCTACCGCCTCGGGTTAAAACTCTATTAGAATCACATTCATCACTATGAATGAGTTCTATATAAATGTTACCCTTTTCCTATATAGGACTGAACATTAAATTACAGGGCAACACAAAGCTAAGGGCCATGATACTAATAGATGGGACTGAAATCTATATACTAATTGCTAAAACAAATGAAAACAAGACTGAAATCTAGATATACACAATGGGATTGCTATATTTTCAGGTAATGGTTGAAATAAATGAACTAAATTACTACTTAGCCTATAGGGACTGAAGCTCAAGTGTATCCTAACTGATACTATAAAAATTTGGGGCTGGACATAGAGATGGACTGATACATCATGACAGTAGGACTGGGACTTTGGACTGATCTCCAATGTATGCCCAGGTGAACTGACATACAACGGGGACTGAATATACATTATATGGACTGAAAAATGTGTAGGATTGAATAAGTGATCCCAACTGATACATGATAAGTAATGGACTACTATATTATAAAGTAAATGACTGATACTAACTTATTGGGGTGCACAGTAAAGGGAACTAAATATTTGAATACAATGGAATGGGACATTATATGATGGGGACTGATACATCCCAAGTCAGTATTGAGTTGCTCTCTATGATTGAACAATTGAGGTATAGATATTTGGAATGACTGAACACATGTTCAATACTGAAGATAAGGAATGCAGGAAGATTTCCTTGATATCAAGGAAATGAACAAAGGATAAGATATGGACTAATACTCTAAGAGTATCAGTCGGCTGATACCTTAGAATGATGGAGAGTTGAACATAAAATTACTGAACATGAACACATTAGGACAGTGTATATGAATCAAGGGCTAATCAAGATAACCTAACAGATACTTATATAACTAACAACTGAACAAAGTAAATTAAGGATTGATATCTCGTAACCAAAGGCTGCACTCAAAGTTAAGTAGTAGACTTGTACAGTCTAATTTAGGACTGAACAAGGGATAAATGGACTAAACACAAATGTAGGACTGAACAATAGTTCAAAGGGACTGAGCTAATGAAGATATGGACTGCCATATGTAATATCTGAACTTAAAATAGAACAGGGGACTGTTCATTTAAGGGAAAGACTGAACTATAGATCAACAAGACTGAACTAATAGGAATGGGAACTGAACCAGATGATAATATCTAAACTGATATTTAAACAGAGCATAAGCACCAGGTAGGATACTGATTAGTGGTGAACTGGGACTGCTCACTTATATGGAATGGTCTGAACATCACTAAGACTGAATATTAGAGGGTCTCGAGCTATTACCTTTGAGTAAACCAGTAGAGTTCACAAAGGGACTGAACTCGAGGATGTCAAAATAGTCCCTTACTCAAAACTTGAATATAAGGAAGTATTGACTGATACTCAAGGAAAGGCTGCACATAAAGTATTTGGGGGCAGAACTTAACCAATTAGATTGAATAGAAGCATACAAGGTGGACTGACATCTAGAGTTTAAATGAAGGATAACACATATAATGAAAATGATTGATACACATAAAGGAAAACTAATACCACAGTAAAATGGGACTATTAAAGCTAGAGTAGACTGAACATGGTAATGAATGAGGACTGATACGTGAAGTATCAGTCGACTGAACATGCAAAAAACTGGACTGAACATTATTAATTATCATACAAGGACTGTCATTTAAAATAGGGGTTGAGCTCATATGATATAGACTGTACAGTCGATAACAGGGGACTGAAATAGTATGAATTTGGACTTCTACTTGATCATGGACTGAGCATACATAATAATATGGACTGCACAGTATGAACTTGGGACTGAATATTAAAACAGTGAACATAGCACTTATATACCAAGCCCCTAAATCCATTTAAACTAAACCAATCCACTTCAAAATCACTAGATAAATCCTAATATTGATAACTCAAGATAATGCAAACTCAAAACAAGTTTCAAAATTGAATTTAGAGCATCGAATGCTCTTTTTGTTATTTTGTCAAACACTTGGCGTGCGTATCCGACACACTCGTGATACGCACTCCAAATGGATCCAAACTTGACTCCAAGGCACACCCATATGTTCTAAATCCCTAACATGACTGAATTTACCAATTTCACAAACCTTAGAATCATACTTTCAGATTATCCCCAATTTGTGTCAAAATGTAAAGGGAAAATCACTCAAATAGGAAGATGAGGGCTTAAACTCTTTTATAATGGAAACCCTAATGCATGGGGTCTCTAATGAATGCCTCTATACTAATTTAATAGAAATTAAAGGGTTTGAATGCTTATGCCAATTGGGAGATAGATTTCTAATGCAAAATCTCTTAGATCTAGAATCCCTTCAAGCTCCAAGTGCTTCAATCCCTCCAAGCTTCCCAATAGAGCCTTCTCTTCTCCGAGGGAAAGAGAATGAGACTAATTTGGATGAGAAATGGATATAGAAACAATTTGGGGAAGCTTGCTAAATTAGGGTTAGGGTTTTGAATGAAAGAGGGAGAAAGATGATAAAGTGGGGCTATATATAGGAAGTGGGCTGCCCTTTGGGGTTAGGGTTAGGGTTAGGATTTTGGGTCAATGTGAAATGTCTATGAAGTCCTCTTATCTTGTCATGACAAGTTTAGAGAAAAGCCTTACTCCTTAATTAATGTTTTACCTAACTTTCTATCAATCCTTCTAATCTAACTAGAGGATAATTAAAGTTCAATTAGGCTAGTCCTAATCATTTAGTTAGGTGGTCATGTCAAGTCGGTTATAGGTTCTCTAGAGTCACTAACAATTATTCTAACTAAAGGCTAACCATATTCAATAATAACATATGCACTATATTAAATATTGTAAATAATTAATCCAAAAATATGATTACTAGTTTTATAAAATAAATTTGTCATTCAATTATGATTTGAAATCACAATAATAACTAAAAATAGGAAAAAGTCAAAAATACCTCTATTCTGGAAAAGTAGCAGTTACAATATCTCCACTAGTTGGATTGTCAAATCCTAGTGACATTTATGGTCAACGAAGAGATAGGCATAAAAGTCTTGGTTGGGTGTCGGAATATCTGTGGATCGAGCCACGGAGACGTTTTATTCCTTCCATTTATAGTAGAAGTTGGAGGGCAGTGGGCCCAAAAGGCATACAATGCAGTATGTACAAAAAATCTCGAACGTTACGCCGGGCACCATTAAATAAAATGACTTACTAATATAAGTCTCAGGTTTAATAGTCAGGTAGATGTTCGATTTCTCTTGAATGCAATATGTTTTTAATATACATAATGGAATAATCGTATATGTAAAGTTAGTTGTGGAGGAGCGAATGATTGGAAGTATGTGTGGAGGAACGAATGAAATTGGTCTGTGCGGGATATTGCTTATCTCAAATTAGCCACTAGGAGCATTACATCGGGCACCATCAAATAAAATGGTGAGTACTTACTAATATAAGTCTCAGGTTTAATAGTCGGGTGGAGGTTCGATTTCTCTTGAATGCACTAGGTTTTTAATATACATAATGGAATAACCGAATATGCAAAGTAAGTCGTAGAGGAGCGGATGAATAGAAGTATGTGTGGAGGAACGGATGAAATTGGTCTGTACGAGATATTGCACGTCTCAAATTAGCCACTAGGAGAATTAAAACATACACAATGGAATAGCCAAATATGCAAAGTATGTCGAGGATGAGCAGATGAATAGAAGTACGTATGGAGGAATGGATGAAATTGGTCTGTACAAGATATTGTGTATCTCAAATTAGCTACTAGGAGAATTTATGATGGGAGACATACAAACATCTGGTTCGATCCATGGCTTAATCACCAAATCTTGGTGGGCCGTATGAGTTAGCCTATATACAAGATGATTAGTAGGGACGAGAAGCTTAGCAATCTAATTCATTATTCTACTTAGAATTTATCAGCTCAGCAAGTGAGACATATACTTTACAAAATAAAATAAATAGCCATTGATCCAGAAAGTACTAGGTGTTGTCACGTCCCAATTACGGAGGACAGTAAAGTCGCAAGTGTCTTGATGTCGTACAAGCCTAACTTGTGCTTGTACAATGCATGTACTTGCACAATAATAAAATAAACTGAATCAACATTAACACAACAGAACTATAATGCAGAAAACCAAAGGAACACAAAAGGATAAGATCAAAGATCTTCTTTTATTGATACTTGCATCGATTACAAAGTCTTTCAATAGCCAACATATACATGTCAACTTGGCTTACAACTTTTCAGACTGAGAGAATTACAATAACTTCGTTCCATACATTATATCTCTGATACATAAACGACCATGCATCTTCTGATCTCTAACTCTCATGGATGGGGTCTGTCATCACCTCGAAACATCCAGGAGGACACCCAATACCCACAGACAATCTGGTGGGGGGTAAGCACACTTGGGAAGGAACTAGTGAATGAACAAAAGCAACACCCACTGAGCCACCCACTAAGTAATTTTAGTGAAAAAATATAGCTTTTAATAGTAGTTTTTTCTACTTTTACCTACATTCATTTTATGCCACATACAATTTAAAAGTTCTGATTCATTTTGAAAACATAAACAAAACCATTTTTTTCATTCAAGTAGTAGGGTATAATTCATGCATGAATACAATTTATTCTAGCACAACATGCACAACGTATTTCTGAAGCCGTATACATTCTATAAGGAACATCTTTGTAGCACTCACTCAATACTACTACTTCTTATGAATAAAACAACGACATTTCATTTGAACAATATCATTTCTAATTAAGAGCAATTTATGATGAAGAACATAGATAATGGAACAATTCACTTATGTAGTGATTATTACCCAAGATCAACTATCTATACATGTATCAAACTTGTTATCTTGTAACAATTATATTCTAGCATGTGACCTATCTACATGATGGTCTATGAGCGACTTTCCATGATTATCAGCTGTGACTCACAGTTCAACTCTTCACTAGTAGGCACGACTATTAGCAACTATGTCTCATGGTTGAGCTCTTCACTAGCAGGCACGAATATTAGCATCTGTGAACCATGGTTCAACTCATCATTAATGGACTTGGCTATTAGTAGTTGAGACATACAAGCCCATCTCACTAATAGACATGACACCCCCTAATCGCGAGGACGTACAAGCCTCAAGATGTCCCATTCTCTCCTAGGCCGAGCGGCTTCTAGTGCACAAGTTGTCAAAACCAATGCATAAATGTAAGTTTTATCAGATAAAACTATGTGATAAAACAATTAGGCAACACGTAAATATTTTTAACTTTTCTGTTAGATCAAACCATAAAGCCAATAGCTCTTTTATTTCTCTCTCTTTCATATCATTTTGTTTCAACGATACAAGACATTCCTTATAATTTGATCTTTGCAGCATACAATAAATGAGAACATGTAATTATTCTTACTTAAGGAAGAAAAATAAATTCTCTTGTTAGAGCATACCGAGTCATATACTTATTGGAGTCCAGTCTAGATTTGGTAACAACATACTTGTGGAATCTAAATCTTATTAAATATTTGATTTGATTAGATTTGGATGGCAATAATTGGTGTTGTGCTATTTTAGATATAATAGGATTCTTATTTTAGGAAATCCTATTATGATCTTAAAAAAGATAACTAATGGGTTATTTTAGGTGTAATAGGATTCTTATTTGAGGGTTTCCTAATTAAGAAGTCATATTATGACATAAAATATGATTTTTCTCATCCTATATATATGGGGTGAAGGTGGAGGCACAAAGAATAAGCATAAAGCATAAAAGTAGAGATTCAGGGTGCTTGTCAACAAGAAATCTAAGAGAAAGTCTGTACTTTTCTCTTAGGACTTTGTCATCCAAGACAGAAGGAAGAAGAAGATCTAATCAAGGAGTCGTCAACTTCGGTTAGGAAGATTGCTATGGTTGGTGAGTGATTCAATTGTAATCTTCTGTTTTTCTTCTTGAGAGTGGTGAGGGGGTTGAACCTATTAGGGCAAAAATTTTAACGTGAGTTATGTCAATCTTGTAATTTCATCTGAGTTATTAAAGGTTAGAATTTGTCCAAGTGACGTACGTCACCGCCATATACTTGTCTTCATCTTGTGCTTGGCGTTCGTTAGACGGGGGTTGGTTTTGGTCAGGTAGGTTGGCAAACGCTTTCGTACGCGCCCAAAAATTGGTATCAAAGCTTTGGAGGTTCTGGCAACCATGTCTACGGAGCAGATAAACATTCGTATGATCACCCTTACAGGGGAAACTGGACGAGTTGGAAGCCAAGGATGGAGGATCTGCTCTGGTACAAGGACTTGCATGGTCCGTTGGAGGGCGACAGTGCAAAGCCAACGAACAAAGCTAGTGAAGACTGGAAACGACTGGATCGAAAGGCCGTTGGGTTCATCCACTAATGGTTGGATGATTCAGTATTTCACCATGTGTTCATGGAGAGTTTGGAAAAATCATTATGGAAGAAGCTGCATTCTTTGTACACAAGAAAGACGGCTGGCAACAAGACGTTTCTTATTCGCCAACTCTTCAACTCGAAGTACACGGAGGGTGCCCCAGTGGCACAACATCTGAATGAGGTTTAGGGTATCATCAATCAGCTGTCTGCGATGAAGATAGTGATTGATGATGAGCTTCAAGCCCTACTGCTCTTGAGTTCTCTGCCGGAAAGCTGGAAGACGGTGGTGTCGGTGAGCAACTCCATGCCTGATGGAGTTGTTACGATGGAGGTAGTCAAGAGTAGCTTGTTGAATGAGGAGGTCCAACGTAAGCAAGTGGAATTGTCGTAGAAGTCCGCTCTAGTGACTTTCTACGGGAAGGGAAGACCCAAGTTACAGGCAAGGACAGGGGGAAGTTCTTGAGATATGGCGATTGTGGACCGTAAGAAGGGCTGCTATTACTGTGGCAAAAGGGGTCATATCAAGAGGAACTGCATGAAGCTCAAAGCTAAGAAGGCCAAAGACAAGGATGATCAGGAGGATCTCACAGTAATGGAAGATATCATCATCGCAGCGACCGATACGGAAGAACCTTATGGCATGTGTCATTATGGCGACTAGGTCATGGACACGGGAGCATCGTATCATACCATTCTACATAGGAGGATCTTTGCGTCATATCGTGACGGTAGGTTTAGACGTGTGAAGATGGGCGACAAGGGGATGGTTGTAGTTGTAAGCATCGGTGATGTGCACTTGACGACGGAGTTTGGTGAGAAATAGTCCTCAGGGGTGTGCAACATATACAGAGTTTACGCTACAACTTGGTTTCGGTAGGAAGGATGGCAGATGATGGCTGTCGCAGTCTGTTTGGAAGAAAAGATTGGATGCTTGTGAAAGGTTTCCAACAGTTGGCTCAGGAAGATTTGTGTTATGGCATGTACAGGCTCAAGCCGCTGAGCTGTACAGGAAGGCCACAGACACCGGATGGAGGCTCGAGGGGTGTTCGACAGAAGGTGGATCATTGAGAACTTGCTGAGGATGGACTTCTAGATGATTTAAGGGTTATAGAGGATTCGGTTCGTCGAGACAAAGCGACAGATGGTGATGAGTCAAAGATTGAGGGCCAGTCTGTCGGTTCCATGACAGCTGATCGATCTTCAGGTGGAGATTGCTCTGCGGATCCAGATTTGGTGACAGGTGGTTTGCCAAATCTTTATGGAGCGACATCGGTTTCAGCAGTTCGATGCCAGGAAGAAGATCAAGTTTTACAGCATACTCAATCTGAGACGGGAGCATCATCATTCACATGGTTCAAGGAGAGCTGTGGGTCATCGACGGCATGCACAGTGCATGATGTTCTGCTCGAGGACGCATGTGTATGGGGGAGCTTCAAGTTTGGACAAGTAGGTGGACATGTTCAGGAGTTCGAATCTTGTGAGAACCGCACCGTCCGCTTGGTTGGGCCAGCCAAGGGTGAAGAAGCTCGTCGGAACATGAACAATTTCGATGGAAGACGAAAGTCGGGGACAAGCAGCCAAGACTTACGATGAGGCTGGTCGTCAGGAACTTCGGTCTTGGTCGTGTCATTGATATCGGCAGGATCCTAGTGGTGTAGGAGGTGCTACGCATGGCAGTTAGCGTCGACGTGACGGTCAAGGAGCTGGAGACAAAGGAAGATGCAAAGCAACTGGGGAATCGAAGATCAGTAGCATGGGGGGTAGGAATTTTTTCATGGGACGACAGGCATGGAGTCCAGTTGAGGACCCATGGGGTCAATACTCTCTCATCAGACTGGAGGGAAAGATTGTTGGAGTCCAGTCTGGATTTGGTAACAACATACTTGTGGAATCCAAATCTTATTAAATATTTAATTTAATTAGATTTGGATGTCAATAATTGGTGTTGTGCTATTTTAGATATAATATGATTCATATTTTAGGAAATTCTATTATGATCTAAAATAGGATAATTAATGGGCTATTTTAGGTATAATATGATTCTTATATAAGAGCTTCCTAATTAAAAAAAAATTATATTATGACCTAAAATAGGATTTTCTCACTATATATATATGGGGTGAGGGTGGAGGCATAAAGAATAAGCACAAGGCACAAAAGTGGAGATTCAGGGTGCTTGTCCACAAAAAAATCTAAGAGAAAGTCCGTACTTTGCTCTTAGGACATCGTCATCCAAGACAGAATGAAGAAGAAGATCTAATCGAGGAGTCGTCAACTTCGGTTAGAAAGATTGCTACAGGTTGGTGAGTAATCTCAATTGCAATATTCTGTTTTTCTTCTTGAGAGTGGTGAGGAGATTGAACCTATTAGGGCAAAGGGTTCAACGTGGGTCCTGTCAATCTTGTAATTTCATCTGAGTTATTAAAGGTTGGGATTTGTCCAAGTGACGTACGTCACCGCCATATACTTGTCTTCATCTTGTGCTTGGTGTCCATTAGACGGGGGTTGGTTTTGGTCAGGTGGGTTGGCAAACGCTTTCGCACGTGCCCAACAGTACTATCATCCATAGTGATTATGAACTTAATTATTCTTAGCAATAAGCATGCATTCATTCTTTTATGGATTATTTATTAAGCGTGAAAGAATCAGAAAATGGTGTCTTGCCCACTCACCATAATAATTTGTCTTCATGTCCCAACAAGGTAGCTCTTACTGAATTAGGCTTCCTCTTACTCGAGTCAGCAACCTGATATCAATACCGTACATAACGCCCACGTTAGGAGAGGGACATTACATGTGTCACGTCTCAGTTCTCTATAACCAATAGGCACCATTAGACGTGATTCTATACAAGTCTAAATTTTACTTGTACAAGATAAGAACAAATATGAAACAATCTCAAAATCAAAGTTATTGCAACAGAAATAAGCAGAAAAGTTGAAAGACACAAGATATATTAAAAATAATTCTCTTTAATGATAATTTATAATAAAATCTATAATGGCTCTTAGACCAGAAGAACAACACCACTACAAACAATGGATCTTATTGCGATGAACGATGTTATATGGATTACAACTTGCAATTACAAGAGGTTTACAATATTCTATACATGCACTCTTATTAAACAAAAGATAACATCTTCCCGAGAAAAAAAAATTTCAAGTTGCCGAACAAGCTGCAACGCCTCATAACGTCCAAGCGTCTCTTCACTCCTATATAGGATAGAGTCAACAAATTGGACAATGCACTGGTGTGAGATCTCAATCCGACTTACATAAAATAACACAGTAATTATGTGAGAACATGTAATTTTAGAATAATTATGGTTTTAATTTTTTTGAGGCATATTATTCGAATTTGTTTTGTTAAAATAGCTTTTACATGCCAGAAACCTGTAGCCTTTGTGGAAAATAAATATAAGGTTGGAACTTGAAAAAATATAATTGCTATATTTTTAGCATAATCATAACAAGTAAAATACGAGTTTTTGAAAATAAAAAATGATTCAAACCAAAATGCACTCGAATGAAAATAAATTTGCTAGTATTTATATTGAACATTTTGATTAACATGCTGCGTCTTCTCTTTGTTAACAAGCTTCTTCTGCAAATGAATTTATGTGAATTTTATAGATTTGAGTAATATTTTGATCAGTACAATTTTTCTCAATAAATGAAAGTTAAACGATATTTTCTTATTAATTTTTACTTATACACATTTACAATATTTTAAGAAAAATTAAAATAAACTTAGTGCCATTAATATATGACATCAATTTTTTTTATACATAAAATAGGGTCTTATATTCAGTTTTTGAACATGGTCCTCTGAATATCAAGAACCGCCCTGCTTATTGTGTGTGTGTGTATATATATATATATATATATATATATATATATATATATATATATATATAGGAAAATTCTTCAATACATCTCATGTAAAAATTTGCATCGATACATCCCAAATCTGAATCATTAAATGTTGATCCAATGGTTCAGATTAAAGCCGAAGTCAAAGTAACAGGTAAAGTCAAAGTAAACACCTTTCACAATTTCCAATGCATTTTCAATACAATTGTTTGAGATGTATTGATACATCCCATGTATTGTAGAAGGACCCATATAATATTAATATAATATTAATATAATATTAATATATATATATATAATATTAATATTATATATATATATATATATATATATATATATATATATATATATATATATATATATATAGTCTACATGTACGTGCTTTGCACGTATTTTAATTAATTAGAATATTATAAGGTTAGTTGTCGCCTTTTCGTAATTTTCAGGTGATTATTCATGTACGTGTGCTTTTCTTTTTACAATGTCAAGAAATTCAAAGTACAAATTTTATTTTTTATGAATAATAATCTTTGAAAAATGATAATAACAATATTGATAAAATAATAATAATAGCAATATATATATATATATATATATATATATATATATATGTATATATATATATATATATATATATATATATATATATATATATATATATACTTTATTGTAACATAATTAGTATAATTATACACATTCTGAATATAGTCCATCTACTATCATTATTAATGATAGCCATTAATCAATTTGATTAATGAGAATTAAACTAATACTTAACTAGTCTACATGTACGTGCTTTGCACGTATTTAAATTAAGAGAAATTTTGAGTGGCATCCCACTTTATTTTACCAAATTTAAGGTGCACCCCACAAATTTGCACAAATGTAAGTTACCCCCCACTTTTGACGAATTCCGTCATTCTTTAACGGTCAACTCATTTGACCCATTTTTTTGACGAAAATGCCCTCTTCTCTACCTCGAGCCCCCTCTCCATGACATTCCCGCTGCACGCGTGCCTCCGTCGGCTGTCGCCCATGCACCGGCCCACCCCCGCCCCCCCTCCACCTCCCCTCCCGCTGCCACCACCGACGGAGGCGGGAAGGGGGGGGGGGGGGAGGGGGGGGGGGGGAAGCAGAGGGGGGGGGGAACGGGGGCTAGGGGTGCAACTCAGGCGGGTTGGGTCGGGCTTGAGGTCAACCCGAGCCCAACCCGATGAATCAAAAGCCTAGCCCAAGCCCAAGCCCAACCCGACCTCGGGTTCAACATAGGAAGTTCAAGACCAAGCCCGGAGGATCGGGTTGGGTCGGATCCATCGGATTTATCGGGCTCTAATATAATATTTGAAATAATTTTAAACATAAGTAGTATTAAACATATAATCAAATAGCAATCAAACCTTGATCATTACAAAATATAAACTGTAAGATTTAGGATAAAGAGTTGAAGGGTTTGGGTGGAGAAATTTAGGATATATATGTCGGGTTTCGGGTTCTTCGGGTAACCCGACGCATGAACCCGAGCCCAACCCGATTTTTGATCGGGTTCAAATATTTTAACCCGAACTCAAGTACGAATCTGAGTATCCTCAACCCTAACCCAACCCATTAATGGGTTTATCCGATCGGGTTTGGGTTTTGCCCGCCCAAGTTGCACCCCTAGCGGGGGCGGTGGCCGGGGGGGGGGGGGGGGGGGAGGGTTGGTGGAGGGGGGAAGAGGAAAGAAGAAAGAGGAAGGAGCAAGGGTATTTTGGTGTAAGAAATTTTTTTTTGACGGTTACCGTCCAAAGTGGAGGGTAACTTACATTTGTGCAAACTTGTTGGGTGCACCTTAAATATGGTAAAATAAAATGGGGTGCCACTCAAAATTTTTCTTAAATTAATTAGAATATTATAAGGTTAGTTGTCATCTTTTCGTAATTTTCAGGTGATTATTCATGTATGTGTGCTTTTCTTTTTACAATGTCAAGAAATTCAAAGTACAAATTTTATTTTTTTATTGAGAATAATAATCTTTGGAAAATGATAAGGACATAAATTTTTATTACAATTGAAACATGAAGAGTTGTATGGAAAAAGAAAACTTTCATGTAAATTTTATTGCTTTGACTCTTAAACATAAATGGCATACAAGTTGACATAATAATATCATGTTTATAAAATACTTAAGGGTATTTTAGGAATTCAAAATTTTTACCACCAAGTTTTTCTATTATATAGTAGAATAGATCAAAGTAAAAATTTTATTTTTTATTGAGAATAATAATCTTTGAAAAATGGTAAAGACAGAAAATTTTGTTACAATTGAAACATGAAGAGTTGTATGGAAGAAGAAAACTTGCATGTAAATTTTATTGCTTTGACTCTTAAATATAAATGACATGCAAGTTGACATAATAATATCATGTTTACAAAATACTCAAGAATATTTTAAAAATTCAAAAATTTTACCATCAAAATTTTCTATTATATAGTAGAATAGATATTATAAGATGGTCTATGTGAAAGAATCTTTGTGCCTTTTATTTTTTTTTAAAAGAGCTCTTCCTAGACGAGAATCTTGCACGAGACCCATTGTCGGACAAAAAAATGAGGTGCGAGAATCTCCTACACTTTTTTTTTTTTTTTTTACTTGAGGAGAAAGAGAGAGAGAGAAGGGGAGAGCTAAAGTCAATTTCAGGTTTTTGAGATGGGCGACGGAGACGAAAAAGGAGCGTACGCCAAAAGTGTTTTTGTTGTTGTTATAATGATATATGCGTTTCTTTCTCGTGGGGTGCAAGATTCGCATGTTTGGTAAGGGTATCTTTATGAGGGGGATAGGGATTTCGACCATCTACCAAGCAACAATGTGTCCATTTCTATTTAAAGATAAAACACAGTATATATATATATATATATATATATATATATATATATATATATAATATAATATAATTTTTTCTCTCCATGAGCGGCGATTTAGGGTTTCCCCATGATCACGGCGGCATCAATACGGAGACGCCGGCAGCCCCGTGCGCTCTCTCGGGGGAGGAAGAGGATAGCATCAGAGAAGTGGAGGGAGGTTGGTCAACGGTGGAGAGAAGGCGCAGGAGGAATCCTAGCAACCAGAGAGAGAAGGGCTCGGCGAACGCTTGGGGAGGAAGCACAAGCAAGCCGCGCGAAGGCCAACGCCCGTCGACAAGGAGGCCGGAGTATGGTGGGGAGAACAGGAAAGGACACACAGGCACCAGGCCGACATCTAATCCTCTACGGGGGGGTGCTAACAATGGAAATAATGGGAGAGATCAGTCGACAAAGGTGATCAACACAACGGCGAAAGCGACTTCTGAGGCACAGACGGTAGGAAGCACAGGAGTACGAGCTAAAACAATATCCTGGGCGGATCTTTGCAAGCCAATGGCGGTGTAGGAGGAGGTCGATTTGCAATACATCGAACCAAGCATCATCAATGGGGAGAAGGTGGTCGAGATCACGTGCGACGACATTCAGGAAACCACGGAGTACTGGAAAAACACTATTGTCCTATACGTTATGGGGAACCGACCATACTATGGGCAGTTGAGGGGATTCGCCCTTCAACTATGGAGACCCAAAGGGGAGATGGCTATCTATTCGAGAGAAAATGGCTTCTACTTCGTTAAGTTCGACCTGGCAGAGGACATGGAGAGAGTTCTACAAGGGGGACCTTGGACCTTCGATGGGAGACTTGTGGTGTTGAAAAAATGGCATCCTGAGTCGAATTTTGAGAAGGACCGTCTGAACACCGTCCCCATCTGGATTCGGTTCCCATGGCTATCCCCACAATTGTGGAGCAATCCGACAATCATGAAACTGGCAAGTGTCGTAGGAAAACCTATTCGCACGGATATCCCCACCGTTCGAAGACAAAGATTAGCATATGCGAGGGTCTTCGTAGAAATTACTGCAGGTATACAGCTCCCCAAGAAGGCAGATCTCGTCCTCCCTAACGGGGAACGGTTGGAACAAGAAATCGCGTACGAGTGGGTGCCTCCGTCTTGCGACAATTGTTACTGCTTCGGGCACACCAGGACCCATTGCAAGGAGACGGACGTAGGCGCAGCAAGGGAAGTGATCCAGGAAGAGAACCCCCGGGAAACAGAGTACAACATGGCCGAGTCTGAAGAAGTTTTACATGAGATGACGGTTCAGGTAGACCAAAACCTTACTGAAGTTGCCATGGAGTTGAGCGAGGTTCCGCTAAGACAATCTCTACTGGGCAAGAGATCAGGGCCAGAGGGGGAGTCTAGCAACAGCGGATCCGCGTCTCAAGAACTGGTCGTCTATAACCAAGGGAAAAGCGCACACAACATGTCAGGATCTCCTATGGCGACACAGCGTAATTCTGAGGGCACTGAGGACAGGCAAGCAAGGGAGAGCGAACACATTCAAACAGAAGCCAATAGAGCGACGCCTGCAGCACCCGGTGGAACAATGGAGAATGATGCCCACACACGACCACGCCTGGAGGGGAGCGGCCCTCTTACCAAAGAAAATCCCAGGTGGGTTTTGCTGGTGAAGGGGAAGACGCAGGCTACAGGCCAAGAGCAGATGACACAGCCACAAAATATGGAAACTTTCCCACCTCGTCCGAGGGAGAGTCAGAGGCTTAAGAAGGACAACACACCCCCCAATCAATAAATGACGATACTTACATGGAATGTCCGGGGGACTAATTCCATTGGAAGGTGGAGAGAAGTTCAGAATATGGTGAAAAAGTACAGGTGTTCGATTGTTGCTATACTCGAGAGTAAGATCAAGTCAGAATCTTTGCTCACGAAAAGAACGCCACACCGGTGGGCCTTCACGCACAATCTGGCCAGCTGCAGCATGGCACGTATATGGGTGATATGGAATACCGAGGAGTGGACAGGTCAGGTCAGATTCTTATCCGAGCAACTTATTATTATTAATTTCACTAATAAAGGTGGTTTAAATCTTGTGGTAGGGGGCTGTCTACGGTCATAATGATCGACGTCGCCGTTTCGAGTTATGGAGGGACATCATCAGGCTGGCTACTGAAATTGGCGATAGTCTCCCATTCATTCTAAGTGGGGACTTTAATGCTATCATGTACGATAGCGAAAAGTTAGGTGGCCGTCAGGTTCCAGCGGCCATCCTCGACGACTTCCAATCATGTATACTCAACTCGGGGCTTCACTGTCTCAATCGCTCGGGGCACATCTGGTCTTGGAACAACAGCTCTACTACAGCTCGGGTGGTTTGTCAATTAGACAGATCTTTATGTAACAATTATTGGTTGACGACATTCCCGAATACCCAAGCCGAAGGTCTCCAGAGCGGCACTAGCGACCACTCCCCCATACTAGTGCGGCTTAGCGAAGCTGAATCCCGACGGAGACGGCTGTTTCGTTACTGCAACGCGTGGCCGCTGATCGAAGGATACAGCCAAGTGGTGGAGCGTGGGTTGCAATATGAGTCCATGGGCAATACTCAATATCAACTGGTACAAAAGTTGAAGCAGACGAAGAAGGAACTCAAGCGCTGGAATATTAACCGGCCGAGCAATGAGCTGAAATCCAAGGAGGCAGAACTTATCAGCATACAAGACAACCTCCAAACCGCCCCGATGGATGCTGAGCTAGCAGCGAGGGAGCAACTTCTACAGGAGGCAGTTCGGACACTTCGACACTAAGAGGAAATCAAACTGCAGCAACAAGCCAAGTGTAGGTGGCTTAAGGAGGGAGATCGCTGCTCAAAATTCTTCCATTCCACCATTCGAGCACGACAGAACAAGAACTACATTGGGACGCTCATGGACGCTGCCGGACAGGTCATTGCCGAGAGCGACAAAGTGGGAGATGAAGCGGTTAAGTTCTACACGGAACTGTATAACCAAAAAGAGTACAGTCTATCCTTCCCCGAGATAGTCAGTAAACGAATTATTACTGCAGAAGGAAATGAGATTTTGAACAGAGAAGTCACCTTGGAGGAGATTGAGCTAATTGTGAAGAACGCCGATTCCAACAAAGCCCCGGGACCTGATGGGTTCGGGGCGGGATTCTACAAGCAGCATTGGGACTTGCTGAAATACCAACTTCTTCATATGGTACGGGATTTCTTCTACACAGGGCGCCTGCTAAAGGAAATAAATAACACATTTCTGACTCTTATTCCAAAGAAGGAGGGGGCAAGTTCACTGGGTGATTTTCGTCCGATAGCTTGTTGCAATTTTCTATACAAAATTATTGCTAACATTATGGTATCTAGAATGCAAAGTCTTATGCAGGAACTAATCTCGATGAACCAATCTGCCTTTATAAAAGGGAGATCGATTGCCGAAAACTGCCTCTTAGCACATGAGTTGGTCCGCGAGTTTAATAAACCAGGAGGTAGCAAGGGGTGTATCAAACTGGACCTGCAGAAAGCTTACGATATGGTGAACAGGGAGTTCGTGTACGAGGTAATGCATAGCATGGGATTTGCTGGATGGTGGATCGACAGAATCAGAGAGTGCATAACATCGCCTTCCTTCTCGATCATCATCAACGGGCAACCAACGGGTTACTTCCAGAGTAATCGAGGACTTCGACAAGGGGACCCACTCTCCCCGTACTTGTTCACTATTGTGATGGAGCACTTTACGTGCAAAATAGACCTGGCAGTGTTGCAGGGGCATATCCGACCACTCTATCATCGCATATCTCCCAGTGTTTCGCATCTTATATACGCTGATGACCTACTGGTGTTCATCGAACCATCTGATAGGGGCATAAGTACGCTCTTATCCACACTGGCGGACTTCAAACAAGTGTCGGGTTTACAGTTAAACAGGGGGAAGAGTCGATTATATGTCAACAATAGCTGCTTGCACAAGGAGAGGTGGTCGAAAAAACTCTAAATTGATCTGGGTGAACTCCCAGTGAAATATCTGGGGTTACCATTATCAGTGACGTATGTTAAGGACGTGGATTGCAATGGACTGGTACAATATATTAGCACTCGACTGGAAGGATGGCAGGCTCAAATTTTATCGTTCGGAGGCAGAATTGAGTTGGTGAGGGCGGTGATTACAGCTATAGCTTCATACTGGATGTAAGCGTTGTACATCCCAAACAAAACCATAAAGCGGATAGAACAACTTTGCGCAAATTTCGTTTGGAGAGGAGGACTACACGCCATATCATGGGAAGAACTGTGTCTGCCGAAGGAAGAAGGAGGAGTCGGCCTGCGTTCACTCAACATTTTGCGTGAAGTAGCCATGCTCAAACTGGCGTGGAAATGCATAGAAGGTGATTCCATCTGGGCTAAGTGGATGAGGGGTAGATATCTTCGATCCAATAATTTCTGGATCCAAGATATTGACAATAATTTTTTAGTAACATTTAAGAATATTCTTCGACTTCGGGGCAAACTGAAGAAGTACATGGTGAGATCCATACATGACGGGAAAACGACTAGCCTGTGGTTTGACCTATGGCTTCATCACGAAAGCTTTGTGGACAAATTAGGCTGGCCAACATACGAAATTATCGGCAGCGATGAATTGGTGCAGGTCATCACCCGTAATGGCGAGTGGAGGGCGGAGGAGAGGCAGGTAACAACCTGGTTTAAAGAGGAGATTGCAGCACTCAGCCTCGGTAATGAGGTCGGAGCAGACCTATGGGTCTGGAAGGACGCCCCGAATGGGGAGTTCAATTTTAGTATGACATATGATATGGAACGGCCACGTATCCCGACGGTGGCATGGGCGGATGTGGTGTGGGCTAAGGGTGCGGCCATCAAGATGCAATTGTGTCTATACAAGGCAGTCCGAGATAGGCTTCTCACCAAAGAACGGCTGGTCAAGTTCGGAGTTCAGCTTCCAAGCAACATGTGCGTTTTATGTGAGAAGGAGATCGAGATGAGAGACCATCTATTTTTTAGTTGTCAATTCACAGGATTCATTTGGCAGCAAATTCAGCTACCAATAGTTGGGAGCTCTAGTTACAGAGGAGGGCTTCTTGCTGTACTCGATGAGGTGCGGGCACTTAAAACGAAAGGGACAGAAGAGTTCGAGAAAGGAACGATCAAATTGCTGTCAGCTGTATGGCAGTATTTGTAACTGTTTCTATTTAATAAGAATTACCTTGCTTCAAATATATATATATATATATATATATATATATATATATATATATATATATATATATATATTAAAAAAAATAAAAATAAATATATATATATATATATTTTGTACCATCGGGATTGGGAGGTCCGTGTGGGGTCCGTGCATGTGCCTGTTCGATCCAACGGTCGAGGATGACGAGGCTCTGCGGATCAAAAGTGGGCACAGATCAAAAGTCCTGGGGAGAGCTCCACCCCCCCCGCACCATCAGATCGGAGGGCCGCGCAAGTCCGCTCGATCCAACGGTCGAGGGCGGGGCTCCTCCCGCGGGACTTTTGGTCCGTGCCTATTTATATATAATCCAGATCAAAAGTCCCGCCTCCCTGCACCATCGGATCGGGGAGAGGGTGGGTGTGGGGGGTAGGGGGAGCACAGTGGAATGTTCGGATCGGGAGCCCTGTGGAAGCCCCATTGGTGTCTCGCTCGTTGGATCGAGCCAACCCCATCCCCTCCTCAATCCGATGGTACGGGGGGGGGGGGGGGGGTAGGGGAGGGGGGGGAGGGGGGGAGGAAACTTTTGTTTTGTTGGAAAAAGGTACTTGTTATACATCCTTCCATATATGCTAGACTGCAGCCGCCATCCGAATACTTGCTATTTTGTACCACTAGGAACCCCGATTCCTTTCGGCTATGGTATCTGCCACCTCCTCTCGCCAGCTTCGAGAGCCATGAGTCTGTAAGCTGAGCTGAGAATATTGATATTGCCAAACGGATGATGAGAAGGAACATCGAAAGAATAAGTGCTCCATAGATTCATGGTCTTGCTTGCATAACTGGCACATGGGTGACAGAATTTGCACATCAAATCTCGGTAGGCGGTCCCGAGTAAGAAACTTCCCGAGATAAAGTTTGTACAAGCAAAATTGTATTTTGGAGGCCACCCCTTTGGTCCACACCATCTGAGCCAGCTCCATGGGTGGGTGAACCTCCCTAAGAGATGCGTACATGATCAATTGGGAAAAGATATGCTGGTCGGTGTCCGTCCATACCCATCGGTCCTCGTCCGTACTCTCAGTATCCACCTGGACTGCTTCAATCTTCTGCCGAAACTGTCTCGTCATAGGTTGAAGTTCCGCTTGCCACACACCCTCCCGAAGAATATCACTCACCCGGGCCCTCCTTTCGCCGTTGGCATCGCTTGCCTACCAACTCGATCCGTCAAGCTCATATGGTTTATCCAAGGATCCTACCACAGATTCAGTAGTCTCTCCATTTGAAAATGATCTGGAGATAAGTCCCTTCAAAGTAGTCCGATGTGAGAAAAGGTTCTTCAAAGTAACAGAGTCATTGCTATTGGCTCGAATCTCCCAAAAAGACTGGTCCTTCATATACCTCCCCTTCATCCATACCGCCCACAAGGAGTTCTGGGCGAGGAATCGCCAAGCTTGTCTAACACCCGCCGTATAGCATAAAGTCCTCAAGGACTGTAGGCCGACACCTCCCTCCTCCCGAGGTCTGCATAGAGTCGTCTATCCTATAGAGTGAAGTCCTCCTGTCCAGATAAAGTTGGCATATAATCTTTCAATTTTTCTAATGGTCGCAGACGGCAACATGAGAGTCTGCAACCAGAATTGAACAATTGATAGGCTGTGGGCATGCCACCCCTCCAGCCGTCGCTGAGCGTAGTCAACCAGACTTTGACATTCAGTCTCTCTGGCATAGTTGATAGATATCAAAATTCCCAAGTATTTGACCGGTAACTCCCCCTTCTCAATACTAAGAAGTAGCGTCTTCTCTTCCTTCTGCTGACAATGCTTGTTGAAATAGGCCATACTCTTATCCTTTTTCAGCTGCAGACCAGTCAGAGAGCCAAACCGTTCCACGACCCCCTTCAAAGCCATAATCCCATGCTGCGAAGGGACCAGAAATACCAACAGGTCATCTGCATAGATAAGATGGGATACCTGAGGATGCACCCGATTGTACAGTGGGGTGATCTGGCCTCTATAGACCGTCACGTCCAAGAGCGATATAAAAAACTTTATGACTAAGGTGAAGAGGTATGGCTGTCACGCCCCAGAACCAGAATACTGGAGAGCGGGGGCGTACATAGCCAGCTACGTATATTAAAATGGAATCCACCTCGCTATACGGTCACGGCTGTCTAGATATGAGGGTTTACTACAAGCCAACGGTCTCTTAAGGTCAAGTCTATTGTCTCAATCTCAAGCAAGTAATATAGTTACAAGATGTCAGACCACCAAATATATAATAAAAGGCGTCCCAAAAATTATATATTGGATGATCATGAAGCTAGTCGTACAAAATGTTAAGACTAGCAAGAGTTCAGTCATACATGATCAATCTTAGGATTTGTTAATCATGTTTACAGCCCGTAGGCAGACAGTAAGTAAATATGCATCGAGCTAACAGGTGCTCGTCGGCTAAACATCTCAAAAGAATAATTTTATAATATAGTGAGTGAAACAAAATGAAAAACCCACTCGTAGCCCGGGTTCCTTCTAGTCGCCACCATCGGGCTGGAAGTTCGGTAGATCCTCGGGTGCTGCTCCGAAATCAGGCCACACAAAACCAGCTGTGTCAAACCCCAGAAAGAGCAAGTGCCACAAGGGAGGCCACGAAATAAGAACAAAAGCCAGCATATCAGAACATAAGAAAATAGAAGAAAAGTACAAGTAGTGAGAGTACAACAGGACATAAACGACTAGGAACGTGGAACCATTCCGGGAGCCAGGTTACAACCCGTAAACCAAATAAGGACCAGGGTTGTAACCCTTCGCCTGAATAGCACTTTGTCTCTACCCATTTATTGTTAAAGATAAGTAAAACGATCATGCTCAGGAGTACCAGGCACTGGGACTAGACGAGACTTAAACAAGGCTGGACACCATCCATTCACAAGTGGCCAAGCAAAACTACGGCTTACTACTTAACTAACTAGGGTTATCACAAGCCTAATTAATAACAAGATGCACATGAGAATTTCCCAGTCCCAAGCCCTGCAGACTATCCAGTTATCCTTCCGCGGGTTGAGAGTATGGTTGGGTACATCGCCCAGGAGACGATATACCCTTAGGTGACTTAGAGGGTGCAACACGTAACAGTGTGCTGGAAATGTGCCCAACTCGTCGGCAGGCTACAAGTCCAATTTAAGCGCCCAGATAACGAGAACGCCTGTGACCGAAAATTCTCCATGAACTACAGTTTGATCTAGTAATTAGCCTAATCCATATTCAGTACGAATCCCTGACCGTGGTAACCAGGGAGTCACGTCCTAGACATGATGCAAGACAAGACAAGTGGATTGCACAAGGCAGCAAGAATGAACACCCACGACGTCAAAGTTGATTATACGAGTCAAGTTAGCCATCGCAACAGCATCAAGTCCAGTCAAGTTACAAGTTACAGGTGTACAAGTTACAAGTCAGGAGTGCGCCGCCACGGGCCACTATCAAGTTATCCAGTATCAAGATTAATCATGAATTATAGGTTAAAAGTTAAGGGCGCACCCCATCGGGTCACTATCAAGAAGATCAGAAAGTACTAGAATCATACTTCACAGAAATTACGAAAAATCGTACTAGTTATAAGCAAAACACCAAAAACTGTGCCAGGTCGTGTTGGGTCGAGACAGTCGTGTTGTGTGGAACAAGATCTCAAAACTCCAACCCACAAAAGAGAAGCCAAGTCCAAGGAATAAAATCCAAACCATCATGGGCAATAGGTTGCGCTGGGGTTAGATTGCGCTAGGGTCGAGCTGCGCTAGGGTGAGCTGCACAGGAGATGTGCTACGTAGGAGATGAATTGTGTAGGAGATGAACTGCGCATGAGTTAAACTGCGCACAGTTGAACTGCGCACGAGTTGAACTGCACAGGAGATGAACTGCGCACGAGTTGAACTGCGCACAGTTGAACTGCGCACGAGATAAACTGCGCACGAGTTGAACTGCGCACAGTTGAACTGCACACAGTTGAACTGCGCATGGCCTTGCGCTAAAGAGCGCTGGCCGAGGGTCATCTTCTCCATCAGGCCGAGAGATAACTCAAGAACACCAAAAATTTCCAATCTTCATAACTTGGCCAAATCAAAACGAAATTTGGATTTTCAAAGTCTAACTTGTGTAAAATTGAATTCTCTTCCACATGGAAGCCTCAAAACAAGGAAAAAAAAAATCTAAGTTTAATAGATCAAAACCAAGAAAATCCAAAAATGGTAAAAACTTAGATCTAGAAAAATGGAAGCTCCAAATCACAAAATACCAAGTTCTAATATTGTTCACCATGGCCTAATCTAGCTAATAGACAAATAAAATGGGGGTACTTATTTGGTGGCAAGGTGCACTTGCCTATGGCGTTGGTGTTGTGTGGAGGAAGGAAGAAGAAGATGAAGAAATTAATGGAAGTTATGAGGAGAGAGAAAGTTAGGTGGGGTTTTAATGAGGGAGGGTATGTTGTGTTGAGGGTGGAGATTATCTAGGGTGTTCCAATGCATACTAAACCAAACCAAACCAATTCCTTCTCCACAAAATAAAACCAAGCCAGGTCCAAAACCCGTTTTATGAGAAAACCAAAATCCGCAAGTTAAGCCAAAATACAATTACAGGCCATAATCTGAGAAAATAAAATACAGGTCCAATATATATATATGCCTAATTAAAATACATATTCCAAAATACGGACGTTACAACTCTACCCTCCTTAAAAGAATTCCGTCCTCGAAATTTAAATCAAGATGCTTAGAGATGTAAGAGCCAGCTATGCTATCCACAATTAAGCTACACTAAGTAAACAATCAAACAATCATACATGCAAGCAAGGGATGGCAAGCATAAGGCTTAAGGAAGACATTATACCTTACGAGTCAAACAAGTCGGGATATCGCGATCGGATGTCGTCCTCACGCTCCCACGTTGACTTACTTAGAGAGTGATGATCCCAAGCCACACGGACTAAGCTAATAGTCTTGTTCTTGAGTATCTTCTCTCTCCGGTCCAATATAGACACGGGCCTCTCCTCATACGAAAGGTTGGTCCAACAACCAATTTCGAATGGTCCAGGATATGGCTCGGGCCCGGGATGTACCGCCGTAATTGGGACACATGGAATACATCATGCACCTCACTTAACGACAGCAGAAGAGCGAGACGATAGGATACATCTCCTACTCGCTCCAGGATATCGAACGGCCCTATATACCTAGGACTAAGATTTCCCCGTACGCCAAAACGAATGACGCCGCGGTTAGGCAAGATCCTAAGGAATACATGGTCGCCGATAGCAAACTCTAAGGGACGTCGATGAGCATCGGCCCAATGCCGCTGGCGATCTTGTGCCACTCGAAGACGATCTCTGATTCTTTTGACCACTTTAACTATCTGAACAATCATTTCTGGATCGAGCATCTGCCTCTCTCCAACATCATTCCAGGCTAACGGAGATCTGTACTTCCTACCATACAGTGCCTCGAACGGAGCCATCTGAATACTGGCTTGGAAACTATTGTTGTACGAGAATTCCACCAGGTACAGGTGATCCTCCCATGAACCACCGAAGTCAAGGGTACAAGATCTCAACATATCTTCAAGAGTCTGGATTGTGCGTTTCAACTGGCCATCTGTCTGCGGGTGATAAGCTAAGCTAAACTGAAGGTGAGTTCCCAAACTCTCTTGCAAGCTACACCAAAAGTGTGACGTAAACCTTGAATCTCGGTCCGAGGTGATACTGACAGGCACACCGTGAAGCCTGACAATCTGCCTGAGGTACATCTCTGCCAACTAGGCCGTAGACTGACCAACTCTGAATAGAAGAAAATGAGCCACCTTCGTGAGCCTGTCAACTATAACCCAAATAGCATCTCTACTAGCTGGGGATCTAGGCAATCCAATCACAAAATCTATGGTCACATGCTCCCACTTCTATTCTGGAATCGGCAAGGGCTGAAGAAGTCCAGCGGGCCTCTGATATTCAGCTTTAACCTGCTGGCAAACCAAACACCGAGAGACAAAATGGGCTATCTCCCTCTTCATGCCATTCCACCAAAAATACTGACGAATATCTCTATACATCTTCGTACCACCGAGATGAATAGAATACTGTGAAATGTGAGCTTCTGCCATGACCTCCTGTCTGATATGTCCACTGGGTACACAAAGACGAGTGCCGTGACGAAGTGTACCATCTTCATGAATGCACAACTCTGGCCTTCTCCCTGCCTCACACTCTGCTCTGAGTCGCTGAATCTTGGAATATGTAGATTGTGCCATCCGGATCCTCTCAACTATGCTGGACTGAACCTGTAGACTAGCCATCAACGCCACGTTGGTAGGAAGAACCACTTCAATTCCCATATTCTGAAGATCTGCCAATAATTCTGGTTGCACCGTTTGGAAGTAAACTTCGTCTCTCCTGCTCAATACATCTGTTACAACGTTGGCCTTCCCTGGGTGATACTGCAAATCCACATCGTAGTCCACCAGTAGCTCGAGCCATCTTCTCTGCCGCATATTAAGGTCCTTCTGGGTAAAAACATACTTCAGGCTCTTGTGATCAGTAAATATCTCCACTCTATCTCCGTACAAGTAGTGCTGCCAAAGCTTAAGTGCAAATACTACTGTTGCCAGTTCCAAGTCGTGGGTCGGGTAATTCTTCTCATGATCACGAAGTTGACGTGATGCATAAGATATTACCTTTCTATGCTGCATCAAGACACACCCCAATCCTCTGCCTGAAGCGTCGCAATAAACTGTGAATCCTCCGGTCCCATCTGAAAGTGTGAGAATGGGAGCCTTTATCAAATCTCGCTTTAACTTCTCAAATGATTCCTGGCACTCTGCTGTCCAACCAAACTGCACATCCTTGTGGGTCAACTGGGTCATCGGCGCTGAAATCCTCGTAAAATCTGAAATGAATCGCCGGTAGTAGCCGGCTAATCCAAGGAAGCTGCGAACCTCTGCCACTGAGCTAAGTACTGGCCATATCTCGATAGCCACAATCTTTTGGGGATCCACTTCTACTCCTCCTCGAATAATGATGTGACCCAAGTACGAAATGCGATCGAGCCAGAACTCGTATTTACTAAACTTGGCGTACAACTGATGCTCTCTAAGCGTCTGAAGGATGATTCTGAGATGCTGCTCATGCTCTGTTTTGCTCTTGCTGTAGACCAGGATATCATCTAGGAACACGATCACGAACTGATCCAAGTAAGGCATGAAAATGCGATTCATGAGGTCCATGAATACGGCTGGCGCATTGGTTGCTCCAAAGGGCATAACAAGAAACTCCCAATGCCCATACCTAGATCGAAAAGCTGTCTTCGGGATGTCCTGCTCTCTGACTCTGATCTGGTGGTATTCTGACCGCAAGTCTATTTTCGAAAACACTGAAGCCCCTTTGAGTTGATCAAACAAGTCATCTATCCTCGGGAGAGGGTATCTGTTCTTGATTGTCACCGAGTTCAAGGTACGATAATCCACACATAATCTGGACGTACCATCCTTCTTTTTTACAAGAAGTATCGGGGCTCCCCAAGGCGATCCACTTGCACGAATGAATCCCTTGGTCCTGAGTTCTTCAATCATCTTGTACAAAATCTCCAACTCTGAAGGCGCCATCCTGTAGACTCGCTCTGATACTGGTGCTGTCCCGGGGATCAAGTCTATAGTGAACTCAATCTCCCGCTCTGGCGGCATCCCTGGAAGTTCCTCTGGAAAGACATATGAAAACTCTTCAACTATTCGGGGTAACTGCACTGCTGCTACTGCCATCCGCAATACTGGGGAAGATGGTTCCACTGCGCCTCTGGAAAATAAAAACTCTGGCTCGCCTGGAATACTAAAGACAACCCTGCCAACATGGCAGTCTATCCTAGCATACTGGTTCCTCAACCAATCCATGCCTAAGACTACATCATAGTCTGCCATAGGGAATTCTATAAATCTAGCGGGGAACTCTCTACCGCTAACTACGATCCGACACGAGGAAAACACTCGATCTACTCCCACAAGACCATTACCAGTAAGTATATTGAGCCTCACTGATAATGAATCAGGCTCCAATCCTTTCCGTGTCGCGAATCGTGCAGACATGAATGAATGCGATGCACCAGAATCAAATAATACCAATGCTGGAGAGGAGTTGACGAGAATAGTACCTGCCACTTCCTCACCTGGTGCAACTTCTTCTTCCATAGTCATCATCATAGCCTGACCTTGTCCTCTGGCTGCGGGTCCCCTCTGCTGGAAACCTCTCTGCCTGTTCTGCACTTGGGCTTGGGTATACTGCTGCTGGTTCTGCTGATGAAACGCCTGGGCCTGAGACAACAATGGCCTCGGGTACTGCTGCTGCTGCATAGGTGCTGGTCCCCGAACCGATGGACTGGTTAGGTTAGAAGAGGACGAACTACCCCTATTCGGGCAGGCTCCTATCTTGTGATCTGCCGCTCCACAAGCCAGGCACAATCCCTGCGCCCTGCGACAATCTGCCACCATGTGCCCTGGCTTCCCGCAATGAGAACATCCCATCGCGGAAGTCTGCTTCTGCTTCTGCTGCTGCGGGTACGTCAGGGTTGAATGCTGAACCGACGTTACTGAGGCCGCCCGCCTCGGAGTTCCAATGGTCAAACCTCTTGCTGCCGGGGCTGGAGCTGATGATTGGTGCATCTGATTGTGGGACCGCTTCCTACCTCCGGTCCTATCCACGATCCTCTGGGAGGTGTACTCGTGCCTCCTAGCTGCCCTTAATACTGCATCGAACGTCTGGTGCTCGAACTGCTCGACTGCCAATAAGATCTCCAAATGCAGTCCCTGCTGGAACCGCTGGTCCCTATCAAACTCGGTCGCCACCAAGGTGGGAGCAAACCTACTGAGTCTAGAAAACTCAGATGCATAACCGTCGACCGTTCTGCCTCCTTGCTTCAAGTTGGTAAATCTCGTCTGTAGGTCGTACCGAGCTACAGTATCGAAATACTTCGTCTGGAATCTTTCTCTAAACATCGCCCAAGTGACCGGCGCCGCTAATCCCACGACCTGCGCCGCCCACCAACTGCGAGCCAATTCCAGCAACTGTAGGCGTACCACCGCCACCTTCTCATTCTCAGGTGTCCTAACTGCTTCCAGAATCACCTCGGTATTCTGAAGTCAAGCGTCCGCGGCAATCGCATCTTCGCTGCCGTCGAAGAATGGAGGGTTCAAGCGCTTGAAGCTGTTGGCCGTGCTGTTCCCTGGATGACCGCCTCTGGTGAAAGCATCTGCCACTACCTGGTGCAAGGCGTCTCCTCTACGATCCATGGAAGCTATCAAGGTCCTGATGAGACCTACCACGGTGCCATCGTCAGGCTCGGCGGGCTGGACGGGCCGGATTGGTGGTTCTCCTCCGGTAGGTACAACTCTGGAGGCTACTCCGGAATGCTGGGCTTGATCTCCAAGTTACGGCTGGTCCACGGGAAGTGCTCCACCTTACTGATCGGCGGGGTCAGGTACAGTACCGCTGAAGAAGACGACACAGGGAAACAATAGGGAAGGACCAGGACAGATCAACGATACAAGCACATGATCAGGGCAAGAATCCAGAAATTCAGAGGATATGAACGGAGATCAAGGACGAGTACTGATTGAGACATCTATTAGGTAAACCCTCACATTCTTGAATGCCAAGACCTGCATGGGCCACCACTTAAACCATGTCACGCCCCAGAACCAGAATACTGGAGAGCGGGGGCGTACATAGCCAGCTACGTATATTGAAATGGAATCCACCTCGCTATACGGTCACGGCTGTCTAGATATGAGGGTTTACTACAAGCCAACGGTCTCTTAAGGTCAAGCCTATTGTCTCAATCTCAAGCAAGTAATATAGTTACAAGATGTCAGACCACCAAATATATAATAAAAGGCGTCCAAAAAATTACATATTGGATGATCATGAAGCTAGTCGTACAAAATGTTAAGACTAGCAAGAGTTCAGTCATACATTATCACCCTAGGACTTGTTAATCATGTTTACAGCCCGTAGGCAGACAGTAAGTAAATATGCATCGAGCTAACAGGTGCTCGTCGGCTAAATGCCTAAAAAGAATAATTTTACAATGTAGTGAGTGAAACAAAATGGAAAACCCACTCGTAGCCCGGGTTCCTTCTAGTCGCCACCATCGAGCTGGAAGTTCGATAGATCCTCGGGTGCTGCTCCGAAATCTGGCCACACAAAACCAGCTGGGTCAAACCCCAGAAAGAGCAAGTGCCACAAGGGAGGCCACGAAATAAGAACAAAAGCCAGCATATCAGAACATAAGAAAATAGAAGAAAAGTACAAGTAGTGAGAGTACAACAGGACATAAACGACTAGGGACGTGGAACCATTCCGGGAGACAGGTTACAACCCGTAAACCAAACAAGGACCAGGGTTGTAACCCTTCGCCTGAATAGCACTTTGTCTCTACCCATTTATTGTTAAAGATAAGTAAAACGATTATGCTCAGGAGTACCAGGCACTGGGACTAGACGAGACTTAAACAAGGCTGGACACCATCCATTCACAAGCGGCCAAACAAAACTATGACTTACTACTTAACTAACTAGGGTTATCACAAGCCTAATTACTAACAAGATGCAAATGAGAATTTCCCAGTCCCAAGCCCTGCAGACTATCCAGTTATCTTTCCGCGGGTTGAGAGTATGGTTGGGTACATCGCCCAGGAGACGATATACCCTTAGGTGACTTAGAGGGTGCAACACGTAATAGTGTGCTGGAAATGTGCCCTACTCGTCGGCAGGCTACAAGTCCAATTTAAGCGCCCAGATAACGAGATCCCCTGTGACCGAAAATTCTCCATGAACTACAGTTTGATCTAGTAATTAGCCTAATCCATATTCAGTGCGAATCCCTAACCGAGGTAACCAGGGAGTCACGTCCTAGATATGATGCAAGACAAGACAAGTGGATTGCACAAGGTAGCAAGAATGAACACCCACGGCGTCAGAGTTGATTATACGAGTCATGTTAGCCATCGCAACAGCATCAAGTCCAGTCAAGTTACAAGTTACAGGTGTATAAGTTACAAGTCAGGAGTGCGCCGCCACGGGCCACTATCAAGTTATCCAGTATCAAGATTAATCATGAATTACAGGTTAAAAGTTAAGGGCGCACTCCATCGGGTCACTATCAAGAAGATCAGAAAGTACTAGAATCATACTTCACAGAAATCACGAAAAACCGTACTAGTCATAAGCAAAACATCAAAAACCGTGCCAGATCGTGTTGGGTCGAGACAGTCGTGTTGTGTGGAACAAGATCTCAAAACGCCAACCCATAAAAGAGAAGCCAAGTCCAAGGAATAAAATCCAAACCATCATGGGCAATAGGTTGCGCTGGGGTTAGATTGCACTAGGGTCGAGCTGCGCTAGGGTGAGCTGCGCAGGAGATGACCTGCGCAGGAGATGAACTGCGCAGGAGATGAACTGCGCACAGTTGAACTGCGCACGAGTTGAACTGTGCAGGAGATGAACTGCGCACGAGTTGAACTGCACACAGTTGAACTGCGCACGAGTTGAACTGCGCACAGTTGAACTGCGCATGGCCTTGCGCTTAAGAGCGCTGGCCGAGGGTCATCTTCTCCATCAGGCCGAGAGATAACTCAAGAATACCAAAAATTTCTAATCTTCATAACTTGGCCAAATCAAAACAAAATTTGGATTTTCAAAGTTCTAACTTGTGTAAAATTGAATTCTCTTCCACATGGAAGCCTCAAAACAAGGAAAAATCTAAGTTTAATAGATCAAAACCAAGAAAATCCGAAAATGGTAAAAACTTAAATCTAGAAAAATGGAAGCTCCAAATCACAAAATACCAAGTTCTAATGTTGTTCACCATGGCCTAATCTAGCTAATGGACAAATAAAATGGGGTGCTTATTTGGTGGCAAGGTGCACTTGCCTATGGTGTTGGTGTTGTATGGAGGAAGGAAGAAGAAGATGAAGAAATTAATGGAAGTTATGAGGAGAGAAAAAGTTAGGTGGGATTTTAATGAGGGAGGGTATGTTGTGTTGAGGGTAGAGATTAACTAGGGTGTTCCAATGCATACTAAACCAAACCAAACCAATTCTTTCTCCACAAAATAAAACCAAGCCAGGTCCAAAACCCGTTTTACGAGAAAACCAAAATTCGCAAGTTAAGCCAAAACACAATTACAGGCCATAATCTGAGAAAATAAAATACAGGTCCAAAATACATATATGCCTAATTAAAATACGTATTCCGAAATATGGACGTTACAATGGCGATAGCGGATCCCTCTGCCGAAGTCCTCTTGAACTGTCGAAGAAACCATACGGCTGACCCCTGATAAGGATGGAGAAAGAGGGAGTGGATATGCAGACCCGTACCCTATTCACCTAAGTACGGTCAAATCGTATAGCAAGCATAATATGGCACACGAATTTCCTGTTGACAGAATCATATGCCTTCTTCAAATCCAGCTTAAGACACACTTTATCTCCTTCCGGTTTGTTGAAGTCCTGAATCAGCTCATGGGCAAGAAGATTGTTATCAGTAATAGACCGTCCCTTCACAAAAGCTGCTTGGTTACTAGACACCAGGCCCTGCATAATCTGTTCCATACGTCTGCACATCATGTAAGTGATAACTTTATAGATAAAATTATAGCAGGAGATAGGACAAAAATCACTAAAAGTCTTTGCTCCTTCCTTCTTCGGAATAAGTGTCAGAAAAGTGTGATTGAGCTCCTTAAACAGCTTGCCATTGTAGAAGAAATCTCTGACGATCTCAAGCACCTCCTCCTTCAGAATATCCCAGTGGACTTTAAAGAACTGACTCCCAAAACCATCTGGGCCAAGAGATTTATTCGGGTCCGCATGACGTACAATGGCTTTAATCTTCTCCATAGTTACTGGTGCCAGAAGTATATTGTTACCCCGAGGGATAACCAGCCTCTTGCAAATAATCTCCGAAAAGTCAGATAGATAGATAGTTTGATTGTAGAGCTCAGTATAGTACCTGACTGCTTCGTCCTGTAGTACAGTAGCATTAACCACCTCTTGGCCATCAGTCCCATATAGCCTAGAGATATGATTATGATGTTGATGAGCTCGGATGATATCATAGAAGAACTTGGAGCCCTTATCGCCATCCCGCAGCCAGCTGCACTTGGCTCATTGAGCCAGCTCAATCTCTTCCAGTGTATGGAGTGCCCCGACTTCCTTACACAGGTCCTGTTCTGCCGTTGCTAGATCGCCATTGAGGATGTCCTCCTACAAAGCTATTTGTGCCTCCCGAAGTTGGTCCTCCTTATCTGAGAGAAGGGTATGCCATGAACTTTTTGTCCAGAGTTTTAAACCCGCCTTCACCCGCTTCAGCCTCTGAGCCATGCGGAATTGAGAATTTTCCTCAACGGGATAGCCCGAACCCACTTAGAAAACCTTCGCATAACCCGACATACAGCTCCATTTGTTGTTGTATCTGAACGGACGTGCCTTTTACGAGACAACCGTCGTTAGATGGATGTGAACTGGCGAATGATCACTCATGCCAGCTGGGAGGCACTCAACAACCACATCCGGGAACATAGTAAACCACTCCTGATTTCCCAAAGCACGATCGAGTTGGCAAGCAACTCGTTTGTGAGTGGCCTTATTATGCCAAGACCAGATATGACCAGTTCTCTCCATCGCCTGCAAACCAGATCGCAGAAGGCAACTTTGGAAATCTCGCAGGACTCCGTCGGGTACACGCTGACCCCCTACTTTTTTATGACTGAAAAGTAGGGTATTAAAGTCTCCCATCAGCAGTAATGACACATAGAATAAATTCTCAGCTGCGTCACTGATTTGGATAATCTCCTCCCATAGAGCTTTCCGCAGCCTCCTATCGTTGTTGCCATACACCGCACCCAAGATGAAAGCCATCCCCCCTTATTAGTGATAGACATAGCAATAAGCTGATCTGACAGATGAATTACCTGTCCGTCCCAGTTTTTACTGTCCAGCTTACCCAGATACGCGCCACCCCTCATACCTCCAAGTTATTCACCTGGCACCACTGATGTTGGGTTCTCTGTTGTATCAGTCTAGAAGACTTAATTTTAGTCTCTAGTAGTGCTATAATGGAGCAAGCTTCTCGCCTCAGTACCTCTCTTATCTCCTTTCATCTCCCTATCGCACACGTCCCTCCGAATTCCAAACTAAGATAGACATTTAATATCCAGGGGATGCCCTTCAACATCTTCAGAGCCACCATTAGAGAAAATAGCGTGTTCCATCATCTGACCCTCTGTCGCTGTGCTTACCGGAGAAATCTCGAAAGGTGGGCTGAACCTGCTGGGATCACCTCTATTGTCACAATGGTCATTCCATCTAGGGTTGGTTACACACAGGTCAGAGGTGCCCGTATTTAGAATCTCCATCGCCTACTGCCCTCCATCCTCTCTAGGTAGTACCTGTAACGCCCCAGTTCCAAAATACTTGGGACTAGATACGTATCATGCCAGCTGTATACATACGAGTAAATATAAAGCTCGTATGTATACATAAGCTGTAAAATATAGAAAGCCATGCTCAAACTAAATCTCATCCACAAATATGAAGCTTTAATGATATAATCCAATAGTCATTTGTACAAACGTTGGACGGAGACATATCCACTACCAACAAGTTAAATAAGAAAGAACTATACAAATAACTGATTTGATCGAGCGAAGCAAATAACGAGTCCAAGAGCAATCATCATGGAGGAAGGAAGACATGGCCTTAGCTAGAGCACCTACAGAAATTATGAAACATACACCTGGAGAGATCACCAGGCCCTCAGAGGGACGTAACAAGACACATAATATCATGCCATAAATTGAATAGTAAGAGCTCAATAGAAAATATACATGCGTATTGGTTCCTAACCATTCTAGGTGGAATAATGCACTTCAGAAGACAACGTTCTACGTAGTAGCTTAGGTGTTCAGCATAGATGGAGAGAGAGAGTGGCAGAAGGTAGTGCTCATAAGAGACACTATCGGCCATGGACAGAAAGTAGCGCTCATCCGAGTCACTATCGGCCCCGGGGCAGTAAGTAGCGCTCATACGAGACACTATCGGTCCAAATCTATGTGTGTACTGAACATGTAGCCCCTACGCTAATAACTGTCTCCTTCCTTCCCATGATACAATACACGCGTCGTCTCCACGATACTGTTTAATTCTTAATAACTGCCAAGTCTTCTACACAAATCTATTAGCAGTTATATCCTAACGCACGGCCTGTACGCACCGATGTACGGTCGATACGCAAGTCCGAAGCTATATGCGACTCACAACTCACACACAACCCGTGGCACATCATGACAGTTTATGAGATGCTCTAAACATATGGTAGTCCCTTAACTCTAAGCTAATTGCATAAACTATAATAATTTGCATCTATATATAGTTTTGAAAGAACAACATTTTATTTGCTAAAAATATGAAAAAGCATGCATGATATTGAGCAAGAAATTTAAACAGTAAAGACAAGGTGTCTTGCCTGGTGTGTCGCCTGAGGTTGTGCAATGATAGTGATGTCCTGTTTTGTCCAAAAGTCATGTTTGATGTGAAGAAGTCCGAAGGCAATAAGTATGTAATTAGTCATGGTCAGAAGTCATATATTCTAAGAGAAAGATTTGATTTATGTAAAAGATAATTCTCAATTTAAAAAAAAAATATATATATATATTTATACTCATTTAGAAAAACAGTCATAACTACCTTAGTAAAAATATTGTTTTGTATTTGTTTAAAATTAATATTTTATTATGAAAAATATTTTACATAATATCTAAAACTTTAAGAAAATCTTTTGAGGCTTAAAACTCTAAAAATTCTTCAAACTGTAAATTTAGAAATTATTTATAACTCATTTATAATAATAGAAACTATATTTCTCTAGTTAAAATAATATTTTAGGAAAACATATAAAATCTCTAAAAATTTATCTAGCGCTATATATTTTTGAAATGATAGGGCCAATCCCCATTGTCTTTTGTAAAATAATTCTAAGTAATATTCATCATGTGTAAAATAACACTAAAAATTTACGACTAAATAGCTAAAAAAAATACTACTATCAACAAAATAATTTGTTCATTTCTATGAATTTTTTGTATTAATAATAAAAACTAATAATGTTAATAATAATAATAATAATAATAATAATAATAATAATAATAATAATAATAATATAATACTAATAGATAATAATACTTATAAAGTAGATGAGAAAGAGAAAAGAAAAATATAAAATAATAATAATAAAACCTTAATAAATGACTATACTGTCTTTTTCTCTTTTACTTAGTAAGAAAGAGAGATAGAGATGGGAAGGAAGAGGAGAAGCGGGAGAAAATAGGGGGTTAACGGAGTTCGCCGGCGGCGGGTGGCGGTGCGCTGGTGAGAAGCGGAAGGTGGCGCTCGAGAGGCGGTCTGGAGGAGCGGCGCGGAGGGGGTTTCGCCGAGGCGGCGGGGGATTCGCCAAAGCGGAGGAGCGACGACACGTCGGCACGTGGGGTCGAGGTGGCAAAGTCTGGGGGTGGTGCACGGCGTGCGTCTGTGCGCCCGACACGGCGGCTCGTACTTACTGATGGAAGTGCGGCACAGCACGGAGGAGCGCGACCCAGAGGTGGCGGAGCGGTCGACCGACGCTAGCGGCTGTGGGAGGTGCCGGGATCCGGCAGGGGAGGCACCGTGGAGGATCGACGCTGGGGAAGGGGGTTCGCCGGAGGAGACTCAGCGGGGGCGGCGGTTCGGCTGAGAGCTGCAGCGTCGGGTGCTGCGACTTTGGGGTCAAGACGGAGGTTAGGGTTCCTTCTTCTTCTTCTATTCTGTTGTAGTCGTCGTGGTGACGGTGGTAGTGGTTTTTGGGAAGTCGTCGGAGATGGTGGCGGTGTGGTCTGGAGGTGGTGGTTGCGTCAGGATGATGATGGCGGCATGGGGTGATGTCGGGGACGGCCAGGGGGTTCTGGTGGTGCTGTCAGGGCAACGATGGTGAGGTTGGGCGGCTGCGGTTGCTTGGCCCGGTTGTCGTGGCCGAGCGCAGAGGCGGTGATGATGGTTGTGGGGTTGATGGGAAAATGATGGTTATCTGTATTTATTGTCGGAGAAGGAGGCCGCGATGGCGACTACGGTGGTGGTTGATGGCTGGGAAGGCGGTGACCAAGGAGAGGGTGATGCATGGTCGGAAAAAGAAGAAAGTGAGTCCGTGTCGTGATGTCGACACGGACACAGGAGTTTGTTTAGAGGTTAGGCTTAGGATGGCTTTGGTGATCTGTCCTGCGAGACACGGGAAGACGTCGAGTCCGGGGTTGTCGGACGGAACAAATTTGTAACTGTAATGGAGAAAAAAATATAGTGGATGGGAGGCACAGACACGATGCACAATCTGTGGATGGAAAATTTATGGATGAATACTTCTCCTTATATAGGAGGTGGAAATTCCCATTAGGATAAGGATTGGGATGTTTAAATTCCCCATTTAGATAATTCAATTTAAATCAATAAAAATCAAATCTAAATTCAAATTAAATTCCAATTTAACTCTAGATAATCTAAACTCAAATTAAATATAAATTCTACCTTTAAACTTTTTAAATTAAATCCATAAAATCAAATCGAGATTTAAAATGGCCACAAAAATTTCCAAATATATTTCCCAAAAATACCAATAATAAAAATTTCAAAAATAATAAATATTTTTAAATATCTTTTTGAATAATAAAATATTAATATCAATAAATTCGAAAATGGAATTATATACATGAATTTAAATTCATGTACCTCATGTGCAAGGAATATTTGCATAAAAATAGTTTTCTAAATTGCCACTATTAAATAAGCTAGCCTTTTATAAATAAATAAAAGTAATAAGTTTTGGCCATCTTGATACTTTTCACAACTTTAAGTAAAATACAAATACAAATAATTATTATATATATTATTTTGAAATTATAAAAATAGAAAAATGTTTTTCTAAAAATATGTACGCTCGCACATATTCGCACTCGACGAGACATACGAAATTTGCGAACTCATCCGCGACGTCCAATATGACAATTTCGTACGCGATGTATAATACGACTATGCGATGTACAAATACCAGTAAAAATTTTAAATACTCAATTTATAAAAAAAATTTAAAGTAGAAATTTAGGGAGTTTACAGTATCGCCCGACGCTTCCTGCTTGTGCTCTCCTCCGGATGGTGGGTACGGTCTTCTGTCACCGTCTTTCCGCCATGCCCTCTCGGACGGCCTGAAGACTTGTTACGTTTGGACTGGAAAATAATAGTCTATCCGGGATCGAATCCATGCACGACAGCTGTAGTGCCCTCTCCGCTTTCTCCCAAGGTCTGGCCATCTCTCTCCATCTCCATTCCAGTCCCGATTCCCGTTTTAGGGCCCTGGTGGTCACCTGCATCATTCATGTCTCCACGAGGCTGCATCACCCGGTCCATCCATGAGAAGAAAGGATTAGCCTGAGATGTATCGCCCCCCTGTACTTGGTTGGACCCTCTCCATCATAGAGGTGGACGCCTCCTGTGGGCAAAGAACCCCACTACCTGCGCGTAGACCTCTATCTCTAGAAGTATCAGTCACCCCGTTTCCTTTCACATCCTCGATCTCCCCTGCCGGACACCCTTTAGAGGGATGCCCAAAACATTTACAATGGCTGCAAACTGGTGGCACAAACTTATACTGCACAGTCTGGCGAGAGACTCCACCAGAACGCACCTCATACTCAACGAAAGGCAGTAGGTCAGCAATCACATCTACTTCAACAAAGATCCGTGCATATCCCATACGGGTCCTGTACGTCGTAGCTTCATCGGGCTTGATAGGTTTGGCTATGACACTGGCAATCTTTATCATCATGGAGATGCTCCAATGCTTAGCTGGTAAATTTGGTAGTCTGATCCAAATTGGAACTGTGAGGAGAACTTTCCGCTCATAAGTCGACTCCAACGTCCATGCCTTCATGATAATAAGCCTACCATCAAAGGTCCACGGTCCTCCCTGGAGGACCCGCTCCATGTCCTCTTGCAAGTAGAAACGCACGAGATATAAGCCATTTTTTCGTGAGAAAAACTCCATGCCGACCCTCGGTCTCCAAACTCGTGTCGCGTATGCACGGATCTGTCCGTAAAACGGTCTCGAGACAAGCACATAAAGGATGACTGAGTTGCGCCAGTAGTCCGCGGTCTCAGCAAGATCTTCTTCCGTCAGGGTCGCCCGAAGTGTTGTGCCCACCATCTTCGGTTGAATATAAGACATCTGTACTGACAAGCTATTCGCCCCTCCATTCGACATATCCGCGTAGGATTTCGGAACCCGGGCCTTACGTTGATCTCCAGCCACTTGTTTGCCTTTATCTACTGCCGACTATCGTTGTTGAGGCATTGGTGGTATGGACACATTGTCAGGTAATTGACAAGAACTCCCATCCGGCCTCCTAGCCCCCCCGAGCCTGCACTACTAACGTGTCTCTGGTCACCACCCCTATGATTGTCGCCTCCCGAGGCCCCACCTGGCCGGTGAGTTTCGACATCCCCTTTCCCGTTACGCCTTCTGATCACCGTTGTCCATCCCGCCTCCTCCTCCGGGCTTGTATTATTAGTATTACGTCGATCACCATCTCCGACGATGCCCACGCCCTATACCGGAGCCTGACCCACGCGTCTACCACCCCTAGCTGCCGTTGCCGGCCCGTTTTCGGCCATTCCGACGATCGTCGGACTGCTGCTGACCTCGCCGTCGACGAGGACGTCGCGCCTGGCCGCTGTGCTGGATCCCGCGCCGCCCCCGACCCCCAACATCCCGTTGCCAGCTATTTCGAAAGATCGGAGCTCGACTGGGCCGCCAGCACCCGTCTCGCCGTCGCCTGCACCGCATCCGCCGATTCCCACGCCGTCCCCGGACGTTCCTCCTCCTGGCGCCCCGGTGGACGTGCCGGGGTCCCAGGTTTGGGACCCCCTCTCGATCGCAGACGTGAGAGAAATTCTAGCCGCTCTTTCTTTCTTGCCGATGTTGGAGAACGGAGCCGGACCACTCGCCATTTCTGAGATCGGCCGCTGGATAATAAGAGCGACGACGGTAAAAAATGGAGCTTCTTCTCTCTCTTTTTATCGGAAGCCGTCAAAAACCCTTTTATATATATATATATATATATATATATATATATATATATAAATAAATAAATAAATAAATAAATAAATAAATAAATAAATAAATAAATAAAATATATATATATATATATATATATATATATATATATATATATATATATATATATATATATATATATACCTTCAATTAATTTTGTGTTTTTCAACTTAATACATTAACTTTTTCAACAACTTTTTTTTAAACCAAAGCCCGTAGACTAAAGCCACCCGGCCGGCTTTGGCCCGAAAACCGTGGACAAACGCCACCTAGCTGCCCCCGTTGGGGCTCGAACCTGAGACCTTTCCCTGACATGCCAACGGTCTTACCGCTAGACCGCGTGTCATTGGCAACTTTTTCAACAACTTGATATCTTAAAAAAGACAGAAAATATTCATGTCCATTTCTCTTTCTCTTCTTCCGCCACCGTTCTTCCACCCTTGGCTACACCACTCTCCACCCTTTCTCTAGATCTCCCTAGGCACGTGCAGCCAGCGGTGGCGGCGACTTCGTGGGGGGGGGGGGGGTGGGGAAAGGGGGCGGGGTTGCGGTGGGGTTGGATGGAGAAGAAGTGGTAATTTCGTCATTTTCCTTAAGAAAAATTATTTTAAGTTAAAAATATTAATAGTTGATGATATCAAATTGTTGAGTATAAAGTTCTTAAGATATCAAGTTGAACATAGTCAACTGTTGGGAGTATTAAATTACTTTTAAGCCTATTTTTTATTTTATGAAAATAAAAAATCAATCATCGTTATATTAGAAAAAAATTAAAAATATTTCTTAGTTGCATAAGCTCAATTTGACTAAAAAGCGTGTTTCAAATATCATCAAATATTAAAAAATTTAAATGGCTAAATTACAACTTGATACCTTCAATATTCCATTTTTCCAACTTAATATCCTGGAATTTGATAGGTACTAACTTGATACCTTTCTCAACTAATATTTTCAACTTGATACCCTTCGTAACCCTTAATACTTAATTTCAACGTTAAAAAAATAATAATACCTAAACTACCCCTCCCCCTCTCCGTCTCCACACCACTCCGTGTTCGCTGCTGCTCCCCCTCTACGCGTAGCTGCCCCCACGCTCGCCGCTGCCCCCCCACCCCCACCCCCACCCACACACACACATACTGTCGACGCCGGAGAAAGGGGGGGGGGGGGGGGGGGGGGTTTGCCCCATTGAGGAATTTTTTTAAGGATATTTTTGTCATTTTCTAACTATGTTAACACTGTTTGAAAAAATGGTATCAAGTTGATGCCTATCAAAGTCTAGGGTATTAAGTTGGAAAAGTAAAATAGTTGAGGGTATCAAATTATAATTTAGCATTTAAAAAAAGTAACTTTTTTTTTGGAAATCACACGCACACACACAATTGGGGGGCTCGAACCTTGCCGGCCCCTTCAGATGTCCGCTCTAATACCATTAGGCTAGAGAGCTCGGACAAAAAAAAAGAGTAACTAGTTAAGCTACAAATTTGGCAGCTTTATTAAGGATGGTAGTTTTTCTTAAAAATTGTCATTTCTTTTAAATAGTTTTTATATGTTTCGGATTTGATTCTGATTTGGGAGGATAAGCATGTGCGGATTCAGAAATATAAACTGCGGTAGACTAGAGTGGGTTAGAATGAACTAGCTAGGTATGGACTAACTCATACAAAAAAAATGGGGAAAAAAATTATATAGAAAAAAAAAAAAAATTGGATCACCGTCCCCTAGTCCATACCTGGATCCGCCCACGAGGATAAGTCTGGATAAGATTGCTGATTTATTAAAAGATTTTAGTCTACAATGGGTTTAAACAACATTTCTAAGGCTCCATCTTGCATGGACCAAACGACAATAACGAAATTGCGAACAAAGTTGTAAATTAGTAGACATACAGTAACTTTTTTTTTTTTTTTTTTTACTTTTTCATTTATATCATTTGGTGTCTTCTTATACGGATGAACTTGAAGTCCTAACCATGAAATTATTGGATAGAAAATCGTTTCTTTGACTTCTACAAAAGGAAAATTATCCAATATTAATCATTAATTAGCATATGCAGTAAAAAAAAGAGGAAATAATTTAGTAAATGTTCTCATTCAAAATATAGAAACTAGTATATACCTTAAAAAAAAAAATCTAATGCCTTCATTTCTTTGTATGGAACAAATAAATTTTAAGATATATTTTCACTATTTAACCAAAATTTTGGCTGTTTTAAAGAGAAATGAGAACATTTGTTAGTTTTTTTTTTTTTAAATAATGGAAGTATATACTACTTTCTATATTTTAAACAGAGATATTTGCAAATATCCCCAAAAAACATTTGAGCTGTTAAATTAGAAGAGTTAGGCATTTTAGGGGTAGCAAGGAGGAGACACGTTGGCATTGTCCACACCGAGAGTCCGATTGCCATTAACGATCATAGAAATATCAAATGAGAATAAATATGCTTAAGCATTTTTTGAATGTTCCAAAAAAAACATTCATCAAATCTTTTGTAAAGTATGAGATTTTGAACTAATTTATACAATTAAAAAAAAGATAATTCAAAAATATACTATTTTTCTTTACCACTAAGACAAGAAGCACCTACCATCTTAACCAAATGAGTTTGGTGTGTTTGACTATAGTTATATAATATTAGATAGTAAAACAATTAGTTAAATTATATTTATTTATTAATTTTTAATTACGTGGGAATATACATACGACTTAAATGATTAATTTTAAATTATTTTCAAGCCTCTTTATAAATACTAGTAAATTTAAGTGTATTGCACGTAATTTTTTCTTTTCTTTTCTTACAATATTGAAAAATTGTTTATATATATATATATATATATATATATATATATATATATATATATATATATATATATATATATTAAATGATCTCTAGCCTAGTGGTTAAGAGAGATGCATGCGGTCCGAATGGTCAGGAGATAGATTCCCGGTAGGAGCATTCGCCGCAATTACCTTCTTTCAAATATATATATATTTTTTTTTTGGAACCACAAATATATATATATATATATATATATATATATATATATATATATATATATATATTGTTGGGTTTTATTTTTATTTTTAATAATTAAACCCATTAGGTTGAGCTAAACGTGCTTCATAGCTAGACCGTATTGATACGTACGTGGGTCCTCAAGTACATGTGGAATTCACATGGATACACCAAATAAACAACAAGTAGAATCTCGGGCCTTCTTTCTTTGTTGGTGGTTAGTTATGGTGTTTTGTAGTCTTATGTGTATCAGTCCAATTTCTTCTTTGATTTCATTGGTCTTACATGTGGGCCTAAAATCTAAGCATCCAATGCTAGCTAGATACTTCCCTTTGTAGGCTCATGGGAATCATCAATTTTTATTAGTGATTGATATTTAATACTTAAAGAGTGGTCCTCTCCCATTTCTTATACAGTTTTCCTTCAAATATTCTAGTGTGCCTCAACATTGTTATTAGGGTTATCCTCCACATGTACTTATAACACTCTCTAGATGATGATTCATGGCCTCCAATTTTGGTTCTTGATTCTTGTAAAGTATTTTCAATAACTTTTGATAGAGCATATAGAATATCAATGTTAAGTGATGTGGAAAATTAAGAAAAGATCTCCTATTTGTAGTTCTAATTGGCTCTTGGAGCAACAATAATAGAGTTGTTGGTGGTTCCATGTAGACTAATTAGAGTTTAGATCCTACATTTTATACTGGCTTAGAGTTTATGTCCTCACATGTTCAATTGAAAACTTAAGACCCTAGATTGTTATTATTTATTTTATTTTTTCCATTATACCCTTCATAGTCTATATACAAAGGTTTCATTGTTAAGCATGGAATGAGAGAGTATTAAAAGTCCAAGGTCGAAACCTTCTAATGGAGAAGTTAGGATTTAAACTCTAAGCTTGTATAAAATTCAGGATCTAAACTCTATTAATCCGTTTCCATGTAGGAGATGCATGCTATAGTTTTTCTCCTTTTTTTTGAGATGAACTGTGTAATTTTCTCCTATTTACAACAATGGATAGAATATGCCACTAAATTAAGATGTATTGCAACTTGTACACAACCTATCTTTTTAATGTTTGATTAAGGGGTATTTGGTTGGATGTGAAATGCAAAGACGTTATTATTTATTTATTGTTACAATTACACAATTTTTAATGTTTGGTTTGATGAAATTACAACAATGTTGCATCAACTTCTTCAATTACTGTAAGTTTTGTTGCAACCAAAATTTCTTCAACATCACTTATGGTAATATTAATTGTACCAATTATATCATTTTATATGATTCTCTATTCAAGCCGCAACCAAACAACAAATTTTATTTAGAACAATAAAAATTGCAACCAGATATCTTGATTACATTATTTCAAAAGATATATATGTAAGTCACATACTTGCACGTGCAAGCAGACAACATATTTACAATATTACTCACAATAGAAAATGTTACATATATGACATTTTTAATTACAACAAACCATGTTATTCCCAGGGCATAATTTTCGATAGAAAACTGAAAATTATGCAACACTTCAAAGAAGGTGCAAGACAGATCCTTGGAGGATTCTGATAGACAAAATCAAAAGTAACACTTCGAAGAAGGCACAATAGAATTCATAGCAGCAGCAGCGAAAGTCCACTAACGTTTTCTGATTAGATCAAAAACGTTCTCGTTTAAAATGAGATAAAAGTGGATGTAATAAGAGAAATGGTGAAATGGCCTGCTGGGGTCAATGATCACCGACGCTCAAAGCTTGATTCGCCCTACACAAACAGCTTCCAGGAACCAGCAAGTTTGACGGAGAACTTTAGAACACTATGCTCTTCTGACTCCTCGGATGGCGCGAACTCCTGCGCTAAGTGGTGCTGGTGCAATTCTCTTCTCTCTTGAACTCTCTGGAAATTCGTACGAAATTGTTCTGAACACTTAGTTCCTGAGAGAGAGAGAGAGAGAGAGAGAGAGAGAGCAGAGAAGCTTATATAGGCCGTACTGTAACTGCCCAGTTAGCGAAATATTCGAAACGTGGAAAAAAATTGCTTCGAACATTCTGTAACTGCTCAAATCATGCACAAACACAATTTGAGCCAACTGGCGCACAGCGCGCGCCAACTGCGCCAATGGTGCCATCTACTCCTTTGCGCATATGTGCTATACGTGTACCTCGTGCAGCATACGTCAACCACGGTGCCAACTGCTGCACCATCTGGCAACGCCAACTGGCCGTGCCAATAGGCAGTGCCAACTGGCGCGCTACTGGGTCGTGCCACTAGGCAGTACCACTTATTCAGCGCTAATTGGTCGTGTCATTTGGCCGCACGAACTGGCGCACGATCGACTGCGCAAGAGTCTCGCACAACGAGCGTAACTAAGCGCACTATGTGCCTAGCGATGATGCTGTCATGCTAAGTGCAAAGTGCACCAACAAAATGCCACATTACGCCTCCTGAGCCCATGAGCCCGAGTCGAAGTCTGAGTCGCTAAGCCCCTACGGGGCTTAGCTCCAATGAGAATTAATTTCCAAGAGCAAAAAGCATTAATGCTTTACCATGGAGTCTTATCCTTACCTCCTTATAAAATCACCCACATGGTTCCCTCGTTAGGGTCACCATCCCATGTGCACATGTCACGCCCCAGAACCAGAATACTGGAGAGCGGGGGCGAACATAGCCAGCTACGTATATTGAAATGGAAACCACCTCGCTATACGGCCACGGCTGTCTAGATATGAGGGTTTACTACAAGCCAACGGTCTCTTAAGGTCGAGCCTATTGTCTCAATCTCAAGCAAGTAATATAATTACAAGATGTTAGACCACCAAATATACAATAAAAGACGTCCGAAATATTACATATTTAGCTGATCATAAAGCTAGTTGTACAAAATACGAGGACTAGCAAGAGTTAAGTCATACATGATCAACCCTAGGATTTGTTAATCATGTTTACAGCCCGTAGGCAGACAGTAAGTAAATGTGCATCGAGCTAACATGTGCTCGTCGGCTAAACGCCTCAAAAGAATAAATTTACAATGGAGTGAGTGAAACAAAATAGAAACTCGTAGCCCGGGTTCCTTCTAGTCGCCACCATCAGGCTGGAGGTTTGGTAGATCCTCGGGAGCTGCTCCGAAATCTGGCCACACAAAACCAGCTGGGTCAAACCCCAGAAAGAGCAAGTGCCACAAAGGAGGCCACAAAATAAGAACAAAACCAGCATATCAGAACATAAGAAAATGAAAAAAAAATACAAGTAATAAAAGTACAGCAGGACAATGAACGACTAGGGACATGGAACCATTCCGGGAGCCAGGTTACAACCCGTAAACCAAACAAGACCGGAGTTGTAACCCTTCGCCTGAACAGCACTTGTCTCTACCCATTTATTGTTAAGATAAGTAAAACAATCATGTGCAGGAGGAACCAGGTACTGGGATTAGACAAGACTTAGACCGGGCTAGACAAGATCCATTCACAAGCGGCCAAGCAGTTACTACGGCTTGCTACTTTAACTAACTAGGGTTATCACAGGCCTAATTACTAACAAGATGCAATGAGAATTTTCCAGTCCCAAGCCCTGCAGACTATCCAGTTATCCTTCCGCGGGTTGAGAGTATGATTGGGTACATCGCCCTGGAGACGATATACCCTTAGGTGACTTAGAGGGTGCAACACATGACAGTGTGCTGGAAATGTGCTCTACTCGTCGGCAAGCTACAAGTCCAATTAGAGCGCCCAGATAACGAGATTGCCTGTCACTGGAAATTCTCCATGAACTATCGTTTGATCTAATCATTAGCCTAATCCATATTCAGTGTGAATTCCTGACCGTGGAAACCAGGGAGTCATGTCCTAGACATGATGCAAGACAAGACGGGTGGATTACACAAGCAAGCAAGCAGGAACACCCACGGTATCAGAGTTGGTTACAAGAGTCAAGTTAGCCATCGCAACGACATCAAGTCAAGTCAAGCTACAAGTTACAAGTTACAAGTCTAGAGTGCACCGCCACGACCACTTATCAAGTTATCAAGTTACAGGGATTAGTCACTGGTTGCAGATTACAAGTTAAAGCCACAGGTTACAAGTATCCCAACAAGTTACTGCCAAAATCAAAGAATGCTAGCAATAAATAAAAACACAGAAAAAATCGTGTCAAGGCGTGCCGGTTCAAATCAAGTCGTGCTGTGGGCATCAAGATCTCAGAGAGCAAAATTAGCAAGAGAACAAAATCGAGGACCAAGGGGAACACCAAGGGTCAGGAAGGGAAGCCATGGCACAGGATGTGCCAGGCAAGGGGCTCGGGTATGCGGCGTCAAGAGACGCGCTCGGGAATGGTCGCAGCGCGCCAAGGGGCGCAGGGGGCACGGGGGCCCAGTGCACAGGGGCACATGGTCGAGTGTGCAGGGGCGCATGGCCGGGTGTGCAGGGGCGCATGGCCGATGTCGCAGGGGCCGGTGGCGCGGGGCCGTGGCGCAAGGCCGATGGCGCAAGGCCGATGGCGTGGGGCCGATGGCGCAAGGCCGATGGCGCGGGGGAAAGCGCACGGGGCGCGGTGCGCAAGGGGGCAAGCGCGCGGGGGTGGGCGCGCAGGCGGGCAAGCGCGCAGGCGGGCTGCGCGGTTAGCGACCAGCGCTAAAGAGCGCGGCGCGGGACAGCATAACGCTAAATAGCGCGGCTGAAGGGGGGGTCTCCTTCTTCCTCATGTTGAGAGAAAGAACACCATGGCCTCAATTCTTGGAACATCACAACTTGGTGCATAAAACTCAAAATCTGGATTTCCAAGTGTCTAACTTGAGTAAAATTTGATTCTCTACAACATAGAAGCATCAAAACAAACAAAAATTCAAGTTTGGTAGATCAAACCCAAGAAATCCCAAAATTGTAGAAACTTAGATCTAGGAGAATCCAAACTCCAAATTCAAAAATGTCAAGTTCTAATATTGTTCCAAATCATCTAATTAAGCTAATTGACAAATAAAAATAGGTCCTCATGTGGTGGCAAGATGCACTTGCCTATGGGTGGGATGTTGTGTGGAAGAAGGAAGAAGAAGAAGATGGAGAAATTAATGGAGAGTAAAGAGGAGAGAAAAAAGTTAGATGGGATTTAATGGGGGTGGGTGTGTTGTATTGAGGGTGGAGTTTAGCTAAGGGTGTTCCTCTTGGGTTAAAAATCAAACCAACTCAAACCAACCAATTAAGACCGAGCCGAGCCGAAATCCAAAATACTAGAAAAACCCAGAATTTCCACAAGTCCAGAAAATAAAAATAAAAAATAAAAAAAAACCCGCCAAAATCTAATTACGAGCATGAATACGAAATACAAAAAATAGGGGTGACAGCACATCTCAACAACATACCAAGTACATATAGAGATACAACTCATGGTTCTTTTTCAATGTGGGACTAAAAATCCCTAGGCATGTGTTGAGAGCAAGCCCTCTTCACATGTCAAAGGAAAAGCTCCAATAATCCTCCACAAATCTCGTTATATGAATTTGAGTGTTCCTTACAGTAACTGTCCATCATGCATTAGGAGAGATGTCGCTAACAACTTGAATCTTTCTGCATGGGTAAAACAACAGACTATAATACAAGAATGGACTAAGTCTTGAATTCTACACCATAGCTGTAATTATTTACACACACATAATATAGTTACATGTGCTTCTGGCTGCACATTAAAGGCCCTGTGCCAGCCTGGTTTTAGTATATAATTTTGGACGTTTACAAGTTTATCCTCAAGAGATGGCTTGTTATCTCTGTCCATACACGATAGGTGAGTTCTTTATTAAAGAGACATGGCATGAAGCCTTGCGCTTTACTTGCACTGCTACACCGCTAAGACATAACTTAAAGTTGAGGCATTACCCCTACCCGGAAACCTCATTGTAGTGTCATACTACAGTAGCATGAGGTCAAGCCTCTTTGTCGTGCCAAACTACCCAACATGAAGCCTTAGGCTCCCTTGCGATGTTATGTCGCAACGACATAGCTTGCAAGGCCGAGGCTTTACCCTTATTCGAGTACCTTATCGTGGTGTCGTGCCACTGTAACATGGAGATATCCTCCCCTTTGTAGTGCTGTCTACCCCTCTTTAATTTTATCATACAGTATTAGGCTACCTGCCTATTTGTGGTGCTACGCCGCTATGACTTGGCTCGCAAAGTCGAGACATTTCCTATCCGAAAACCTCATAGTGGAGTCACCCAACTGTAGCATAGAGTTGTAATCCTTGTAGTGCTGCTCTACCGTACTTCCTGTAAAGCACACCAGGCAATCACTCTGCCTAAGAATTTATTAAGCGTTTAAGCCATCCTCAACACAGGATCCATTTTTCGCAGAAAACATATAGTAGACAACAGTGGTTGTAGGTCCGTAATCTCTCCATGCCACAGAGGACATGTACCCACTGTTTCTGATATTTTTCTAGTTAATGGTCTTCCCTTGAACCAAAAGCTAGATGCCTAATAGATTTCTCTTTGAACTAATAGCATAAAACTTTATGGTAGGATTGCAATAACATAATATCAGAATGCCTTCAAGCCCATTTTACTTGTTGGATCATCGACCTGCTTGCGCTTGAGGCCCTTGGTGAACGAATCTGCCAGGTTCTCCTGACTTCGAACATCAATCACTGTAATGACACCTCTCTTGATGAGATCGTGTACTGCCATGTGCTTTAACCGTACAGTCATCTTCTTTCCGTTGAAGAGGTCATTTGATGCCACCACCGCAGTTGCCTGGTTATCGTAATATATCGGTATTGCTGGTATTTGTGCCCCAATCACTGGAAGATCATACATGAGCTCCCGAAGCCATTTCGCTTCCTCTGCTGAGGTATTAAGTGCATAGTCTGCTTCTTCGACTTCCACGATATAACAGCTCCACCCATTGTGAAAATGAATTCACTTGTGTATCTATCGCTCTCCAACTCTGTCCAACTCTGAGCACCAGCTGGCATTACTGAAGCCTTCAGATCATACCTGTAAGGCCTATTGAACTCTGGAAGATCCTGATACCCATAGCTTGTGATCATTTTTTCAATATAATGAGACTGTGACAGCGCCAGTCCAGTGTCTGTCCGGATGACCTTGATCCCTAAGACCACATCAACTTCCCCCAAGTCCTTCATACTGAACTTAGTCGAGATGAACTTCTTTGTATCCATGACATAGCCCATATCCGTACCCAGGATCAGTATGTCGTCCACTTACAGACAAACGATTATACCTCTTCCATCAACCAAGTTTGTGTAAACACACTGGTCCGTCTCACTGACCTTGTAGCCATTTGACCTTATAACCTTGTCACAATTTTCATGCCACTTGTTGGGAGCCTATTTAAGACCGTACAAGGATTTTACCAACTTGCAGACTTTGTCTTCAAGACCCTTGACGGTAAATCAAATTTCAATAAATCATAATAATAAATATGATCAATAAAAATGATTAAATAAATAAATAAAAACCTAGATTTTTGGGAATTTTACATCTTAAGTTTTAATTTCGAGGACGAAATTCATATAAGTTGGGTAGGATGTAACCCCCTTAAAATTTTAGAATTTTAAATATTGAATTTTGTTAAAATATTCTACAGTATTTTTTCTTTTATTGGACTTTTCAAATTTTGATTTCGTTAATATTTTGGTAGCAGGATAAACACTACAGTATATGTATACATGGATGAAATTTTTACAATTTATGAGCTAGATACTCTAGAAAAATATTTTTAATAGTTTTGAAATTTTAGGATTTTATTATCTTATATTAATTTTTATAATATTTTCTCAATTTTAAATAACTTTGTAATTTAGTAAATATTTTGGAAAGGTAGCAAGAAATTGCTAGGAATTCTGTGCTTAAACAGCCCCTCGGATCTCATCTATAATACAATTCTTTCTGTCTACTTCTGAGACCCAGCCCGCCACCCTTTACAAGAACGCGAGGCGCCATTTCCCTTCAGGTCTAGGTCACTTATCCACTTAAAAGACGAAATTCTCTGAACTTGACTCCACGGGAACTTCGAAACTTACACGTAGACTTCACAGAAAAAGGAACGAATAACGTCCGCAGGAACGGTACTAGCAAAAGTCAAAATGATACGATGACTAGGTCACGCTTGCAGACGGAAAGCCGAGAAACGAGTGCTTACCTAAAGAGTGCTAGCAAAAATAAAAAAAAGCCTACTGCAAGCACCGCTACGCGCCTGCTTACGAACCGTACGCTTATTTGCACTTCTTGCGTCTAGAAGTAAAACGGAAAGACAGAACGAGAATTTATAAATAATTTTGTATAAAGAAAGGTTTAGTTAAGTATTTTGAAGAAAATGGTTTTCTAGGAGATTTTGAATTTTTAATTGGGCTCTTAGACTATGGATATGGGTATATAGGATTTTAGAGGTATATATATATATATATATATATATATATATATATATATATATATATATATATATATATATATATATATATATATATATATATATATATATATATAAGTATAAAGGAAAAAAATATATAATACAAATGACCCCTCCAACTACAGTTCCTCGTAGGAACAGTAGTTCTTCCGGCCCGAGCCTTCAGAGGGATAGAAGGATATTTTTCCTAAATCTCCTTCAAACACCTATCCGTTGTTTTATACAAATCCTAATTTTTCCTTTTAACCTAATCCACCTAAACACATATGTAAAGGGGCGAGTATTCTCGGGCTACCATCGAGAGCCACAGACATAGCATAGAGACTGTCGGCATCCATAAACCAAGCACAACCGTACCCCCACCTCCAGCGACCACCCCGCGACCTCCTTCAGTGGTGTACTACCCGCCCGGAGCCGCCGCAGCCACCGCGGCCACCACGCGTACAAGCAGCACCTACTGTCGCAACCTTGCGGGCACCTTCAGGTATGTTATTTCACCACGATTTTCCTCTATATATATTAGATCATTTTTGATGCCATAAAATCCTATAGAATGCCTACATAACCAACTAGGAACCCTGTAAATTTGTTCGCATTGAATTAATAAGGATTTGATAAGAAATCGAATAAAAAATGGGACGAAAACTCGATTTCTGTAAAAAAAAATAGAACATAGAAAATTTTCCTAGAACACAGTATTGGCAGGCGATTCCCGGCCAATCCATCAACAGATTAGAAATTATGTTTAAATAGGTTTATAGACAACCTATAGATGATCAAAACCCCACTGTTGGATTTCTTTTTCGTGAATTAAATTGTTGTAAAGACAGTTTCAAAAATTTAAGAAAATAGTTTCAAAAATAGGGAATTTGTAAAAAAAATCCCGATACGGCGTACGCCCCAACAAACCGGACGACGTGGTCGCGAACCGAAAGCATCAAAAGGTGCGTATCGACTTCGCAGACGTGTGAAAACTGACGGAACTTAATTTCGTTGTGCGTGCGTGACGAAATTAATGCGTATCCGTCAAGATATCCTTTATCGGCCACTTTACAAACTAGGTCATAACTTTGTACATGTTCGTCATATCAAGACGAAACTTACGCCAACAGGATCGTATTATTTTGGTCCGATTATGAGAAGGTCGACCAGAACGCATTTTTGGTAGGCCTATGACCCGATCCAACGGGCAAAATTGTGCACGGTCCACCGGAATCTAACTTTGGACATATGGTTGGATTAGTCTCATCAAATCGGATCCGTAGACATATAATTTGATGACTTTAGAGACCGTAGGTACTGACACGCTTTTTGGTAGAAAATGGGTCCAATGGCGGATATCGTTTTGACCCAAAATTACGATTTTGCCCCTGTGTCCAGAATTAGACTTTTGGACAGGCGTTTCAAGACATATCTTTTATATCAAAAATTTCTATAGTATTTATTTCAGCATCCGAGGACGTTTGAGAGATTTGGATTTCTTGCTTCACTGATCTGTCGATTTGAGCTGTTGGACGTCGCCCTTTCTGCGTCCAACCTCAGGCAAGATACCTTGCCACCATATCCTGTGAATACTTTATTTTTTAGTATTTATATTCAGTTTTATTTGTATGTTGCATGGTTTATATCACTGTGCGTCCGAATCACACTTGGGTGTAAGCGACTATATCGGTTATTTTATTTATTTTGTTCTATTCCTTACATTGGCTTAGCTCTAGTGGCCACCCATTGATGATGAGGTATTGGTATATCTCATACGGCCTTGAGACATACGTTACCACGTATTATGAGTCACATGTAGGACACGTACTCGCGTAGTCGGCCGGCCACCGATACGTATGTGACGTACGACGCTTAGGAGTAACTGCCAATAGAATTGCATCCTAGTAGACTTGGTAGTTACTAGAGGTTCATATGAGTCATAGAGATGACGACACTAGGCATTGGGTGGGAAGAACAGTTCTTTGATGTATGGGCCACATATACACTTACTATTGTACCTGAAGCTCCGTTGGAAACACAGGTTCACCCTACTATTACTGATTACCTCTGACATTCATGGACCGTTATAGACGTTTCTATTACTGATTCCCTCTGACGTTCACCAAACGTTATGGACGGAGGCACCTGGATCCCGAAGAAAAGGGCGGATGCCACTGCTATATAGCTCGAGTGCCCATATGTTAGAAGTTGTTATTAATTGCATAATCACTATAGAATAATTAGGTACCCTATTACATGCATCTTTTTTTATATCACAGTTTATATGGCATGTTCCTCTTGTATCTTGTTACGTCCCTCTGAGGACCTGGTGATCTCTCCAGGTGTGTGCTTTTCATGATGCTTCGCAGGTGCTCTAGCCAAGATCGTTGTCTTCCCTTCTATATCGAGGAGGATTGCTCTTGGATCTTCCATTACTATTTTTATCCATCATTTTCTTGTATTTTTCTTCTTATTTAAATGGTTGGTAGTGGATCTGTCTACGCCCAACTTTTGTACGAATAACAAATTCAGTGTTGATTTTTATTATAAATTTATTTTCTTATTATGGATGAGATTTAGTTGTCATGGTTTACTGTATTTTACAGCTTATGTATACATACGAGATTTCCATATATTGGAGTATACTTCGTATGTGTGTAGCTGGCATGTCTACGTACTTAGTCCTAAGTATTTTGGGACTGGGGCATTACATGTTTTTGCGGTGGCCCATGCAGGTCGAGTTTATCACTTCGGTTACGTTACTATACCGATGTGAGCCTGTATATATAAGATTAGAATCTAGGTATCTCATCCATATACTTGACCTCCCTTCTTGAATTCCATTTTCGAACTTTTATTTGACAGCTTTGATTTGCCTCTTGCTTGATTCCTTTTTCTACCGTAAATTTTATCTTTCTTTCCTTCGTACTTGATAAAGGTTAGGAAGATGACTCATACTTGGTATATAATTCTCTATTGTTTAATCACGCCATTAGTAAAAATTTTATAAGTTGGGTAGTATGCCCCACAACCTAGTACCTCTTTGTCCTTATAACCTATTAGTGAGGTATAATTGGATGGTACTAATAGGATTGCCTAGACTATAGAGCCTAATGGTCCATACCCTATTAGGTCAACCAAGGCCTTAGACATGAAGATAGTATGACAACTGTATAGGCACGAACATCGGCCAAGATTTAGATTCTTAAGGAACTTGAAGTACTTGTGCCTTCTTTCAATCATAATTCTCGCGTACTCATATTTTGAACTAACTTGACTAATGCCGCTATTACAGCCTAGATTTACAAGCTTATTATTTATTGAGCTTGTTAAGAACATGTGTTTATTGGGGACGCCCACTAACATATTGTCTAATTAGAATCGGTGTATTATGGTCTGATAACCTTAGTGTACTTGATTCACTCTTCATATGATTATCCCACGTGGATTGAGATATAGATGTCTTTAGGATCTCATCTGCAACTGCCTTGACAACTCTCTTTGAATTATTCAATCGCTCTTGGAACCTCGTATTTGCATTCGATCCCCTCTTTCTTGAACTCCTTATTGTTTTTCTGCCTTTACTTAATACGAAAAAATAATGCTCGTATTGAGGGAAGATAGACACAAAATGTTTTCATTAGTTCTCCATATCACCTATAGCCATGAAGGCTATACATATTCAATCATTTTTTATCTATCCAAAATCAGAGAAACTATCTTCTAACTTGATTCATACCTATCGTATCAACTTACCTATTACATCTTATATTATCCTTTTATAATTAAAAATTTGAGGTATGATATCCCGACTTGAATCATTCTAATTAACTTTATTAAACCCTAGAACTGTGTCTTAGTTAACTTCTAGGAAGGACTTTCGAAAGAATATAGATTGTAAAGCCCCTCTGCATTTTAGGACTTACTAAAATTTTTGAGTAATAGGATAAATTGGTTTCCACTAGGAAGATAATCAAGTGCCTCATGAACGCCCACTTTCTATTTAGATTATTTTGGTGTCCCTGACCGTGACATTGATATTCGGAGCACGATGTAATACCCCGCTCCGCACAGTACATTATGATGAGTCGTTGACTCGAAGAGTTGCATTGACCCGATGAAGTATCGATGTGAATGATGCAAAACCTAAGTCCGGTTGGAACAAAGTATCAAGTTCGGTTGATCTGGTGTGTAGGCTATGCTTTTGCACTGGATTGTAAAGAGTCGACACTTTTGCCTTACTCAAGATGATGCCCGTAAAACCAAATCATCGCCTTGCAACGGATCATGGCATGGGTACGGTAGGTCGAATAAGTCAAATAGTTCAACAGAATGGCTAAGTCAGGAGAGTTGGCCGTGCAACCAAGTTATGGAATCGAGTCGCTTCATCCCGGCAAAATGACAAGACGTATTGGCTTAAGGTGGGCAGGTTCTTGACTCTCTCTCCCTATTCCTTTACGTTTAATAAAATATATCCTTGTATACGTAAGTTGAAACTAAGCTAGCGAGCGTGGATCGAATGGTTAAAAATCTTAGTATGTGTTAAACATTAAGATAGAACATTGAACATTGAATAATTGAAGCGACGTGCATCAAGTGTACGGGTCGTGGTAGGGCGGTGATGGTAGAACATTGAAAGATAATATCTAGATGTGCATCACGTGAACGACTCCGAGAACATTGAACACTAGGCCTAGAATATTGATTATGGCGCTGTGCGTGCCCTCGTACATGGGAGCTAGGAAATGACTAAGTAACTACGGAACTAGGCTATGTGAATAACTTATGAATAGAACGCATAAAATATGAGTACGAGAAGTCTAAGCCGTTGAGCGTCGTGCATCAATACGGATGGTTTGGGGCATAATGCTGTCGGAACTTGAGATAGAGATTGGGGATTATCTTTATGGAACATGAGATTGGTTGGTATGATATGACTTGTTTGCTATGACGCGTATTGCATGGTCAATAGACTCGGATGGCCCGTGCACGGGTGCGGCTTCCTTCGGACGGTTACGACCGGGGCACCGAGACCGTTCGGCCTAGCTAGGAGGGAATTATGTATGGTATTTATGGTGCACATCATTCGAACGGGTTGCGACCGGCCAGTGTTGTGATAATCTATAATATCCGTAAGTTTGGGATCCTTCGGATATTAGGCTAGCAACCCGTATCGAAGCGATCATAGGCTTACACATAAGGATGACAAGTCTATTACGGTGTGAAACACCGTAAACTTCATATAGATAGGGTCGGTGGATTGAGATTAGAGTTGGGTGCAGGCACAGCGCCTGCCACCCTTATGCATATGTCTAAGTATGGCTAGTTGATTATGTGAATTGTATGATTGGTTATATATGTGAAGTTCTAACCATTGCAGGCTAGGGAAAATGGGACGGAGATGAGCACGACCACTATGTTATGTTCATATTACGTCTAACTATATCTGCCGCAGGGACACGATATGGGACACATTTATATTAAGTTGTTATTCAATTATTATGTTGAATAATGCATGAAATTGACCCTAAGGCTAATTAGAAAGATCACCAAATAATGTTGTATGTTTCACTAAATTTACTTAGTATTTGGTTTGGGTGCGAGTGGGTCTTGATCAGTGCAGCGAGGACGAAAGCACTTATCCCCCACTAGTTTGTTCGCAGGTTTAGGATATGTTCGGCTCGGGGTGGGGCTTGGCTTGGACGTGCCAAGGCATGGAGTCCTTAGCGTTCAAGAGGAGCTACCGCATAGGCGTTTGAACTTACGACATGGAGATGTTCGGCCGAAGACTACTTGGTGGCTATAAAGAGACATAATGTATGGAACAATATAATCCTTTGTGAGCTAGAGAGATCATGAGCATTGTAGCCAATTGGCATATTATGTTGGGCCATTCAGAGATCTTCACTTCGTTATCAATAAAAGAGATTCTTATGTTATACTTTGCTTCCTTCCGCTGCTTATGTTATCAATTTGAGATAAACACTATGTGAACCTGTTATGTTGTCGTGCACGAGCGCAACTGCAGGCTCGTAAGGCATCATGCCCTAGCGACGACGATGATTTGGGAAAAATCTAGCGAGGACGAGCGATTTTTCGGATCCGGGCGTGACACACGAGACCAACTGTTACCTTCTAACAAATTTCACATGCAAGACATAGAAGACTCCACCTTTATGTAGACATATCATGTCCTACTAAAACACGTCCCCTTGTACTCTATTTTTATGATGCGACTTTCGAGTCAAAAAGGCTAGCTATAACCCCTATATAATACTATTGTCCTTTCTGACTTCAGTTAGAGATCCAACCTCGACTCAAATCTTTTGATCCAATATATGGTTGTGATCTACTCGAAGCCCACTACGCACATACCACTAGTGTGCCACTCAATTGACTCTTCTTGTGCTACTTAAACACAAAAGTCACAGAAGACGTATTCTCGGGCTTTAGGAACCTAGTTAACCAACCCGGCTGAAAAATTAGCCCGACCACTTGACTTGGAACCTATATAAGATTATTCTAACCTACTAGGAATGGCTCAGGTTGATTTACTAGCATATCCTCCAGTCAATATATATTACAACCTATGATTCATTAAATCAAAGATCGAGGTCCAATTAGGAAATCCATTAAGACCCAGTTAAACTCATCCATGCCTATCGCCATATTGGGACTATAAAACCAAACTTGATGAAATAGGTCCTTACACCTATTATGTAATCCCCATCTCATGACCTACAAATTCTCCTTCCATCAATCTCTTAACCATATCTCTTGTAGCCTATGTTATGAGATGAATGGAATCATGCTGTACCAACTTATTTTTGGTTATGCTTGACTAAAACCTTCCTACTTTCTTGATGAAACGTGGTCAATACATGGGCAATGTTAAATAAGTAATACCTAGGCTTTCCATAGAGTCTATGACTACGATCAGAAGTAAGTCATATCCTCAACATCTCCTTGAAATGTGAACTTCTTAGAAGTCACGTTACCGTGCTTTCTATGTTTAACCAATTTCTATAAGTTAGGTAGTATCTTGAACTTAGCATACCATTTCTCTTTCTTAGATATAGTATGCCATTTGTAACTGTTATACCATCTGGTTGGAGGTTACCATGTAATCTTCGTATTGTATTTTATATTCCTTGCTTGTACGTTTAGATAACCACAACAAAAGATAGAAACCTTAATTCTTTAGATTTCATTCTATTATAGAATCGTGTCTTAGTTCAATTTCGAGAAAGGAATTTCCTTAGGGTATAGGCAAGCCTCTCTAGAACGTAGGGTTCCTAAATTAACAGATGATTGAGGTAGATCGACTCCACTTGGGCTAAAAAAATTCAGTGGTTCATAACATCCATTTCTACCCGTACTAACTGACACCCTCTTCCATGACTGGATACTTGAAGCAAAACTCTAGCCTTTTTCTTCTCACAAAGTCACACTCATGAACTAGACTAGTCAAGCTACACACATGACATCCCTGTCCCACATAAATGCTCATTCCTGTGCCCCATTCCAATTACACCACATGTATGGCACAATTACCTTAGAATAAACCATGGATGCTTATTTTGTTCCATTTGATTTTAACCATGCCAATATTGACCCATCCCCTTAACTAGACTGAGTACACATGATCCATGCGAGACACGTCACACCTATGACGTAAGCCTTTCACCAAGCAAGCACATGCATCCTACACAACACCAAACACCAGCCCACACATATTAGTCGTTATGACTTAGAGTTATCAAACACTTACCTAATCAAATTCCATAGAAAGGTTTTCTGCACTTACTGAGGACCTTCATCTCTTGGCCTATGAACTCTTCCTCCCCTAAATTTCTTCAATCCCATCTCTTAGTAACCCATGATAGACGAAGTCTGAAAATCCTTTGAACCAACACGTATTAGTTGTATTCGAACAAGCGGTTCCTACCATCTTGTTGGAAGCATGACCGGTAGGAACGATGATAGATTGTAATAATCCCCTAAAGAAGTTATTGATGAAGAATGACATGACAATATCAAGGCTCACTTAGAACCCTTGAATGTGGTCAGAAGTGTATGATATTCTTGTGTCACTCTTTAGAATCTGTCATACTCAGAAGTTTGGTAACTACAAATTTCATGGTTAGCCAACTTCTATAAGTTGGGTAGGCCTTTGAACTACGAATACCCTATTGGGTAGAATATGACGTCAACTGGGTTCATACAATAACCACCCCTGCATCCTTTCAAAACTGAGCTACGATTTGACGTACCTGATAATCTCGTATCCTTGATATTAAGATTATTTCTAATTTCGAGGACGAAATTCATATAAGTTGGGTAGGATGTAACCCCTTAAAATTTTAGAATTTTATATATTAAATTTTGTTAAAATATTCTACAGTATTTTTGTTTTTATTGGACATTTCAAATTTTGATTTCGTTAATGTTTTGGTTGCAGGATAAATACTACAGTATATGTATACATGGATGAAATTTTTACAATTTATGAGCTAGATACTCCAGAAAAATATTTTTAATAGTTTTGAAATTTTGGGATTTTTGTTACCTTATTTTAATTTTTATAATATTTTCTCAATTTTAAATAGCTTTGTATTTTAGTAAATATTTTAGAAAGGTAGCAAGAAATTGGTACCTTATAAATAATTTTGTATAAAGAAAGGCTTAGTTAAGTATTTTGAAGAAAATGGTTTTCTAGAAGATTTTGAAATTTTAATTGGGCTCTTGGACTATGGATATGGGTATAAAGGATTTTAGAGGTATATAATTTTTTTTTTAGAGGTATATATATATATATATATATATATATATATATATATATATATATATATATATATATATATATATATATATATATATATATATATATATTATTTATTTAGAGGTATATATATATATATATATATATATATATATATATATATATATATATATATATATATATATATATATATATATATATATTTATATATATATATATATACTTTATATATATATATATATATATATATATATATATATATATATATATATATATATATATATATATATATATATATATATATATATATATATAACCCCTCCAACTACTGTTCCCCGCAGGAAAAAAATAAAATATTATATATATATATATATATATATATATATATATATATATATATATATATATATATTATATACAAAGGAAAAAATAATAATACAAATAACCCCTCCAACTACTGTTCCCCGCAGGAACAGTAGTTCTTCCGGCTCGAGCCTTCAGAGGGATAGAAGGAGATTTTTCCTAAATCTCCTTCAAGCACCTAACCATTGTTTTATACTAATCCTAATTTTTTTCCTTTTAACCTAATCCACCTAAACACATATGTAAAGGGGCGAGTATTCTCGGGCTTCCATCGAGAGACACATACATAGCATAGCGACTGCCGGCATCCATAAACCAAGCACAACCGTACCCCCACCTCCGGTGACCACCCCGCGACCTCCTTCAGTGGTGCACCACCGCCCGGAGCCGCCGCGGCCACCACGCGCACAAGCAGCACCTGTTGTCGCAACATTGCAGGCACCTTCAGGTATGTCATTTCACCATGGTTTTCCTCTACATATATTATATCGTTTTCGATGCCATAAAATCCTATAGAATGCTTACATAACCAACTAGGAACCCTGCAAATTTGTTCGCATTGAACTCATAAGGATTGGACAAGAAATCGAATCAAAAATGGGACAAAAACTCGATTTCTGAAAAGAAAAAAACAGAACATAGAAAATTCGCCTAGAACACAGTCTTGGCAGGCGATTCCCGGCCAATCCATCAACAGATTAGAAATTGTGTTTGAATAGGTTTATAGACAACCTATAGATGATCAAAACCCTACTGTTGGATTTTTTTCGTGAATTAAATTGTTGTAAAGACTTTCAAAAATTCAAGAAAATAGTTTTAAAAACCGAGAATTTTGTCAAAAAAATTTCGATACGGCATGTGCCCCGACAAACTAGATGACGTGGTCGTGAACCGAAGGCATCAATAGGTGTGTATCGACTTCATGGACGTGTGGGAACTGACGGAACTTGATTTCGTTGTGCATGCGCCATGAAATCAATGTGTATCCGTCAAGATATCCCGTATCGGCCACTTTACAAACTAAACCATAACTTTTGCATGTTCGTTGTATCAAGAAGAAACTTGCACCAACAGGACCGTATCATTTTTTTGGTCCTGTGTGCCAAGTTTGGTCTGATTCTGAAAAGGTCGACCGGAACGCCTTTTTGTCGGCCCGCGACCCGATCCGACGGGCAAAATTGTGTACGGCCCACCGCAATCCAACTTTGAACATACGGTTGGATTCGTCTAGTCAAATCAAATCCGTAGACATATAGTTTGACGACTTTTAAGATTGTAAGTATTGGCACACTTTTTGGTGCAAAATGGGTTCAACGACGGACATCGTTTTGACCCAAAATTATGATTTTGCCCCTGTGTCTAGAATTAGACTTTTGTACAGGCGTTTCAAGACATATCTTTTATAACAAAAATTTTTGTGGTATTTATTTCAGCATCCGAGGATGTTTGAGAGATTTGGCTTTCTTGCTTCACTAATTTGTCGATTTGAGCTATTGGACGTCGCCATTTCTTCGCACAAACTCAGGCAAGATATCTTGCCACCATACTCTGTGATACTTTACTTTATTTTTTAGTATTTATATTCAGTTTTATTTATGATGCATGGTTTATATCACTGTGCGTCCGAGTCACACTTGGGTGCAAGTGACTGTATCGGTCATTTTATTAATTTTGTTCTATTCCTTGCATTGGCTTAGATCTAGCGACCACCCATTGATGATGTGGTATTGGTATAACTTGTACGGCCTTGACACATACCTTACCACATATTGTGAGTCACATGTAGGACACGTACTCGCATAGTCGGCCAGCCACCGATACGTATGAGACGTGCGACGGTTAGAAGTAACTGCAAATAAAATTGCATGCTAGTAGACTTGGCTGTTACTAGAGGTTCATATGCATCATGGAGATGATGACACTAGGCATTGGGTGGGAAGAACAGTTCCTTGATGTATGGGCCACTTATACACTTACTATTGTACCTGAAGCTTCGCTGGAGACGCAGGTTCACCCTACTATTACCGATTCCCTCTGATGTTCATGGAGTATTATGGATGTTTCTATTACTGATTCCCTCTAACGTTCACCGAACATTATGGACGGAGGCACCTGGTTCCCGAAGGAAAGGGACGATGCCACTGCTATATAGCCCGAGTGCCCATATGTTGGAAGTTGTTCTTAATTGCATAATCACTATAGAACGGTTAGACACCCTATTACATGGATTTTCTTTTTTTATATCACAGTTTATATGGTATGTTCCTCATGTATCTTATTACGTCCCTCTTAGAACCTGGTGATCTCTTCAGGTGTGTGCTTTTCATGATGCTTCGCAGGTGCTCTAGCCAAAATCGTTGTCTTTCCTTCTATATCGAGTAGGATTACTCTTGGATCTTCTATTACTATTTTTATCCATCATTTTCTTGTATTTTTTTATCATTTAAATGGTTGGTAGTGGATCTATCTCCGCCCAACTTTTGTACGAATAACAAATTCAGTGTTGATGTTTATTATAAATTTATTTTCTTATTGTGGATGAGATTTGGTTGTCATGGTTTACTATATTTCATAGCTTATGTATACATACATGGTTTCCATATGTTGGAGTATACTTCAGATGTATGTAGCTGGCATGTCTACGTACTTAGTCCTAAGTATTTTGGGACTTGAGCATTACACCCTTGACGACAAATTCCTCTAGTTGTTGCATGTAAATCTTGTCGGTCAGCTCGCCATTTATGAAAGCCGTTTTCACATCCATCTGATGTATCACCAACTTATTATTGCTGCGAGAGCAATCAATATTCAGATGTTGGTCATCTGGGCTACTGGAGCATACGTGTCAAAGTAATCGATCCCCTGCTTCTGAGAAAACCCCTTGGCTACTACCCCAGCCTTGAACTTGTTAATAGTTCCATCTGCTTTCATCTTCTTCTTGAAGATCCATTTGCATCCAATGGATTTTACTCCTTCAGGAAGATCAACCAACACCCAAGTGTTATTTGAGGTAATTTAATCAATTTTATTATCTATCGTGTCCTTCCAGAAAATTACGTCTCTGGTCTTCATCGCCTCATCATAGGTAAGCGGATCTGCTTCCACATAATAGGTGATAAAGTCATTTTCGAAGTCCTTCGACCTCCTCACTCGCTTAGTTGATGGGTCAGCGAGCTCTGGTTCAGCATTTGTTTAAACAACTTCTGCTTGGACTATATTCTCATTGGAAGCTTCAGTTTTCTACGCACCCTCATTGTTCTCCGGCGTATTCGCAAGAACAATGTTCTTGTGCCTTGCAAACTTGTTTTTAAAATATTTTGTATCGCTAGATTCAATAATATGATTTGATTCAATATCAAAAAATCTCTGAGCATCACTCTTTTTGGCATAACCCAAGAATATCGTCTTCGTAGTCCTTGTTCCAAGCTTTTGAATCTTAAGATCTGGAAGCTTCACATATGCCAAACAACCCCACACTCGAATGACATTTAAGTTAGGTCTGACTTTGAATCAGAGTTTATGAGGAGTTATGTCTAAAGTTGCATGAGGCACTCTATTTAGAATAAAAGTGGTCGTCAATACAGCTTCTCCCCAATAGTATTTTGGAAGACCCGCAGTCAACAGCATTGAGTTTATCATTTCTGTCAACATTCTGTTCTTTCTCTCTTCTACGCCGTTGGATTGAGGAGAATATGGACCAGTAATCTCATTGACAATTCTATGTTCTTTACAGAATGATACGAATTCATGAGATCGATACTCTCCTCCTCGATCACTTCTTATTCTCTTGAGTTATTGTCTAGTTTGTCATTCAGTCTCGGCCCAAAACTCTTTGAACTTCTCGAACGCTTTATCTTTAGCCTTTAGCAAGTAATTTGAGAAGTCATCGATGAAGGTTATGAAATATTTTATCCTGCCTTTGTAGAGAACTGTTTGAAGTCACAGATATCAGAGTGTACCAACTCCAGAAGATCTGTGCTTCAATTAATCTGAGAAAAGGGTTTTCTTATGATCTTCGTCTGAGCACAAACTTCATATTTCTCTACCTTACCCCCACATTTTGAGATAAGTCGTAGACTAGACATTCTGTTTATTCTTTTACAATAAATATGTCCTAGTCTACTATGCCACAACTCAAGAGTATAAGAAGAATGAGTGATTGCATTAACAACATTGGACTGATTTACAAGCCGAATTTTGAACATTCCTTCGGTATAAAAAGCTTTTCCGAAGTATGTTCCCTTTATAGACATCACCATTTGGCCAGTATTGATGTCCATCCTTAGGCCTGCATTACAGAGTAGGCCTCCAGAGATCAGGTTCTTTGCAATAGCAGGTACATGCTTCACACCTTGAAGCGTTAGAGACTTCCCAGAAGTCAGATCAATACCACCGTCCCGATCCCTTGCACTTCAGCTTGTGCCTGGTTTGCCACCATAACAACTTCAGAAGTTGATATGTAGGTGGTGAGCTATTCTTTACTTTAGCAGACATGGTAGGTAGCACCAGTATCTACCCACCAGTCAGAGTCAGCCGCTACCGCAGTGACCTGCACAATTATTGCAACAACATCAGTGATCATTAAAACCTTACTAGGCTCACCTTTGTCTGATTGCTTGGGCTTAGATTTGCATTCACTTTTGAAATGGCCCTTCTTGCCACACTTGAAACAAGGCATCTGGGACTTTGCCTTCTGTTGTTTGAAGGAAGTCCCTTTCACTTTCAGATTGTTAGGGTCTTTCTTCTTACTGTAGGAAGCCGTCTGCTTTACCTTTTATTCCTTGGTATGAACCAAGTTGGCATTAGCTATCTATTTGGACAGTGCATCCACCTTCAGTTGAGCCCTCATCTTGTCCTCAATATAGATTTTTTGTAGGAGATCTTCCAGACTGATCTCTAACATCTTCCTATGCCTGTTTGCATAGAACTTACTCCACCCAGAGGGGAGCTTTGAGACGATCCCTCCAACAACAAACTTATCGATGAGGGGCATCGCCTCATCTTCTAACTTCTGTCGTAGCTTCAGAAACTCTTTCACCTGTAGCAGCAAAGACCTCTCGTCTTCAATGAACAACTTATGATATTTTTCAACGATAAATATCTTGCTCCTTTTTTTGCCATCTTCGTAAAGTTTCTCCAGAGGCTCCCATATCTCTCTAGCAATTATCTTCTTTGAATATGATTCCGCTAGGGAGTTATCCATAGCATTTAGGATTAAAAGCCTATAAATGCTATTCTTCCTTCTCCATTTGGCCTAATTTTTAATAGCAATGATAATTGTGGCTGCAGATCCAGTTTCTGGAACAGTAGATTCTTTCTCGGTTAACACGTGGTCAACTTCGAAAAGTTGAAGATTGAGAGTAATCTTCCTCTTCTAGACTTGATAGTGCTCTCTATGAAATTGCTCTAACTTGGTGAAGTTAGGATTGATTAGTGAAGCACGAAAGTTTTCCATCTTGTGAAATCAAGCTTTGAGTTTATTATTCCTGGGGCAAAATTTTTGATGAAAAACTAAAAATTATGCAACACTTCAAAGAAGGTGCAAGACAAAAATCCTTGGAGGATTCTGATAGACGAAATCAAAAGTGACACATTAAAGAAGGTACAGTAGAATTCGTAGCAGCAACAGCAAAAGTCCACTAATGTTTTCTGATTAGATCAGAAACGTTCTCGTTTAGAACGAGATAAAAGTGGATGGAATAAGAGAAATGGTGAAATGGCCTGCTCGGGTGAATGATCACCGGCGCTCAAAGCTTGATTCGCCCAAAATGAACAGCTTCCAGGAACCGACAAGTTCGATAGAGAACTTTAGAACACTATGCTCTTCTGACTCCTCGGATGGCGCGGACTCATCTAGTGCTAAGTGGCATTGTTGCACTTCTCTTCTCTCTTGAACTCTCTGGAAATTTGTAAGGAATTGTTCAGAACACTAAGTTCCTGAGAGAGAGGGAGCAAAGAAGCTTATATAGGCCACACTGTAACTGCCCAATTAGCAAAATATTCAGAAATGGAAAAAAACTGCCCCGAACATTTTGAAACTGCTCAAATTGTGCACAGACAAGATTTGAGCCAACTGGCACACAACCCGCGCCAACTGTGCTACTGCGCCAATGGCACCATCTGCGCACCCCACTCCAACTACAGAGCCATCTGTTGCACCATCTGGCAGCGCCAACTATCGTGCCACTGGGCGCGCCACTGGTTAGCGCCACTTGGTCAGAGCAAATTAGTCGCACAATTTGGTCACGGGAATGGTTGTGCAAGAGTCTCAGTCAACGAGCGTAACTTAAGCGCACTATGCAGCCATTTGGCAGTGCAAACTGGCGCGCGAACAACAGCGTAAGAGTCTCGCACAACGAGCGCAACTTAAGCGCGCTATACGTCTAGCGACGATGCGGTCGTGCTAAGTGCGCCAACAAAATATCATATTACGCCTCATGAGCCCGAGTCCGTCGCTAAGCCCCTATTGGGCTTAGCTCCAATGGGAATTAATTCATTAATGTTTTACCATGGAGTCTTATCCTTACCTCCTAGTAAAATCACCCACATGGTTCTCTCCTTAGGGTCACCATCCCATGTGCACATCTCAACAACATACCAAGTATATATAGACATACAACTCGTGGTGCTTTTTCAATATGGGACTAAAAATCACTAGGCATGTGTTGAGAGCAAGCTCTCTTCACATGTTAAAGGAAAAGATCCAACAAGCCAAACAATCTTTATTTTCATCTTTACTTGTAGCTAGGCATATGCATTTTGAGGGACAAGTAACACGATGATTTGAGTCTCACAACTTGACACCGTTACTAGGTGGCCTCCAATTTTGACATAACACTTGTATTTTGAAGTATAAGAAAATAAATTGATGCAAGCTAGACTCAAAAGTGGCATAGCTCTTGGTATTGGTCATTGTTGCACCAGAAATATAAATTTGCAATTGGTCCCTCCAAATATCCCACTAAAGTATTCTTTCTTATGTGACAGTTTATGTGCCGTCTGATATGACAATTGACATGGCAGATGACAAGGCTATTTTTAAAATTTAAACTAACATTAAAATTAAAATTAACATTAAAGTAAACATTAACATTATCATTAAAATTAAAATTAACATTAATGGTTAAAATTAACATTAACGTTAACATTAATATTTAAATTAAAACTAAAATTAATATTAAGATTAATATTAACATTAACAATAATATTAAAAAAATTGGGTAATTAATTTTTGGGTTAGAATTTGTCATGTTAGCTAACATGGCAGCTGCCATGTAAGGATAGATAGTTTGGAGGGTCATTTTGGAGGTACGAATAGCATTATTCCCATAAGTAGTAGATGAAGACTATAGTTCATGTCTTGCAATTAACCTTACAATGACTATATATATATATATATATATATATATATATATATATATTTTATATATATATATATATATATATATATATATATATATATATATATATATATATATATATATATATATATATTATGTTCTAGTGAACGTTATATTTTATGTTGTGGAGCATTGTTTACGGAATAGTTACGAGACTTCTAAAAACATACGACATTTCTCTTTAAAAAAAAAAATCTCATAGATTGTTTTTAAAGATAGGCTATTTCTAAAAATAGATTATTATTTTTAATATTTTTAAATATATTATTTTAAAAGATACATTAATTTAAAAAAATATTTTTAACATTAACATTAAAATTGAAATTTAATATTAATGTTAATATTAATATTAATTAATATTAATATTAATTAATATTAATATTAATATTAATTAATATCAATATCAATATTAATATTATTGTTAATTTTATTTTTAATTTAAATGTTAATGATAATGTTAACATTAATGTTAATTTTGATATTAATGTTAATCTTAATTTAAATTCTAATTTAATGTTTATTTTATTGTTAATTTAATACTAACTTTAATGTTAATTTTAATTTTATTCTCATGTTAATGTAAAAAAGTAATCTATCTTTTAAAATAATCTATGCTTTAAATTAAATATATCTTTAAAAATAATATATCTTTAAAAACAAATCTATCTTAAACATAATCTATTTCTAAAAAAGACCTAAAGGGAAATCGAGAGATTTATTTTATTTGTTAAAAAAATAACACGTATATATGTTTTTTTGAAGAAAGAGCAATTAGTTTCTAGAATCGCTCCCACTGGGATATATATATATATATATCGACTCGGGGGCGATCGGCTCCTCCGTGACCTCTGTGCGCTGCTCGCCGGCGCCCGGTGGCGCCCCCCTCAGCCCTCCCTAACTTCCTCGTCTCCTCCTCCCCCCTCTCTCCCTAGCTTCCCCGTCTTCCCATCCGCCCCATGTCTGGTTCTATTCCCCCGCTCTCCAACGGTCGGCGGCTCAGCCGGTTGGTCTCCCCGTTCAGCCTTGGCCGGCCGACTGTCTGGCCCTGGTTGGCCATCCCCCTCCCGCCATCACACCCGCCCTCTCGGAGCCGACCCCCCTACATCCTTCCCTCCTACCGGTAACCCTTCTCCTCCGCCCGGAGGCGCAGCTTCGCTGCTTAGCGTTCCAGTCTCTTCGAGCTGGAGCCCCCAGTCCGCCGGGCCTGCCGCCTATTTGCCCGTCACCTCTTGGGCCAGGTATTTCTCGGCGTTCAGCCACCGGCCGAGAGGTCCTTCTCCCGTCTTCTTTCAACTTTCCGACGGGTCTTTTCTCCCATCGGGTGGGGAGCCCCCCTGCGGTACAGGTCTCGGGCTTTCTACCGTCATGCACCTCGGGTCCGCTGCCTTTGGCGCCCCACTCGAGTAGAGCCCAGCCCTTTACGCTTACGCTGGCGCACGTAATCCCGCATTTTCCCCTGCTCCTCTAGGTGGGTCCCACTTGGACCCGAGCGTTGACCGCTTTGGAGGCCTGCACCCGGGTTGTCACGCCAATGGAGGCTTGGCGTACTTCTTATCACCCCATTCCTTATTTGCTGGCGGGCCCTACCCACCCTTTTCTTTTTACGCCAATCCTTATCAACCCCCTCACCTTTACACGGAGCCCCATCACCACTACTCTACGCAGTCAACCCTTCTCCTCAACTCCACGCTACGCCAACCCCACATCTCTATGCAAGACCCTTCACCAGATTTGCAGTCTTTACTCCCCATCAGATTCACTCCTCCTCCCGCCCGGGCCCCCATCCCGCCCCCTCCTCTGTTGATCTCCCAGTTGTCCCCACCTCGCTGCCCTCCGAGGTTCCCGATTTTCTAGCTCCGGGGCGCCCCGTCGCTTTTTCTGGCGGCGCTGCTCTAGGGATCTCTCCTCGAGCAGCCCAGGGCGTCACCTCCCCCACCCTTCAGGCCGAGAGTGACGCGAAGATGACGCTCTCCACTGCTCAGGGAGCGGCATCCACCCCGTCCCCCTCTGTCTCCTCGGCTGGTACTTCATCTCTTCCCACCCCAAGCAGGCCATCACCGGCCGAATCTACTACCCTCCAGTCCAGTCCCGGCCTCAACACATCCCTGATTGCTCATCCGCCTTCCTGCGGTGGGACCCAGAACCCTCCAGCACCAGTAGCAACCCACCCGTCTTACGCCTCCATGCTTCGCCCGGACTTAGCTTCCGCGAAAGATCCCCTAATCCCCGACGTCTCTCTCCCGGACATTGAATACCTCCAGAACTCTCCGGTTCTCGTGGTCCCCTTCTCCGAGCTAGAAGTATCTTCTTTGTCATCCTCATTCCCCCACACCTTCATCCTAAAATTTTCTACCGGGTGCCCCAAACTCTCCAGGGGGCAGGAGGCGATAGCCAGTTGGAGACTCTCGTCGGAGTACCGAATGGCCCCCCTTGACCCCAAACATATTATTCTCCAGCTCTCCTCCAATCGTGACCACACAACCGTGTGGTCCAAGGACACTTGCAGAATCGATTCCCACCAGATGAAGATAATCAAGTGGTTACCAGACTTTAACACCAAAGTTGACTCTGCGATGGTCGCCGCCTGGGTGACCTGCCTAACCTACTCGTATTATGCTTTGTCCCAGCGGCACTCAGGCGTATTGCAAATTCCTTCGGAACGTATGTCGCAACGGCGCCTGAGACCAGCAACCTCACCAAGGCTCATTACGCCAAAATTGCGTAGAACTCGATCTCTCCTCTGAACCACCAAATTTTATCACCATCAAGCTGGCCAACCAGACTCACACACAATAAATCCTCTACGACAACCACATTATGTTCTGCAACCACTGTCATTTAAGAGGTCACCTTCAAAAGTACTTCCATCGTCTTCATCCAGATCTCAAAAAGAAATCAGTCCGGCAAGACAACGAGCATACAGAGGGGAGGACTCCACTCGCACACACGATTCGAATCCAGCGACGACAAGCCAGACAAGAGCGAGGGCCCCAGCTAGGCCTTGATCCCCTTTAAACCCCAACAAATCACTCTCTCCAACCAATTTGATATTCTAGAGTCGAGTGACATGGAAGCACCTGCAGCGTCAGTCTGCCCTCTAACTGCTTCAGTCATCACAGAGAGAACGCCCAACCCCCTACTTCAGAGGGAGAAAAGGAAATCACTGATACCAGCATAGCTGATCAACAAAACACCAACGAGGAACCTACCGAAGATGCCCTAGCTATCATCTCCAGCGACGCTGATCAACAACATACTAGGGAAAACACAGTCGAAGAAGCCCTTGCAATCCTAGGGCCAGACCAAGCTAGAAGAGGACTACAGGTCCTAGCCGTCGGTTACCCTCTCCAGCAAGCCACTATTCTGTTGGGAAGCACTAGCGACTCCCTAGCTATCCCCACAGAGGTTCCCACCACAGACTCTGCTAGGGAATTGATAAGACCCCCTACGGTCCATCTCGAGCAATCCACCGACGACCCTCCAACCTCGTCTAAGGCGGAAGCCCCTACCTTATACGGGAAAAATACCCAGGTAGGAACCACCGAAACAACAACGATCCAAACCAGATCCGCCACCAAGCGGAATAAAAACCCTCCCACAACCTCATTAATGCTTAACATCCTATCCTGGAACGTCCGCGGCCTGGCGAACAAACCTACATCTAGGATAATCTCTAGCCTTCGGAAAATCCACAAGATCGACATCCTCATCATCATAGAACCCAAAATTCTGCCCAAAAGATTAAAGTCTATCCAGCTCCAGCTGGGACTACCCTCGGCCGTAGCAGGCAGGCACGATATTTGGATCCTCTACCCCAAGGACGTCAACATCGGTGTCATTCAGGACTCCTGGCAAGCTCTTTCCTGCTGGATGGATCACCCCATGCTTCCAGAACGTGCCATTCTCTCAGCGGTCCACGGCAGCTGTGATATCGCAGAGCGAAAACAACTATGTAATGACCTTCTTGAGATCCATCTCCACAACATCAACTCTCCTTGGCTTTGTATAGGGGACTTTAATGCGATCACCAGCAGAGAAGAGAAAATCGAAGGTCGGCCTCCTCCCATATCAGCTATGCAAGACTTCAACAACTTCATCTTCAACGCTCATCGAACCCCCCTCCAGTTCAACGGCAACGCATTCACCTGGTGCAGCATGCAGGAAGGAGAACGCCGTCAATACTCTCGATTGGACAGAGCCCTCACGAATACTTTCTGGCAAGGAATGGGGTTTAATACCAAACTCCTCCATCTCAACTCCACTGAGTCTGACCACGCCCCTCTGTTGGTCGAAATTAAAAATAATACCACTCCACCCAAAAAGAATTTCCAATTCTTCGATTTCTGGACCGATCACCCACAATTTTTGGGCATCGTTGCGGAAGCATGGAAGCACGACGAATCCCCTAACCCCTTCATCCGGGTGAGCAACAAACTCAAACCAACGAGAAAAGCTCTATCTAATTGGAGCAAACGAGCCTACGGGGATATTTTTCAAGCCGTCAGGGTTGCAGAGGACGATGTCACCCGTGTCGAAGACAGATTCGCGTCGGATCGATCCCCCACGGCCAGGATAGCCCTGAATCTTACCAAGGCTATGCTCAAATTCAGGCTCAAAGTGGAGTCAGATTTTTGGAAGCAGAAAGCGAGGTTGAAATGGACAACGAGGGAGACAAGAATTCAAAAGTTTTCCACGCCTGCGTCAACGGCGGCAGACACAAACTATCGATCCACCATACCACAGACGACAATGGGAACCTCATAACTGACTATAAGAACATCCAAGCGGCTGTAGCGGATTTCTTCTCCAAATTATTCTCCAAAGAAATGGTTCACAAAGACCGATTATTCCTGGACCAAATCCCCAGCCTCATTAATGATGCCGACAACGCCCAGTTGGAACGTCCCCTGACTGAACAGGAAGTGAAAGAAGCAGTGTGGGCTCTGAACGAGCACAGTACCCTCGACCCAGACGGCTTCTCGGGTGTCTTCTTTCGCACCTGCTGGGACATTATCAAGCAGGACATCATCGATGCGACAATCACATTCCTTGAAGGTACTACTTACCCCAAAGCCATCTCAAGCGCCAAGCTGATCCTTATCCCGAAAAAAGAAAATCCTGAATCCTTTCGCAATTTTCGACCAATTAGTCTCTGCACCTTCACCAACAAAATTATCTGCAAGATCATCGCCACCAGAATGGCTGATATGCTCCCCAAAATCATCTCATAGGAACAAAACGGCTTTGTTCGAGGGTGGAACATCCAGGACAATATTATGCTGGCTCAAGAATTAATCACATGTATGAAGTTTCCAGCTAGATGGGGCAACATTACCGTCAAAATCGACATGGAGAAAGCCTACGACAGACTGGATTGGCAATTTATGATTTGGGTATTCAGAGCTTTCAAATTTTCAGAAAATTGGACCAACACCGTGTGGAGATCCGTCAGTAACTCATGGTTCTCCACGGTTATCAACGGTCAATTCGAAGGGTTTTTCAAATCTAGCCGCGGCGTAAGACAGGGCTACCCGCTATCTTCCATCATATTCATCATAACTGCGGACGCTCTGAGCAAAAACCTTAACAACATGATCTACATTCCGAACTTCCAGCACTATCATACTTCCAGTGGATGCCCGATCATCACCCACATGACCTTCGCCGACGATTTACTCATCTTCTCTTCCGGGGAAGTCGGAGCGTTGGAAGTGGTCCACAACACCCTGGAGAGGTACTCTAGATGTTCCGGGCAGAAGATCAATCATTCAAAGAGCATTATCTAAGCTCACCACAACATCAAAAGAGAGCATGCAATCGGCCTTTCCAACTTAACATCTTTCTCAGTGACCCATCCTCCGTTCAACTATCTCGGCTGCCCACTTGTGTACGGCAAATCCAACGTTGGCATCTTCGAGAACTTGGTCACTAGAATTAGGAACAAACTCGAAGGATGGCATAATGCAACCTTATCCCCTGGCGTTAAGATGATCCTCATAAAAAATGTGCTCACATCCATTCCTATCCATACTCTGGCGGCGTGTTCTCCACCTAAGAAGGTCCTCTCTTCGATCGAGCAAATCTTCTGTAATTTCTTTTGGGGGCACAACAAAGGTCAAGACAAACACCACTAGGCTAGCTGGGAAGCCATGGCTCACCCTACAGAGGTAGGGGGTCTGGGATTCACCAAGCTCGCACACATTGTTAAGGCTTTCTCGATGAAATTGTGGTGGAAACTTTGCACGAGTAACAACTTATGGACCAGGTTTATGAAAGCCAGATACTTCAAACACATCCACCCATCAGTGGCCACAACAAACAGCAGAGCTTCTGCGGCTTGGCGTCGTATCCTAATCGGACGTGACCTCGCCGAGCCGGCAATAAGACTCCATCTGTGCGGGGGCGAGTCGGATCCATTCCTGGAGAGATAGCTTGGGGACAACTTAATACCGTGTATAGCGGCGATCCCCAGTAACAGTAGGATCAGAGACTTGTGGAACTCTACTAACAACGACTGGAACTGGAACAAGATCCGCGATTGGTCTGGTAACGAAACAACAGACAGCATCCGCATGCACGGACTTAGCCTCAGTCGCGAGGCAGATGGGGTGAGGTGGTCGCTTGAGGCCTCAGGGGCATTTTCAGTTAGATCGGCGAGATTAGCGATCCAAGGGAACGGGCAACCACACCATACCATTGCGTGCTATTAGAATTCCTGTATCCCTAAGAAGTGGTCCTTCCTCCTATGAAGAGTCATTAGGAAGAGACTGCCGACGGACGATATCCTTAACTCCATCGGGATTAGCTTAGCATCAGCTTGCAATTGCTGTGCCGACCGTCAGGAGGAGACCATTGACCACATCTTCAGGGAAGGGAGTCGTCGGGCAAGATCTGGAAGACCCTTAACCGACACTTCAATATAGATCCAGGGAGTGGACGCTTCCACGATCTGGCGGACAAATAGAGTTCAGCTTCCCACGGCCACCAGATCGTTGCAGTGGCCGCAACGTGGGCGATTTGGAAGAATCGCAACGAGGTAAGATACGAGGGTCACCAATACTCCGCCGACCAGCTCATTAAGGAAATATTTCGGCAATGTCGCAAAAGGAGCATCCTGTGCTCCCACAGTCCGATAGCATTCTAGTCCTCAATCCCCTCTAGCTTTATGCGGTAGAGTAGTATCCCCCCTCATAGATCCCTTTTGCGGTATACTTGTATAGGCTTTTGCTTTTGCGCCTTGTATACGTGGTCTATTTCGGCTTTTGTGCTGTGATTAATAAAGTGAGGGTTTTCTTATATATATATATATATATATATATATATATATATATATATATATATATTTTTATATATATATATATATATATATATATATATATATATATAAAGAATTTTATGATTCAAAATGACTCAAATCACCTAGTTTCATTTTAGGCTATTAAGAAAGCTAATTAATTCTTGCTAATAAATATGTGCATCACAATTTTTTCAATATTGAGATGCCACAATGTTTTTATAACTTGAATTTGTGATGGTCTTTGAAATATTTTTCCTTGTTATTGTACCCGCAAAAATTTTACTATACCGATAATATATTTAAATAAATTAGGTAAAATGAAAACATTTTTAGAAGAATAAAACGTTTTCCGCCAATGGTAATAGCAGAAATCCAGGGGGTGGGGGGTTTTTCTTTTTTCTTTTTTGGGGGGGAGGGGTGGTGGGCAGGGGTGGATGGTGGGTTAGTTTTAAAATTATGATATTATGTTACTAACTATATCTCTTCTTATTTAACTAGTTTTGGTTAATATGTTCATGCATAAAAATAGAGAACGGGAAGGAAAAAAAAATCCAAAGTCAAACATGGGGCTCAAACCCATGGCAACTAGGATAAGAGACTTATGGTTTACTAATTAAGCTAGACAAGCTACTTAAATACCAAATAGTATCATTGTAATCTAATTATCCTCTAAAGTTTCAGATTTTACATAAATAACCTCCATCCCACCCCCACCCAACCGCTACTGGATTTTCGCAAGTGCCACTGGCAGAAATTGAACAATGTCAAAATTCTGCTAGAGCCACTGGCGGCCAGTGCAGCACTGACAAAACATTTTGTTCTTCCAAATTTCTCTAACCTTCATTCATTTTATTTAATTTATGTAAATATAATATCGTTATATAAATTTTCTATTGCATCCATGAAGTGTACGAGTTTATGAGTAGAAATTTCTAGTTATATATATGCTTGTTTAAACAAAATTCTATAAAGGACCTTCGTTTGTCTAGTCGTGAACCTAAACCTGATGGAAAAAGACATCTTAAATAAGCATGGGAGATGTAACGCCCCAGAACCAGAATACTGTAGAGCGAAGGCGTACATAGCCAGCTACGTATATTGAAGTGCAACCCACCTCGCTATATACAGTCACGGCTGTCTAGATACATGAGGGTTTAACTACAATCCATCAGTCACCTATGGTCATGAACAAGATATTGTCTCAATCTCAAGCAAGCAATGACAGTCACAAGATGTCAGAACACCAAATATACAATAGTAAGACGTCCCATATATTACATATTCGGATGATCATGAAGCTAGTTGTACAAAATGTCGAGACTAGCAAGAGTTTTCAGTCATACATGATCAACCCTAGGATTTGCCATTCATGTTACAGCCCGTAGGCAGACAGTAATTAAAGGTGCAACCGAGCTAACACGTGCTCGTCGGCTAAACGCCTCAAAAGAATAATTTTACAATAGAGTGGAAGAGCCAAAAATAACCCACTCGTTGTCAGGGTTACGCCTGGTGGTCACCATATGGCTGGAAAGTTGGCAGATCCTCTGGAGCTGCTCCGGTATCTGGCCATACAAAACCAGCTGGGTCAAACCCAAGAAAGAGCAGGTGCCACAAAGGAGGCTTCACTTAGGAACTAAAACCAGCATATCATAAATGAATATTAAAGATAATTATAAAGATACTGATAATAACAGGGATAATAATAATAAATTGAGTACGAGAAAACCATTCAAGTAGCCAGACTGCAACCCTTAACCCAAACAAGGACCGGAGTTGCAGCCCTTCACCTAAATAGAAACTCGTCTTAAATACTTCTTGGATAATAAGACAATAAACGAAGAGAGGACACAGAACTGCTCCGGGAGCCAGGTTACAACCCTTAAACCAAACAAGGATCGGGGTTGTAACCCTTCGTCTGAACAGAACTGGACCCCTGATCTTTATTGTTAAGGCCAGCATAAGTAATCATGCTATTGAGGTAAGGTAAAACATGACGAGCATGGCATGGGGCACAATAAGGTAATAAACTAAGAGAGGACACAGAACTGCTCCGGGAGCCAGGTTACAACCCTTAAACCAAACAAGGACCGGGGTTGTAACACTTCGCCTGAACAGAACTGGTCCCCTGATCGTTATTGCTAAGGCAAGCATAAGTAATCATGTCATGTCACAATCTTGTATAGGATCAGGGCAAGACTAAGCTGGGCTAAACTCCATCCAATCAATTACGGCCAAGTAATGAGTACGGCTTGATACTTTAACTAACTAGGGTTATCACTGGCCTAGTTATTAGCAAATGCAATGAGATTATTCCAACAGCCACAAACCCTGCAGACCATCCAGGTTTTCCAGGTCGAATATCCGTTCATGAAAGGTACAACACATGACTGTGTGCTGGAAGTGTGCCCTACACGTCGGTAGGCTGCAAGTCCACTTAGTGCGTCCAGATAACGGGATTGCTTGTAGCTGGAAAATCTCTCCATGACTACTGGAATTTCTAGTTACTAGCCTTAGTCAATTTCAGTAGGTATCCCTGACCGTGGTATTCAGGGATTCCTATCCTAGAAATGATGCAAGACAATACTGGTTTATTTGTATAAACACAATCGTCCACGGTGTTCAGGTTATTCATACATGTCATGTCAGGCTAGCTGTCTTAACAGCATATCGGGATATATCATGTCAGGTTTACTTGTCAATAGTGCGCCACGGTGGGCCACTATCGTGTTCAGGGATTCTGTGCAAAATCTATATAGTACAAGCCTTCATAGAGAGTCAGGAAACATGAGCATAAAAGTTGCCTGAATTATAATAATATAATAAAAGAGGACTATGGCAGGAGCCAGGCAGCTAAAGGAGATAAGCTCATGCAGCAGAGAGCATGCGCGCTCATGCGGCTAGAAGGGGCAGGCGCATGTGGCTCAGGGAGGATGAGCTTATGCGGCCGCGGGGATGAAATGTCATGCGGCTCGGGAAGGAAAGGGGCACATGCGGCTGGGAGAACACAGGCGCATGCGGCTGCAACAAGTTCATGCGGCTGGAAAGAGTGCGCGCTCATGCGGCTCGGTGAATCACTTGCATATGCGGGTGGAGGGTCCCATGGCCTATGCGGCTAAGGAATTAGGGGGATTATGCGGTTCAGGGAATAAAGCCTCATACGGCAGCGGGAAAACGAGTATATACGGCAATGGAAAGAACTAGTTCATGCGACTATGTTCAAGTGGAGTCCTATACGGCTTGTAGAAGCATAGAAAATATTGCTTTTAGTCCCACATCGGAAAGAAGAAAAAGAAAGGGCTCATTCCATTCTATAAATATAGCCCTTTTCTTCCTTCGAAAAGGGTACCTACTTCTCTTTCTTCCTTCCAACTTGGACTCTTCCTACTATGCACCTTCGGGTGCTAAGTCGAAAAAGTCTAGGGCAGCGCGGGCTCGTCGAGCTCAGTCAGCTGTCCCAACCTCTGACCATCAGAGCGTCCCGCTATGCGGGCCTCTAATGGAAAGTTGTACAGAACCGCCCGTGTCCAGTCCCCGGCGGCAAACGGATAGGGTGGTTCTCAAGAGTCTCCCAACAAAGATCAAGGACAAGTACTTTTACTAGTCCCGCATCAGGGAGCGAACATGATACTTACGCACTCGTGTGCTCGAGATACCTGGGTCCATAAAGCGAGTGCAAAGGTTGATCGAGATGTCCTTGACTTGCGAGATGTGATCCCTCACAAGCACAAGGAAAGAAGAGGAGTCTTATGCGACTGAAAACCCAGAAAGCTCCATACGGCCCATGAGGATTTTATGCGGCTCAAAATTCAGAATGCTTCATGCGGCTCAGAAAGCTTCATGCGGCCCAAAGGCAGCAGGGGGCCTTATGCGGCCCAAAATCAACAGAGAGCCCATGCGGCTCCGAGAGCTCATGCGGCTCAGGGACCCATGCGGTTCAAGCGTCTATGCGGCTCGAATAATTCTTTGCGGCCCAGAGAGGAGCCACGTGGTCCTCAACAGCTCTTCTCTTTGTCTTCTACTGCATTTAATGCCGTGACGGCTGACAGCTCTGACCAATGACAGAAAGATACAATAATGACTCTGTCATAATGGCAGACTTCTAGGGAAACGAAGGATATCTCTGACCCAATCCGTCAAACCCTAAAAGACCTTTATGCGGCCTTGACACGTGGACAGTCGCATGCGGCTCAGATAGAGGCCACCTATGGGCTCAGGCAGAAGCTATCCCATACGGCTCACGAGAACTACCCCATGCGGCTCAAGCAGAGGCTATCTCCATGCGGCTCACGAGGACTATCTCCATGCGGCTCACGAAAAAAGTACCTATCATGCGGTCACCTACGCTCATGCGGCTCAGATCACCACTCATGCGGTCATCCACACTCATGCGGCTCAAATCATTACCATGCGGCCCAAATAGTCAGGGGGCCACTCTCAGGCAGCCTTGACACGTGGCCAGCCTTATGCGGCCCAATGAGGAGTAACTTTCCTGCGGCTCAGATTTCTGCTGTGGCTTGCGGTTACGACACGTGGCATAATAGCAGGGCACGTGGCATCAGATTGATCAAACTCCTCCAATAAATCCCAATAAAATATTGGAGTCAAATCAGATCATTGGCAAACAAGCAAATTAATGACACGTGTCGAGAAATCCGAGGGTGGCATGACAAATTGGGAGGATTTATGTCAATCAGCATTAATTACCCATAAAAGATTTGATGCAATCATATTTATTGCTCAAATCTTGATGAACGGACCAGATCCAGTGATCCTTAGCCGTCGACTTTCAAGAATGGGCAATCATTGCAAATCCTAATGAGGCCCCCCACTCTTATAAATAGCAAGGTGCCATTCCCTTACGAAAAAGGGACAGAGATAAAAAAGGAGAGACATAGAGACATACACAGAGACAGAGAGAGATATACAGAGAGAAACATAGAGAGCCAGAGAGCCTGAAGAGAGAGCATTTCTTCATCAACGCCCAGCAGTTCTTCTACAGAGCCAAGGCTGCACCCGATCGTCCAAGGAGTAAGGCAGAGCTGCCGTCGCTTTCCCGAGCCTCTACCGTCACCCTCCAGAATCTAAAATAAATAATTGTACTTAGATTACTGTACCTAGGTTTTCGTCCCTAGGCTTTCTTTGTACAAGCGAGTTTGTATTGTGAAGTAAAAGTCCAGTCCTCCGATAATTGTTCTGTTCTTTTATATTTCATCGGACGCAGCCAAACTTGGCTCCACGCAACAGAAGATGGTCGTCCGCTTCGACCAACAGGCGTTTGAAGAAATGCTCTATGAAGAAAGTGCTGGCCCGGTCCAGAAGCGAATCCGTACAAAGAAAGTTCGCTGCGAGTGGAGGCCAAAATTATTTGCTCCTCCACAAGCTCTGGACGGGGTACTCTCTGCTACCCAAGACGGCGAAGGCGACTCTCATACAGCTCCACTTCAAGCCGTAGAGGACTCTGCTGTCCCTAAGTCCGGCAGAGGAAAGCACTACGATGCTGGACTTGCAGGGACAAAGAGTGATTCGATGCGCCCCAAGAAGAAGCTGAACACTCCTGTGGCCAAATCCGCCAATCACATGCAGGAGGCTCATGCGGGTGAATCTGCCAGTCGCATGAAGAAAGTCTATGCAGCCAGATCATCCAGCCGCATGAAGAAAACTTACGCGGCTGAGACTCCCAGCCGCATGAAGAAAACCTATGCGACTACGTCTGCCAGCCGCATAAAGATTATTGATGACAGCCGCATAACGCCTACTCCACGCGACTTTGTCTTCGACCGCCTCTCTTATGGTCCTGATCTCTTGTGCTCCCAAGAAGACATGTCTGACTCTCTCCAGTATCACTTAGACTCTTCCTACTATATGCCCTTACGTACTAGAGCGAAGAAGTCTAGGGCAGCACGAGCTTGGCAAGTTCGGTCCGCTGATCCGGTCTCTGACCATCCGAGTGTCCCGCATACCGTTATACGGGCCTCAGATGGAAAGTTGAACAGAACCACTCGATTCCAGCCCCCGGTGGAAAACGGACAGAGAAGTTCGCAAAAGTCTCCCAAAATCCAGGGAGCAAGCATGGTCGATCCAGACCCATCTGACTTGCGTGAGGCCATCCTCCACAAATGCTAGGGAAGAGAAGATGCATCGGGGTGCAAAGAGTCCTCCCACGGATGTCACTGTACCCAAGTCATCGTCAACTGTTGTTGTAATAACGCGACGATACGAGAAGACCGGCAGTCTGTCTTCCAAAGACTGCAACAGCCGTCTTCAGAAGACGAGGCACTTCCCGTCGTCTCCTGCAACTCTGCTCAGAAAGTCCCCGCCGATGGAAGAAGAAAAAAGGCAAATGTTCCCAGCCCAAAGATTTTAACCACTATGACTAAGAGACTGTCGTCTAAGAGGGTGCCCACCACCGGAGTTTTCCAAGGTACCCGTTCTAAGACAAAATCTGCTACAGTGGGAGATTCATCATCCACGACATTGGGGGTTGCTGGGACTGGGGGTAGCACTCCTTAGAACATCCACGGCAATCCGATGTTCCAAGAAGACGAGCCGGGGAAAACAACTCTCCCATCAGATGCAGCAAACCCCGACGTCCCCGAGGACGTCCACAACTCCCAAGACGATACGAACTCGGAAACTGGGGGTACTGTTCCTTCTGAGTCCAAATCAGAAGAAGACATTCCCACGTATCCCGATGACTTCTCACTACAGGGGTATGATTCGGAGGGCGCTTCCTCCACCGTTCCGTCCGTCTCTCCTCATGTAAAGACGGTGTTCATGACGGACAGCAGCCAAGGTGGTTCCAGTGATCGCCAGTGCATTGACACTCTCGAAGCCATATTGCACGCCTTGGTCAAGTCTGTAGACGAGATCAAAGCGGCCCTTCTAATTCTGCAAGGAGGGACGCCTGGCCAAACAAGCGCGGGTCCCGCGGTCAATGCGGACTCAAATTTAGTGGCACCGAATTCGGGCAACAATCCTCCTGAAGTAACGGCACCCACCGCTGTGGATGAGGCCCGAGAAACGAGAAGAGAGGTCCAGGAGCTCCGAGCCATGTTTCATGCTCGAAAAAACTCTCAAGACCTCAAAATATGGCAACCATACCCTGCTGCATGGAGGGATGTCCCCTTTTCGCCAAGATATAAGCCGTTCAACATCAACCCGTATGATGGCAAGACCTCCGCAAGTCGGTACATCACTTACTTCAAGGTCACCACCGACCATCTGCCCCATGACGATGCCATCCTCACACGATTATTCATCAGGGCATTGGAAGGAGTCGCCTTCGACTGGTATCGCAATCTGTCGGACTACTGCATCCACTCCTTCGCCGGCTTCAAGCGCATGTTCTTGGAAAGATTCTACGAAGTAGGGCAGGACATCACAATGTCCACTCACATGGACGTCGTCCAAGGAGAGAAAGAGCTGACAAGGAACTATATCGAGCGGTTTCGCCAAACCGCAATGAAGTTGCCGTCTGGAAATCCGGATTCCTCCTTGATTGAAATTTGCCAAAAGAGATTGCTCCGAACAATCAGTCTCTGGATGGGCGAAAGTCAATTCAAGGACTGGAAAATGTTTATCATCAGTGCCACAAGCGCCGAAGAACGACTGAAAAAGGTTCGCCAACTGGGATTGTACATCTCAGAAGGAGAGGACAAGAGCAGACGTCCCAACGCCAACACCAACAATGGAGGTAGCTCCTCCAACAATCGAGACAACAAGGGCAAGCAGGCTATGGTGGACGACACAGCACAGAAGCCTGAACCAAAGCCGACAGACAAACAATGGCCGCAAATCACTTACTCCTTCGAAGACGGTCATGTCAAGCCCATCTTGGACATGCTCATACAAGGAGACAGAATCCAGCTCCCTCCACCAAGACGGGAACCGCGGCCGGCAAAAATGGAGAATCCAAAGTACTGCTATTAACACCGCTATGTCCACCATGCTACACACGACTGCTACCAACTAAAACGGTACATCCAAAATCTCATCGATTCGAACGCTCTGGCCATCGATTTCGAGGAGGTAACAGTGGCAGCCAATATGGTGTCGGTATAATTCGGCAGCTTCCCTCTGACGAAAACTCAAGACGGCGTGGTCCCCATCCCTCTGGCGACAATGGAGATTGCTAATCTTCCACCTCCCCGAGATCAGGCTACTGGTCTAGTGCCCCTCACCACATCACGAGGGGAGGTCATGTGGGTCCATCCAGACTTGGTATCTGAAGTGACTCAGCCCACACCATCTTCCGTCCGTAAGAGTAGGAGTGGAAAAGTCAGATCATGCCGCACAATCTCGACAGATATCGAAGAAGCTACAGCCGTCGTCACTCGGTCTGGGACACAATCCCAACCTGTGGCTGACAACTCGATCAAAGATCATCAGCCCGCTACAACTGATGCTCCGGGACCGGCTCAGCCTCCGACGACCGATAAGCCGAGGCCGAAGGAGACTTTCTTTGACAAATCCCTCCGAAAAGAGGCACCACAGGGGCTGGAGAGGCCCTACACCTTCGACATCTTGGCGCAATTGGCCAACACACCGGCCAAGTTGTCATTATACGAGCTTCTGAGGCTCTCGAAGGATGTTCGCACGGCTTTGAGCGATGCACTCCAAAATGCCGACGCGTACCTGGCTCAGGTCAACCTCACGGGAGAGAACCAGCCTGCAGATCTCCAAGACAGCACTTACACGGGAGCGATGCACAACATTGTCTTCACTCCGCAGGACATGCTCATCAAAACCAACCTGCACGATCGCCCGTTATACTACACTGGATACATCGGCGACGTAAAGGTGGATCAGATGCACATTGATCCTTGTTCTTCCATAAGCATCATCCCGAAGGGTCTGTTACATCATCTCCGCATCCCTATGCATCGCCTGACGCCAACAAGCACCGCCATCAGCGATTTCAATTCGGGCAGGAGCTACCCAATTGGAAATATTCGTCTGAAGTGTCAGATTAGCGATCTCCAGTCAGAAGTCACCTGCTACGTCATAGATGCAGACACTTCTTACAACATCCTCTTGGGACGCCCATGGATACACGATTATATGATCGTGCCTTCCACGCTACACCAGTGCTTCAAATATGTCGACAAATACGGCTTTGTGAGGACAGAATTTGCTGATATCGATTCCTTCAAAGGGGTCGAATCCTACTACTCAGACTCCTGCCTATACGAAAAGTCAAAGAGGCACCTTGATGAAGGAGATGTGCAAACTCGTACCGAGACAGCCACAGGATCAGAAGAGCCTCTGACGATCCATCTCCAAGCTCGTAAACCTGGCAAGTCCGTACCCCTTACAGCCACTCTGCGTAAGGACGCAATCAGCCTCTCGACACAAGAAGAGCGAATGATAATCCGGCTGCCAAGGTCTGGCCAAGTGCCAAGACTCACAACGGAGCCGCTGACAATCAGGCTGTCGAGAGTCGACCAGCCGCAAACGGAGAAGCTTAATCCCTCCGACAAACCAATGACGATACGCCTTCCCAAGAAGGGTCGTCACCTCGATGCAAGGTCTGGGGCTTCTAGCGAACCAGCCACTCCCCACCCAGCATCGAGTACCAAACTGGGGGTTGCTAGTCTGCCAATAACTCTCCGTTCTGTGCCACCAGCTGAACCTCTGACGATCAAGCTATCCAGGTCGTCCTCTCAGTCTTCATTTACACAGGGGGTAGCCGAAGAGGAACCGAAGATAGCCAAGTATGTGGCTGCCCACACTGATGTTCCCTTCGCAGATGATGTAATCCTGCTAGAAAAGATACCTTACTTCATCAATAAAGGGCTATCTTTGAACTACCTCGAGCTTAATAAGCTTTGTACAATGTATGCTATGGAACATGGTATAGGCACTCACCTACACACACAGATGACAAATGTGTACACCACAATCCAGCTTACTCCAGTGGAAGACGCTTACCGCATAATCGAGGGAGGGGACCATCAAATCATCTTCGGCCAGAAGGACGATCCGCAGCCCTTCACCGTAGAAGAAGTCGACCTTGAATCAGATGCCGGAAGACTGCCTCTGTATTTTTATAGCCTCCAATCCAAGTATCTCATGCAAAAATAGGGGTATGATCTGGAGACGATGCCAGGCTTGAACTATAGCACCAGACGATGACTACCTTTGAAGCTACCGGTCCCGGCTGGCAAACCACGGGACTACTATAGCAAAACTCGATGTGGATTAGGGTATGTAACACCCACGACGACCCCTGAGAGTTCAGATGAAGAATGTGACTGGCATTCATATTCAACCGGGTCACCAACTTCTGACTCAGATACCAGCATCGGAGACGTATTCAGACAAGTCCTGTCAGTCAACATGGTATTCGCCGACGCTTATGAAGAAGATGAGGACATTCCTGAAATCCTCGAGCTAGAGCCGTGGGCCCAACAGTTGGATGTACAATGGGAAAAGCGGTTCGAACAGAGAGAACCTCCTACTGAGGACGAGGTTATACAGGTCGACCTCGGCAGCGAATCTTCTCCAAAACCAATCTTCGTCAGTAAAAGCCTGACAAACGAAGAGCGAGAATCGCTGTTGGAACTTTTCAAAGAATATATTAATGTGTTCGCCTGGAGCTATGAGGACATGCCGGGGTTAAATCCCGATATCGCTCTTCACAAACTCAACATTCGGCCAGATGCAAAGCCAGTCAAGCAACAACAGCGACGCTCTCGCCCGGGCATCATGGATGCGATCGAAGCCGAAGTCAATAAACTGATAGCCAGCGGCTTCATTCGTGAGGAGCAACATCCTGATTGGATCGCCAACATAGTACCCGTCCTCAAGAAGAATGGGAAGATTCGAATCTGCATCGACTTCCGCAATCTGAACGAGGTATGCCCTAAAGATGAATTCCCCCTCCCTATCACAGACATCATGATTGACAACACTTGCGACTTCGAACGTATGTCATTCATGGATGGCTTTTCAGGGTACAACCAAATCAAGATGTCTCCTGACGACGAAAAGTATACATCATTTCGAACACCGATTGGCACATACTGTTACACCGTCATGCCTTTCGGTTTGAAGAATACCGGTACCACCTATCAAAGGGCCATGAGTATCATCTTCAGAGACCACTTACGCAAGACGGTAGAGTGCTATGTTGATGACATCGCCGTCAAGAGTCGCTGTAAGGGAGACCATCTGCAGGATCTGAGGACGGTATTCGACCTGATGCGAGCGCATAATCTGAAAATAAAAACCACAAAGTTCTTCCTGGGCGTATCCAGCGAAAAGTTCTTGGGTTTTATCATCACCGTCCAGGGTATCCATGTAGACCCTGAGAAGACAAAGGTAATTATGGAGATGGGTCCCCCGAGAAATCTCTGCGAACTCAGAGGCCTTCAAGGGAGGTTAGCTTACATCAAGAGGTTCATTTCTAACCTCTCCGGGCGATGTCGACCATTCACCCATCTCATGAAGAAAGGTGTCTCATTCGTATAGGATGAAGAATGCCAGCGTGCCTTCGACAGCATCAAAGAATATTTGTCGAACCCTCCAGTCCTGGTGGCCCCGGTTGCTGGAAAACCATTCCTGCTCTATGTACGCATGATAGAGCATTCCCTTGGCGCCCTGCTAGCTCAAAACAACGACGCAGGCCATGAACAAGCCATATATTACCTCAGTCGAATGATGATTGGGCCAGAGCACCGATACACCGCTGTGGAGAAGGAATGCCTCGCCCTGGTGTTCGCTATTCAAAAAATGCGGCACTATGTCAGGACAAACCATACATGTGATCTTACGAGTCAATCCTCTCAGGGTCCTCATGACGAAGCCAGGAGCACTCAGCTTTCGCCTCGCCACATGGGCAATATTGCTGTCCCCTTATCATATGATCTTCGTCCCGTAAAAGGCTGTCAAAGGTCAAGCCCTGGCAGACTTTTTGGCAGCCCACCCAGGCTCGGAGTCGTCCAGAATATATGAAGAAATTCCAGATGAGGTCGCCGACTCGCATGTAACCTTTGACGATGATATATGGCGAATGTTCTTCGACGGCGCCTCAAGGACCGGACCTAAGGGCAACATCGTCGTCGGAGTCGAGGTGGTGCTGGTTTCTCCTTTCGGACTGGTGATCAATCATGCTTACTCCCACACAAAACCCTGCTCTAATAATGTGGCCGAGTACAACGCTTTGGTCATTGGCCTCCAACTTTCAAGAGAGCTGGGGGTAGAATATCTTGAAGCATACGGCGATTCTCAGTTAATCGTCAATCAGATCCGGGGCTCATACGAAGTCCGCCACGAAGAAATGGTCCCCTATCACCAAATAACGATCGACATCATCTCGTTGTTCAAGGGGTTCTTCATCGAACATGTTCCCAGACTCCGAAATATCGAAGCCGATGCCTTAGCAGGCCTTGCCGCTTCCATAGCAGTGCCAAATCATACTCATCAATCGGTAGATGTGATAGGCCATGAACTGGTCTGCCCTAAGAACAACGTTCAATTCATGGCGAGTTATTCTGCTCAGACGATCGACGAAGTCCCAGATTGGAGACAATTATTCATTGACTTCGTAGTCTACGACATCCTGTCTGAGAACCCAAAGGAAGCCACCTCCATCAGACGGTGTTCTCTCAGATTCTTCTATGATACAAAGACAAAAATGCTGTATCGTCGATCCTATGATGGATTATTGCTTCGATGTCTGTCAAACGCAGAAGCCAAAGAAGCCGTACGAGAAGCTCATGATGGTGTCTGCGGGGCCCATTAGCCTGGCCCTAAATTGCAAGACCGCCTCCGCCGAATGGGCTACTACTGGCCCACGATGGTAGCAGATGCGATAGACTATGCTAAAAAGTGCAAAGCTTGCCAAGTCCACGTGGACTTCATCCACCAACCATCCGAATTTCTACATCCGACGGTGGCATCCTGGCCATTTGAAGCATGGAAAATGGATATCATCGGTCTGATTACTCCACCTTCCTCCCGAGGACATCGCTTCATACTCGCGATCACATATTACTTCTCCAAATGGGCGGAACCTGTTCCACTTGCATAAGTAAAGACTTCAAATGTGATCAGCTTTCTCAAGCATCACGTCATCTATCGCTTTGGACTGCCCCAAAGGATCATCCACGATAATGGTCTACAGTTTACAAGCCACGCCTTCTATCGGTTCTGCGATAAGCACCGCATCCAGAATATTGCTTCGACGCCATACAATCCAGCAGCAAACGGGTTGGCAGAAGCATTCAACAAAACCATCATCAAGTTACTCAAGAAGTTCGTGTCATCCAACAAACGCGACTGGAACGAGAAGCTGGGTGAATGCCTATGGGCGTACCGTACCACAGTCCGAACGGCCATAGGGAACACACCATTCTTCCTGTGTACGGGAGTGAGGCAGTTCTCCCATTGGAGACTCAAATACCCTCACTTCGCGTCGCTCTCATTTATCAATTGACGACGGATGATAACTACCGACGCCGACTACAAGAGTTAGAGGCCTTGGATGAAAAGCGCCTCCTGGCTCAGCAGCGAATCGAGCTATACTAAGCACGCATCTCTGGAGCCTTTAACAAGAAGGTTAAAATCAGAACATTCCAAGTAGGCGATATCGTTCTGGCAGTCCGGAGGCCGATGGTCATGACTCACAAGACCATCGACAAGTTCCAGCCAAAATGGGAAGGTCTATTCATCATTGAGGCTGTATTCTCCAACTGTGCTTACCGCCTCGCAAAACAAAATGGAGACTTGCTCATGTTGCCCGTCAACGGCAAGTTTCTGAAGAAATATTATGTCTAAACGACACATTCCACATTATCGAGTCATGTACCTGCCGGTACTGCTGAACTCACATCCACAAATATTCCAGATCCTCGAGTCATGTACCCGCTGGTACCGCTGAACTCACATCCACAACATTCCAGATCCTCGAGTCACGTACCCGCCGGTACCGCTGAACTCACATCCACAACATTCCAGATCCTCTAGTCATGTACCCGCTGGTACCGTTGAACTCACGTCCACAACATTCTTGATCATTGAGTCATGTACCCGCTGGTGCCGCTGAACTCACATTTCCAAATTCCAGATTATCGAGTTATGTACCGGCAGGGGCCTCTGAACTCACATTCCGGTCACTCTTTCAGATAGTAAGTCATGTATGACCATACCTCTGAACTTTCTTCCTGGAAGAGATCCTCCCTCATGATCCACTACCCACACTCCTAGTGCACAAAAAGGGTAATCGATCCACAAATTTCCAAAACGGCCATGTCCTCATTACCTCTGAGTCGTTTCACTTCCGCCAAAAACAAATCACCCCTTTACATAGAACTTTCATGTCCTCATTACCTCTGAGTCGTTCTATGTACCCTCATTCATTGAGCCCACTCCTGCCATGTCCTCATTACCTCTGAGTGGGAAGGCTCCGTCGAAGAAACCCTCATATTTGCCATGTCCTCATTACCTCTGAGTAAATATGTTGGTCCTCATTCGACTTATTATCTGTACCAAAAAAACAAAAACCCCAGGGTACGCCAAGGATAATAGGTCCACAAATATCCTCCGTTGAGTCCACTCCTGCCATGTCCTCATTACCTCGGAGTAGGAAGACTCCACGGTAAAACCTTCATACTTGCCATGTCCTCATTACTTCTGAGTAAGTATATTGGTTCTCTCTCGTCTTATTATTCGTACCCTGAACCAGGGTACGCCATGGGTAATAGGCCCACAAATGTCCTCTGTTGACCATAAATATTCTCCGTTGAGTCCACTCATGTCATGTCCTCATTACCTCTGAGTAGGAAGACTCCACTGTAAAACCTTCGTACTTGCCATGACCTCATTATCTCTGAGTAAGTATGTTGGTTTCCCTTTCATCCTATTATCCGTATCCTAAGCCAGGGTACGCCAAGGATAATAGGCCCACAAATGTCTCCCGACGACCACAAATGTCCTCTGTTGACCACAAATGTCCGCAGTTGACCACGAATGCTGTACTAAGTTTTCTAGTACATGCCACTCTTTTCTCATCATGTCTTGGGAGCCCAGCTGCTCCCTGGCATTCTTTCAAAAACCTAGTACATCTACATCTTTCCTCATTATCATTTGCTTTTGGAGCCCAACTGTTCCATAGCATTCTTTCACCCAATACATAGAACTTCCACGTTGATAGCACCTCTGAGTTGTTTTGTGTATCCTCATTAGGCCCACTCCTACCACGTCCTCGTTATCTCTGAGTAGGAAGGCTCTACCATTAACCCCATATTTACCATGTTCTCACCACCTCTGAGTAAATATGATGGTTCCCTCTCTCAACTTATTATCCGTACCTAAAACCAAGGTACGCCAAGGATGATAAGTCCACACAAAATCCCCAGCAGAAGTACTCAAACTTATCACGTCCATGTTACCTCTGATAGGATCTCCACACCAAAACAACTCTACTTTCCATGCTTCTTATTCAAAGTATTCCAAATTTTCAATTTGAAAACTTTGAAGGAGGTCTTGTAGAAGCATGGAAAATATTGCTTTTAGTCCCACATCGGAAAGGAGAAAAAGAAAGGGCTCATTCCATTCTATAAATATAGCCCCCTTTCCTCTTTCGAAAAGGGCACCTACTTCTCTTCCTTCCTTCCAACTTGGACTCTTCCTACTATGCACCTTCGGGTGCTAAGTCGAAGAAGTCTAGGGCAGCGCGGGCTCGTCGAGCTCAGTCAGCTGTCCCAACCTCTAACTAACAGAGCGTCCCGCTACGCGGGCCTCTAATGGAAAGTTGTACAGAACCGCCCGTGTTCAGTCCCCGGCGGCAAACGGATAGGGTGGTTCTCAAGAGTCTCCCAACAAAGATCAAGGACAAATACTTTTACTAGTCTCGCATCGGGGAGCGAACATGATACTTACGCACTCGTGTGCTCGAGATATCTATGCGGCTCGAATAATTCCATACGGCTCGAATAATCCCATGCGGCTCAAGCAGAGGCTATCTCCATGCGGCTCACGAGGACTATCTCCATGCGGCTCACGAAGAAAGCACCCATCATGCGGTCACCTACGCTCATGCGGCTCAGATCACCACTCATGCGGTCATCCACACTCATGCGGCTCAAATCATTTCCATACGGTCCAAATAGTCAGGGGGCCACTCTCAGGCAGCCTTGATACGTGGCCAGCCTTATGCGGCCCAATGAGGAGTAACTTTCTTGCGGCTCAGATTTCTGCTGTGGCTTGCGGTTACGACACGTGGCATGATAGCAGGGCATGTGGCATCAGATTGATCAAACTCCCCCAATAAATCCTAATAAAATATTAGGGTCAAATTAGATCATTGGCAAACAAGCAAATTAATGACACGTGTCGAGAAATCCGAGGGTGGCATGACAAATCTGGAGGATTTATGTCAATCAGCATTAATTACCCACAAAAGATTTGATGCAATCATATTTATTGCTCAAATCTTGATGAACAGCCCAGATCCAGTGATCCTTAGCCGCCGACTTTCAAGAATGGGCAATCATTGCAAACCCAAATGAGGCCCCCCACTCTTATAAATAGCAAGGTGCCATTCCCTTGCGAAAAAGGGACAGAGATAAAAAAAAGGAGAGACATAGAGACATACACAGAGACAGAGCGAGATATACAGAGAGAAACATAGAGAGCCAGAGAGCCTGAAGAGAGAGCATTTCTTCATCAACGTCCAGCAGTTCTTCTACAGAGCCAAGGCTGCACCCGATCGTCCAAGGAGTAAGGCAGAGCTGTCGTCGCTTTCCCGAGCCTCTACCGTCACCCCCCAGAATCTAAAATAAACAATTGTACCTAGATTGCTGTACCTAGGTTTTCGTCCCTAGGCTTTCTTTGTACAAGCGAGTTTGTATTATGAAGTAAAAGTCCAGTCCTCCGATAATTGTTCTGTTCTTTTATATTTTATGGCAAACACGGCTGAGCAAGGGACGGGTCGTATGCGGCTGAGAAGAACCAGTCATATGCGGCAATGGACTATTGAGTTCATGCGGCAACATAGTCATGCGGCTGGAAGACTTGCCGCATGAAGGTCCATGCGGTCAAGTACTGCCATGCGGCTGGAAGACTGTTCTTCTTCTCTACTGGTCCGAGAAGAAGAGCCATGAAGTCCATGGCTCAAAGCTTCATAAATCCTCCATTCGAGGTCTGAATCCAGACTTCCATAGGTCAAAATGGGGCAGAATAAAATTCCCTACAACATGGAACGAACCAAACATAGAAATAACAATGTTAAGTAGATCAAAACCCATAAATCCAAAAATACAAGAAACTTAGATCTACACAAATTGAACCATGGAAATTAGAAATGCTAAGTATTAAAGTATGTTAGAATCTCGTGAGGAAGAGAATGGAACAATAAAAACGTAGTTCCTTCATGAAGCAAGCTGCACTTGCCTAAGCTCTCTCCCTGGTAGGTGGAAGAGTAATGGTAAGAAAGAAGAAGTAATTGAAGAAGATGTAAATGAAGAGAGAGAAGGAGTGGAAGGCTATAAAGGAGAAGTGTGGGGGTAGGTGGGGGTTTTCCTTTGGTTTATGAGGAACCCAAAAGCAAACCAAGCCAAGCCAAGCCGAACCAAACTAAGGTAAACCAAGCAATGAAATGCCTAATATACCATGCAAGAAAACTTGCAATACGAGTCAAGATGCACACACATATTCCAAAATCTCGTCTGTAGATCATACCGAGCTACAGCATCAAAATACTTGGTCTGGAATCTCTCTTTGAATACTGCCCAAGCAATGGGTGCCACTAATCCAACGGCCTGCGCTTCCCACCTGCTACGGGCAAGATCCAATAACTGTAGGCGCACAACGGCCACTTTCTCGTCTTCTGGAGTCCTGGCTGCTTCTAGAATCACCTCTGTGTCCTGAAGCCATGCATCTGCGGCGATAGCATCTTCGCTACCATCGAAGAAGGAAGGGTTCAAGCGTTTGAAGCTGTTGGCCGTGCTGTTATCCTGATGTCCTCCTCTGGTCAAAGCATCTGCCACTGCCTGGTACAAGGCATCTCCTCGACGATGCTGAAAAGCTAATAATGACCTGATGAGACCCATCAAAGTGCCATCATCAGGCTCTGCAGGCTGGATGGGCTGAACTGGTGGCTCTCCTCCAGTAGGCATGACTCTGGAGGCTACTCCTGAATGCTGGGCTTGATCTCCGGGTTGCTGCTGGTCCACGGGAGGTGCTCCGCCTTGCTGATCGGTAGGACCAGGAATAATGCCACTGAGGAAGATGACATAGAAAACAATAAGGAAGGACCAGGACAGGTCAACGATACAAGCATGTGATCAGGTTAAGATTTTTAGGGGTTTTAGGAGATACGAACAGAGATCGAGGGCGAGTACAGATTGAGACATCTATTCGGTAAACCCTCATATATCTTGATTTACAAGACCTGCATGGGCCACCACTTAAACCATGTAACGCCCCAGAACCAGAATACTGAAGAGCGGGGGCGTACATAGCCAGCTACGTATATTGAAGTACAACCTACCTCGCTATACGGTCACGGTTGTTTAGATACATAAGGGTTTAACTACAATCCATCAGTCACCTATGGTCTTGAACAAGCCTATTGTCTCAATCTCAAGCAAGCAATGACAGTCACAAGATGTCAGAACACCAAATATACAATAGTAAGGCATCCCATACATTACATATTCGGATGATCATGAAGCTAGTCGTACAAAATGTCAAGACTAGCAAGAGTTTTCAGTCATACATGATCAACTCTAGGATTTGCCAATCATGTTACAGCCCGTAGGCAGGCAGTAATTAAAGGTGCAACCGAGCTAACACGTGCTCGTCGGCTAAACGCCTTAAAAGAATAATTTTACAATTGAGTAGGAGAGCCAAAAATAATCCACTCGTTGTCAGAGTTACGCCTGGTGGTCACCATCTGGCTGGAAAGTCGGTAGATCCTCCGGAGCTGCTCCTATATCTGGCAATACAAAACCAGCTGGGTCAGACCCCAGAAAGAGCAAGTGCCACAAATGAGGCTTCACTTAGGAACTAAAACCAGCATATCATAAATAAATATTAAAGATAATTATAAAGATACTGATAATAACAGGGATAACAATAATAAATTGAGTATGAGAAAACCATTCAAGTAGCCAGACTGTAACCCTTAACCCAAACAAGGACCGGGATTGCAGCCCTTCACCTAAATAGAAACTCGTCTCAAATACTTGTTCGATAATAAAACAATAAACGAAGAGAGGACACAGAACTGCTCCGGGAGCCAGGTTACAACCCTTAAACCAAACAAGGACCGGGGTTGTAACTCTTCGCCTAAACAGAACTGGACCCCTGATCTTTATTGTTAAGGCCATCATAAGTAATCATGCTATTGAGGTAAGGTAAAACAAGACGAGCATGGCATGGGGTACAATAAGGCAATAAACGAAAAGAGGATACAGAACTGCTCCGGGAGCCAGGTTATAACCCTTAAACAAAATAAGAACCGGGGTTGTAATCCTTCGCCTGAACAGAACTGGTCCCCTGATCGTTATTGCTAAGGCAAGCATAAGTAATCATGTCATATCACAATCTTGTACAGGATCAGGACAAGACTAAGCTGGGCTAAACTCCATCCAATCAATCACGGCCTAGCAACGAGTACGGCTTGATACTTTAACTAACTAGGGTTATCACAGGCCTAGTTATTAGCAAATGCAATGAGATTATTCCAACAGCCACAAGCCCTGCAGACCATCCAGGTTATCCAGGTCGAATGATCGTTCATGAAAGGTGCAACACATGACTGTGTGCTAGAAGTGTGCCCTACACGTCGGTAGGCTACAAGTCCACTTAGTGCGCACAGATAACGAGATTACTTGTAGCTAGGAAATCTCTCCATGACTACAGAAATTTTTAGTTATTAGCCTTAGTCAATTTCAGTAGGTACCCCTGACCGTGGTATTCAGGGATCCCTATCCTAGACATGATGCAAGACAATACTGGTTTATTTGTACAAATACAATCGTCCACGGTGTCCAGGTTATTCATACATGTTATGTCAGGCTAGCTGTCTTAACAACATATCGGTATATATCATGTCAGGTTTACTTGTCAATAGTGCGCCACGGCGGACCACTGTCGTGTTCAGGGATTATGTGCAAAATCTATATAGTACAAGCCTTCATAGAGAGTCAGGAAACATGAGCATAAAAGTAGCCTTAATTATAATAATATAATAAAAGAGGACTATGGCAGGAGCCAGGCAGCTAAAGGAGATAAGATCATACGGAAGAGAGCATGCGCGTTCATCGGCTAGAAGGGGGCAGGCGCATACGGCTCAGGGAGGATGAGCTTATGCGGCCGCGGAGGAGCAATGTCATGCGGCTCGGGAAGGAAAGGGGCGCATGCGGCTGGGAGAACACAGGCGCATGCGGCTGCAACAAGTTCATGCGGCTGGTAATAGTGCGCGCTCATGCGTCTCGGGGAATCACTTGCATATGTGGCTGGAGGGTCCCATGGCCTATGCGACTGAGGAATAAGGGAAGGATTATGCGGCTCAGGGAATAAAGCCTTATGCGGCAGCAGGAAAACGAGTATATGCGGCAATGGAAAGAACCAGTTCATGCGGCTATGTTCAAGTAGAGTCCTATGCAGCTGAGCAAGGGACCGGTCTTATGCGGCTGAGAAGAACCAGTCATATACGACAATGGACTATTGTGTTCATGCGGCAGCATTGTCATGCGGCTGGAAGACTTGCCGCATAAAGGTCCATGCGGTCAAGTACTGCCATGCGGCTGGAAGACTGTTCTTCTTCTCCACTGGTCCGAGAAGAAGAGCCATGAAGTCCATGGCTCAAAGCTTCATAAATCCTCCATCCGAGGTCTGAATCCAGACTTCTTTAGGTCAAAATGGGGCAGAATGAAATTTCCTACAAAATGGAACCATCCTAACTTAGAAATAATAATGTTAAGTAGATCAAAACCCAAAAATCTAAAAATACAAGAAACTTAGATCTACACAAATTGAACCATAAAAATTAGAAAAGCTAAGTATTAAAGTATGTTAGAATCTCGTGAGGAAGAGAATGGAACAATAAAAATGTAGTTCCTCTATGAAGCAAGCTGCACTTGCCTAAGCTCTCTCCCTGGTAGGTGGAAGAGTAATGGTGAGAAAGAAGAAGTAATTAAAGAAGAAGTAAATGAAGAGAGAGAAGGAGTGGGCGGCTATAAAGGAGAAGTGTGGGGGTAGGTGGGGGTTTTCCTTTGGTTTATGAGGAACCCAAAAGCAAACCAAGCCAAGCCAAGCCAAGCCGAACCAAACCAAGGTAAACCAAGCAATGAAATACCCAATATACCATACAAAGAAACTTGCAATACGAGTCAAGATACACACACGTATTCCAAAATACGTAATACGAACCACGGTCGTTACAGGAGAGAAGGAAAATAAAAGGGTTATTTAGTAATAGGCCTTACATAATAGTCAATATTAGGATTTGGGTCTCCAAAATGTCCGACATTAGTGTTTGAATATTAAAATCTCTATTCACTTGCCTACGTGGACAGTAATTTTAAGATTCAAACACAAAAGTCGGACTTTTGATCCCCTGTTACTAAATATCTCATTTAACAACTAGGTAATGATTCAGAAGATAATGGTGTCTAATAGCAAATGATACAGACACAAAGCTATGGGAAGCACCCGAATCAAACAAAGCAAATACGGGAAACCGTATAATCAAAGGAGGACAATTATTTCAAAAGAAGTCAATTAGCAGCAAGAATTAGATGGCAGGAATTAGATAAGAGTTTTTTCTAATGTGATTGAGTACCTTAAGACTTATATCCTATATCTAGTGCAGGTTGTAGTGATACTCTTGTTCGAGTACCACTACAAAATCGTACTAGTTGTGACTCTCTGGACCTGCATGGGCCACTACTAAAAATGTGTCATGATCCTCACCTAATAAATGGGCACGTCCAGCCTAAGCCACAGTGTCGGCGGTAGAACGCTTTCCTAGATCACAATATCTAACAATATATAACTGTACCTGTACGATAATATACTCTCCAAAAAGGAGGATAACACAGGAAGTATATCTCAATCACAAAATTCTAAGATGAAAATAGAAAGATAGGATAAAAAGATAATCTTAATAGAGAACTACAACCGAAAGAAGTAAGTCTGGGTGTTTAAATAACACCAAAAATCCAATATCTGGAAATACATCAAGACAAGACAACTAAATAAAGATAACTAATCTAGCAATCTAATATAGATAATGGACAAGTCCTCAGCAACTGTTGGATCCTCCTGAGGGTCCAAGTCACCGGTGTCATCTAAGCTAGCTCCATAATATGTGGGGTAGAACTTCTCATCATCATCTGTAATATTTTTAACTGGTCCAATCAGGACATGAACGAATACATATCTCTCACACAATTCATATCATGACAGGAAATGTAAAACATGTTATAGAATAAAGTACATGAAAACTGTAAGAATAAACATGAAGAGGAAGAGAGAATATGATAACAAAAGATATCTATATATGGTAATAGAGAACTGTGACTAAGTGATTTAGAGTACAAGATAGTTATGTGAACGGCTTAAATTTATACATGATTACACTACAGAGTTCGTACATGATTACACTACTTTGAAATTGTTCACATGACCACTTCTACTCTCCCATACCCCAATCAATACACAAGTATCTAGACAGGTTATGTTATTGTACATGAAAGTTTATACATGAAGCTCATTAGATCATGAGATTACATGAAGAGCACATGAGTGTACATGAATAATAAGAGTCCAAAGAATACATGATGTTTGTGAAAAATACATGACATGATGTATTCAATGCACCCGAGGGGGATAACATCTCATATAAAGATCTATATAGTACTAATCCGTGATAACATCGTATCAGCATCAAGTAAATTAGTTTATAACAAGAATATAATTTCTAGCAATTATGAAACAATCAGAGAATGTACTCGCCTGATATCCTGAATGTCTGATGAGAAAATATGTCCGGACCGGAGTAATTGAGTCCTATTTAGAGCAACCACATGTTACAAAGTGTCTAATATAAAATAAAAGAAATTTATAAGGTATTCTAAACGATTCTAGGTCATTCTAGGTCAAAGTCAACTCTTGGTCAACTCTGGTCAACCATTCTAGTCAAACTAGGTCAAACCTAAGTCAACTAGTCAAATGTTCTAAGTTTAAGTCAAACTTCAGTTAACTAGTCCTTTTAAGTCCATTTGAGTCAATTCTAGGTCAAGTTTGACCCACAGTTGACCTTGGTCAACTTGCTAGTCAACCTTGCCTAACTAGGCCTATAGATCAATTCTAAACTAACTTACTAACCATAGGCTATTATCTTATATCACTATCAAATATACTTATGCATATATATATATATATATATATATATATATATATATATATATATATATATATATATATATATATATATATATATATATATATATATATATAGGAAGCGGATCAAAAGCCCCCCTTAGAAAACCTCCTAAAAAATCCCCTCACTCTAATCCGTAATTTAATGTTAATATTAATGTTAATGTTAATATTAACATTATATACTAAAATTAACATTAAACTTTACATTAACATTAATATTAACATTAACATTAATATTAACATTAACATTAACATTAATATAAAAAATATATATAAATTAATATTAATATTAACATTAATATTACGAATTAGAGTGAGGGGGTTTTTAGGGGGTTTTCTAAGGGGGCATTTGATCCGCTCCCATATATAAAAATATATATATATATATATATATATATATATATATATATATATATATATATATATATATATATATATATATATATATATATATATATATATATAATGTATATATATACCAACATATATATATCAAAGGAAATAATATACTGGATATATATACATATCAGAAACCCAACCTCAGAAATTATCCCTATATGACAGTAGATATAAATATGTAAAATATCTAAAATATTTGAAAATATGCACTATATTATATACATAGAATAGGTATATACTGATACATTACAAAATACGTATTTATATGCAATAAAAATTGAGGGAAGGGGTCCACATGGGTGTCATCAAGTGGGGGTGCGAATCGTGTCAACAAAGTGTCTGAATCATGTCCAATAACCCGTGTCAGGACTCAATTCAAAGTTTTAAAAATCTGTGAAGGTTAGGGCTCGTGCGGCCATATCGGGTTCGATAGGACACGACAGGCGACACGGTGAGCCTCGTGCTCGTGCACATAGCTAGGTGGTGTCTAGGTCTAGGTAGTTTATACCCTGACACGTGTCCACGTGGTGTCCACGTGTCACACAAACAGCGTGTTGGGAGGGCTGTGCTCACGTGTGCGGCCTCGTGGGGAGGTGTCACATGGTCGAGTCCTTGGGTAGCCTAGGTCTAGGGCTACGTGTAGGATATCCTGTATCGTGTCCTCGTGTCTCTGTGGGTCGACATGAAACCCGTGTCAGAGCCAGTTTTCACGCACGTGCACGGTCAGCCGAACCCGTGCGGCTTTGATTTCTCCGCACACACTCCACGAAACCTCATAAAATTTTAGGAGCACGTGGGTAGAGGTTGCCCCCACGTGTCCACCAAATTTCAGCCCAAACTGTGTCATTTCCATCGAGTTATGGTACTCGAGCAGCATGACACGTACGGGGGTCTCGTGCACATGTCCCCGTGTCCGATTTGGATACGAAAATCGTGTCAAATCACGACCAGTCTTCACAGAACTTGATCCACATATAAACAATAATAAATTTGTGAAATTAGTTTTGAAAAACATCAACGTTTAATTCTATGAGATATTTCATCGAACGCGTGTTCCAATATACTGACACGCATCCGATACGCCTATCAAACGGACATAAAATTCTACCAAACTACATCTACAGGTCCAGGATACCTAGATGCATGCATCTATAAAGAAAAATTAGGATTTAAAGGAGTTTAAAAGCATTTACCTATTGAGAGTCGAAATCTCAATGCAAAAGGCCTCCAAACGTCCCGACGTCGATTTCCTACGGTCCAAAGCCCCCGATTCCTTGCTAGCTAGCCTCCAGCAACTTCTTCTCCTCCCAATGATTGCATCGAAGCTTGTTTGGTGCAAATCGGATGAGAGATGGAGAAAGGGGACTACTATGAGGAAAATGGAATTATAGGGTTTTGCAAAAGGCTTGGTGGCTACAAGAGATAAACAAATAAAGGGGGGCTGCTTGGCCGGCCACTAGCTGCTGTTAGGGTTTGGTTAGGGTTTAGGTATGGGCCACAATTCATTTAAAGTCTAATAGGATGCCCTTTTAGCAAAATCCCAAAAAGCTATATATTAAAGAGGCTAAAAATAAATTTAAAAGTTTCCTAATTAGCACTAAACCTTAAATTCAAATCTAAAATGCTAATTAGGTCTCTAATCACATGGTTAGTCTATAATCATGGTTAGCTAAGGTTAAACCAACTACTAACACCAAAAGCACCAATTAAAATATTATAAAAAAATCAAAAATCACACAATTACCAAAATACCCCTAATCTAGAAAAGTGGTAATGACAGCCCTTGATCTCTACTCGCGCTTTCTAATCTTCCTAATTCTTGACCTGATAAATACTTATATCCTTGATCTATCTTTGTCCTTCCTTATTGTTCGTCATATCATTTTCTTCAGTGGCATTGTTCCTGGTCCTACCGATCAGCCGGGTGGAGCACCCCCAGAGAACCAGCAACAAGTGAACTAGCAGCAACCTGTGGACCAAGTCATACCTTCCGGGGAACAAGAGCTTCTAGTTCAGCCAGCCCAGCCTGCAGAGCCTGACAATATAACCCTGATGGAACTCATCCGGGACTTGCTTGCAACACAAGATCATTGGGACAATGCCCTGCAGCAGACAGTACAAAATACTATGGGTAGAGTTGGCTATCAAGGAAACAATGCGGCTAACGGCTTCAAGCACCTGAACCCTCCCTTCTTTGATGGCAGTGAAGATGCTATTGTCGTTGATGCTTAGCTACAAGATATAGAGGTTATTCTGGAGGCAGCTAGGACTCCAGAGGAAGAGAAGGTGACCGTTGTGTGCCTGTAATTATTAGACTTAACCCGCAGCTGGTGGGCAATACAAGCAGTTGGATTGGCGATATCACGACCCGCACCCACTATGAGGGTACGAGAATGTAACAACGCCCAGCCTACGCCACAGTGTCGGCGGTAGAACGCTATCCTAGGTCAATATATATCTAGCAATATAATACTAAGCAGTAAATGAACTCAATCACAACTAAGGAAGAAGAAGCACGATATGATATAGATCTCAAGGAAATACAGAAGATAGAATAGTCTAAGATAATATCCCAGCAAATATCCAGAGTACATATCTCAGCTACTGAATATGAAAAAATATATACAACTCAACATCTCTGAACAGAAGTAAAGTCTAGCTAAACAGTCTCAAAACAACATAAAAATAAGATAAGGCCTAACTAAACTAGTCTAGGCAGTGGGGGGGTGATGTCCTCAGCTAGAGCTGTCCCAAGGTGTCCTCCCAGGCCTCCTCTTCGTCCTCTGTAATATTTTCAACAGGTCCAGTCAGGACAGGAGCGAGCACAGTACATCTCAACAGTTCATAGCAGGTTAGAAAATATAATCATGCAGTAAAGTAAGATATAGATACTAAAAAAATGCAGTATGTAAACAGAGAGAGAGAACTATAATAGAAATATCTACTATAAGTAAAGAGCTACCAGTGACTAGTGATTTAGAGCACAAAGTCGACATGTGAACGGCTTGATTGTACATGGCTATACTAAAGAGGCGTACATGGCTATTCTACTTTAGAATTGTTAACATGGCTATTTATACTCCCCCGTACCACCAATTAATACACAAGGATCCAACCAGGTTATGTTATGATTCTATGTAACAGCCCCCGAAGGGTGGTAAGCCCCCAAAGGGTGGTAAGCCCCCAAAGGGTGGTACATAGTAGTCCCATAAATAGGGATTTTGATAGACCCAATAAATAGGATAAGGATTCAGAGAAGACTCTGTGATCATAAGGGTATATGTCACAAGTGATCAAAGAACCAAAGAAGCATATGATACGTCATGTAAGTGAAACGCACAGAACATAGAGTACCCGATGCTCCCTGAAGGGATAACATCTCAGGAAGGGATCCATATTGTACTAATCCGTGTGTTCAACGTGACAGTATCAAGTAAAGTAATTTAATACAGGAAATAATTCTAAGCAGGATATGAAATGATCAGAGAATGTACTCGCCTGTATCTGAGTGTCCGGATGAAATGTACTGTCCGGAGAGAGGTGTCTGGCTCCTAATCAGAACAGCACAGGTCACAATAAGTCTAAAATGATATAATGAAGTCCTACTATGCATTCTACATGATTTTAGATCAATCTAGGCCAAAGTCAACTCTTGGTCAACTCTGGTCAACCCTAGAAGTCAAACTAGGTCAACTATGGACAACAAGCCATTCTAGGTCTAACCCTAGTCTAACAAGTCTATACTAGTCTATTTAACCCTAATCAAGAGTCTTAAGTATGTGTTTACCCAGAAGGATCTTAACATGCGTCAGAGAAGATGGCTAGAATTACTAGTGGATTACAACATCAACCTGCGGTATCATCCTGGAAAGGCCAACGTAGTTACAGATGCGTTGAGTAGAAGAGCCGGAGCTTATTTTCTAACAGCACAGCCAGAGTTATTAGCAGATCTTCAGAAGATGGGAATAGAGATAGTTCTTCCTACCAGTATGACATTGATGGCCAGTATGCAAGTTCAGTCTAGTATAGTTAAGAGGATCAAGATAGCTCAATCAACGGATTATAAGCTTCAGTGGCTTAGGACAGAATGTGAAGCAGGACGAAGAGCAGAGTTATGTATTCACAAAGATGGCATAATCTGATATAGAAGGTATCTTTATGTACCCAGTGGTGACATCAGGTAAGAGATCATGGTAGAGGCTCATAGTTCACAGTATTCAATTCATCCCGGTGATACGAAGATGTATCGTGATATCCGTCAGCATTTCTGGTAGAATGGCATGAAGAGGGAGATAGCTAAGTTTGTCTCTCATTGTTTAGTTTTCCAACAAGTTAAGGCTGAACATCAGAGACCAGCTGGACTTCTTCAACCTTTACCGATCCTAGAATGGAAATGGGAGCACATTACTATGAATTTTGTAACTGGGTTACCTAAATCTCCAGCTGGGAGAGATGCTATATGGGTTATAGTTGACCGACTTGCCAAAATAGCTTATTTTCTTCCTTTTACAATTGGTTAGTCAACGGATCAGCTAGCAGAGATGTATCTTAGAAAGATAGTCAGATTACATGGAGTGCCAGTCAGTATCGTGTCCGACAGAGATTTAAGGTATACGTCGCACTTTTGGCAGAGTCTTCAAGAGATTTTGGGAACTCATCTCAAGTTTAGTTCAGCTTATCATCTACAGACAGATGGTCATTCAGAGCGTACGATTCAAACTCTTAAAGATATGTTACGATCATCTACACTAGACTCTGGTGGTTCCTGGGAAGATCACCTGCACTTGGTGGAGTTCTTCTACAATAATAGTTTACAGGCCAGTGTCCAGATGGCACCATTTGAGGCACTGTTTAGCAGAAAGTGCAGATCACCTTTAGCCTAGGATAATATAGGCGAGAGGCGGATGCTTGGTCCAGAGATGGTTATGCAGACTATCGAGGTGGTCAGACTAGTCAGAGATCATCTTCGAGTTGCACAAGATCGCCAGTACCATTGGGCCGATTCTCATTGACATCCTCTTGAGTTTTCTATCGACGACCACGTATTCCTCAGGATCTTGCCTACCCGTGGCGTCATTCGATTTGGCATTCGGGAAAAGCTTAGTCCTAGGTATATAGGGCCATTTAATATTCTTGAGCGAGTAGGTGATGTGTCCTACCCTCTCGCTCTTCCGTCATCGTTATGTGAGGTACATGACGTATTCCATATATCCTAATTGAGATGGTACATTCCGGATCTGAGCCATATTCTTGATCATTTGGAATTGGTTGTTGGTACCAACCTTTCGTATGAGGAAAGGCCTGTATCTATATTGGATCGAAGAAAGAAGGTACTCAAGAACAAGACTATTAGTTTAGTCCGTGTTGCTTGGGGTCATCACTCTTTGGGTGAGTCAACTTGGGAATAAGAGGATGATATCCGATCACGATATCCACGCCTGTTTGACTCATAAGGTATAATATCTTTCTTCTGCCTTATGCTTTAATTTCTTGCTTGCATGAATGATTGCTTGATTGACTGCTAGTCGTAGATTGCCAGTATCAGTGTAACTTGTCTCGACACCTCCAGCCTCTTGATTAAATTCTGAAGATGAAATTCTTCTAAGGTGGATAGAGTTGTCACTCTCGTTTTCCGTTATACGTATTTACTGTATGCGTGTACGAATTTCTAGCAATTGTCAGGTGGACCGTAGTTAGACTTGTCTCTCTCTCTCTCTCTCTCTTCATTACTTTCATTTATTTCTTCTTATTCTCCATTACTCCTCTCCACCTACACCTAAGAAACCCTAGGCAAGTACAACTTGCTTCATGATGGATCTCAAGTTTTTTGTTCCATTCTCTTCCTTACTTCATTCTAAGCCTCTTTAGAACTTGGCATTTTTTGGTTTTGATGGATGGATTTTTGTAGATCTAAGTTTTAATCTTTTCTTATTTTTTTCTTGGTTTTGTTCTATTAAAACTTGGTATTTTCGAAAACTAGTTGCTTCATGTTGTAGGAAATCCCATTTTACCCAATTTTGACCTTTGAAAAGTTTGATTCTGACTTGATTTGAGGGATTTATGCCATTTGGAGTTCATGGGTTCCCATGAACATTTAGAGACAGGTTGGAGAAGAAGAGCAGCACATTCTGGCACTGGCACATGCTGGCGTATGCTGGCGTATGTTGGCGTATGCTGGCGCTGGCGCATGTTGGCGCATGCTGGCCCTGGCGCCTCTTGGCCCAAGCGTATGCTGGCGCTGGCGCATGCTGGCACCGGCGCATGCTGGCACCTTACTTTTTATGTCTAATGATCTAACATCTTGTAACATTTACTTGCTTGCTTGAGATTGAGACACTAGATTTGTTCTTAACCATAAGAGACTGATGGCTTGTAGATAAACCCTCATGTATCTAGACAGTCGTGACCGTATTATGAGATGGATTGCACTTCAATGTACGTAGCTGGCTGTGTCTGTCCCCTCCCCCCCCGCTCTCTAGTATTTTGGTTCTGGGGCATGACACGAACTATTTGGATCAAACCCACACCTATTTACTAAAGCCCAATTCTTATGTTGGCCAAGCCCTTGATCCTTGGTCAAGGTCACAAGACCCATTCCTCATTCAGCCAAACTCATTTGCATTCAACCAACTGAGCTTTATCTTCTTCTTCTCGATGGAGTACACTCACTCGAATGCAGAGCTCCGGTGCTTGACCGCACGTCGCGGCTGTGCAACCACCTCCTCGAACTTCTGGAGGCTTCCAGAGTAGTCAATTCTACTGACTTAGATCCAATCGTCATAGCCGTTCTCTCCCCACCGACTTACTTCCGATGATCGTCGCCGCCTATTTCTAACGGCTAACCTTTTCGTCGCATCTACAAATAGGGCCCCAATTCTAGTGTCCTCATCACTCTCTTTCCATCGACAATACCCTATCAAAATTTCTGACTCCCTTTCCATTCTTCTTTCTCTTCCAAGCCCGAATGTCTAAACCTAATTTCTAGCCTCTAGCGGTGGTGCCATGGCAAAGTGGACTGGACGCTGAGCGAGCAGAGATCATCCATGTGCTATTGATCAGCGACGACTCCGAGCATCGACGAATCATTCTCGGCAACGAGCAGTGGTGATTTCACCTCCTTCTCTTTCCTTTGCTTGATTCTATCATTGTTTCATTTTAGATTTGTTGATTGCTCAGCATAGTTGTTCTTCTTCAAATAGTGTGCATCTCCGCCGCTTCTTCTAGGATGATTGATTAGTGATGGTAAAGTCTCTAACATTCATCACTGTGATTTTTCCTCCGATCAGTTGCATATTCGTTTCATGTCGATCGATTATAAGGAATCATTATTGTTCCTTGATTTAATTGGACAGCCGAGGATCGAATTGATACTCGTTGATCATTTTCTTTCGAACGGATCTGTTAGATTGTGACTGGAGAGAGAGTTCCCTTTGACTGGAAGTTCGTCGAATTGACTTCTTGAATGAAGTCGATCGATCGGGGAAAGGCTCTCTACGGAACAGCCGATTGATCACAAAGGAAGAACTCGAACTCAATTTGGTAAGTTATTCTTCCAATCTAGTATCCCCTTTTTAACTCTTTAATTCTTTGGATTCCTGATCAAAATGATCAATGAATCGATAACATTCTCGATTCTTGCTTATACCCATGTTGTGTTCGACAAAATGATTGAATCAGGGTTTCAGAGTCGCACCGGACACACGAGACAGTGTTTGACTCAAGGAACGGGCGTTTACACTCCTGAGGACTTGCATCCCAAAGTAGGTTTGATTCTTTAATCCTTCTCCTATAAAATAGTGACTTAGTTCTCTTGGGCTAACACATACTCGTGTCTGGATACTACACACTGGACACAGTAGGGGAAGAACTCATATCTTATACGCGGGAGACAGTGTTCGTGTCCAGATATTAGTTCGACACTAAGTCGTTTTTCTGAATTTGAATAGAAATTTTTATTCATTAGTCGTTGGTTTACTTGCTAGGTTCAGAGATGAATTTTAGGAATCTATATTGGATCGGGCCGATAATTTGGGTTTAGTTTGTAAGTAGGTCCAGAGCTTTGGTCCGACGGTCCTAGCTCTATTGGTTAGGACGAGTGGCTCCCAGTGGGGAGGTCGCGAGTTCGAGCCCCTTTGCGGGTTGTGCTCCCACTCACTCCACTCGGGGTGGCTCGGCGGCCATTTAGCCGCAGCCTCGAGGGGGGACGCTGGATAGGGCAATAATGAATTGGCATGTGTGATGCGAGGCATCCGCAACGTCGGAGGCCTGTCGACATAGTGCCACGAACTGAGCCCGAAAGAGAAGGGAAGAAAGAAAAAGATAATAATAATAATAATAATAATAAAAAGGTCCAGAGCTTTGGGCTCTTGGACAGTGGGTTGGGCCAGCCCATGAGTTGGGTTTAATACAGAAATTGGCTATGGTATAAACTGTTGGGGGAGTTAGGTTGCTTTTGAGAAATAAGTTGGTTTTAGTAACTTAAGTAACTTTGAGCCTATACTTAAGGGCTCCTGGATATTTAGAAATAAATGATAGATATTGTCGAGCTAAAAGATCACATAGACTAGGTTGTGAATATTTAGCATGCTTCTAATTGTACTTCCCTATTTTTAGGTGATCTAGCATGCATTGTCATTTTTTGAAAAGAAGGCAAGTATATGTATCTCGATACTACTTAAACCATTTACATGCATGTTCATACACACTTGTTGATATGTTACCTGCTTCATTTACTTTAGTTGCTTGCAGATTTCTCTTGTCGGGAGGTAACATTCTTAAAGCTTGTAGTATACTAATTGCGGACAAATTATCATGCCTGATAGCATATTATTTAATATGACTGATGTCCAACTTATACATGACTGATAACATTGTCAATAGACATGCCTGATTTGTGCGTGACTGATAGCATATTGTTCATTAATTTGCCTGATACATAGTAGCCCTATATGCTTAATAATTTCCAATTACACATGTTCACGTAGCTAGTGCATACTCTGATTATCTCTCATATTTAATGTCATTTACTTACCCTTGCGTTATCTACTTCTTTTGTATCTTGTTGGTAAGTATTATTGAGTTACACTATACTTTGTTCATTTCCTGACTGGATAGTTGATATTACAGGTGAGATTGATCCATTAGCATATCCAGAGTACTATGGACAGCAAGGAGACCCAGCAGCAGAGCCCACTCTGGATGCTCAGCAAGATCAGGACTATGTTCCTGGACTTTAGATTCATGTTTAGGGATATTGATTGGATGTATTATGATTTGAGGTTGTTACAGGATTTTAGTTAGCCTTTATATTCATTACCGGTTTTGTACCCAGATATTCATGTAAAAGGCTATAATAACTGCATATAGTGATCTGTGATGGCATTAGCAGTAGCTATATCATGATAGCTGCTGTGATGAGTAATGAATATGAAATGTTACTTGATGATTACCAAAGTCTAGACGGGTGATACCAATGTCAACGACAGTGTAGGTCGGACATGACTCGATTAATACCCGATTATTCGGGAGCATGTCATGATAGCTTTCTACCTAGATTAGAAGGGTTCAACACAAAAGATGTATTTTGAGACTTTCAATGGGGTGCTATCTCTACACAAAGGATAGTCGTCTTACCAGAAAAATAGTCCTAGATGACTTGTAGTGCCAGTGACCTATATATAGTTAGGCTGCATATTAATGCCAACTGCTTGTAGTCTTAATTAGTTGGTCGTAGGGACGAGTTCACACACATACATATGTATTTTGTGAAAGCTAACGAATGTATTATGTAGGGGACAAACTATGACACATTTATGTATTATGATTAATATTATGGTAATGACAGAGAAGATGGTAAGTATTGGGTAAGGTATACTGTATTGAGTGACACATTTATGCTTATAAGACACATGCTTGTTATGACATATTAACTGATCCTAAAGCAAGATTAGAAAGACTATGTAATATTTGTCTACACCCACTTAATCAACGTGTTAGTTTCTTGTGAGTTGGTTTCGGGCCACTCACTAGTGCATTCCCAGTGTGCTAACCCCCAACGTCATATGTGCAGGGAGCTGCTTGGACGTGCTGAGGTGTTGGAGCTCGATTGGCGCTTGAAGTTGTTCGATTGGAGTAATGTTTTGAACATTGTTGGTTGTATTAGTTGTAAGCCTTGTGGCATCGTAAATTTATTGAAATTCAGTATTGTAATCGAGTTGTTCTTAGGTCTAGCGTCATTGTAATTGGGCTACAAATTATTAATAAAAGATAATCATGTTTCATATATCTTGTGTCTATCGACTCTTATGCATATTTATACTATAACGACTTGCCTTTGGAATATGCTGTCAACTATGTTTTCTTTTGCCTTTGTCACGCCCCAGAACAAGAATACTGGAGAGCGGAGGCGAACACAGCCAGCTACGTATATTGAAGTGCAATCCACCTCGTTATACGGTCACGGCTGTCTAGATACATGAGGGTTTAACTTCAAGCCATCAGTCTCTTATGGTCATGAACAAGCCTATTGTCTCAATCTTAAGCAAGTGATAGCAGTTACAAGATGTCAGAGCACCAAATATACAATAGTAAGGCGTTCCATAAATTACATATTTGGATGATCATGAAGCTAGTCATATAAAATGTGAAGACTAGCAAAAGTTTCAGTCATACATGATCAACCCTAGGATTTTTAATCATGCTACACCCGTAGGCAGTCAGTAAGTAAAGTGCAATCGAGCTAACACGTGCTCGTCGGCTAAACGCCTCAAAAGAATACTTTTACAATAGAGTGGGAGAGCAAAAATAAAACCCACTCGTTGTCAGGGTTACGCCTGGTGGTCACCATCTGGCTGGAAGGTAGGAAGATCCTCTGGAGCTGCTCCGGTATCTGGCCATGCAAAACCAGCTGGGTCAGATCCCAGAAAGAGCAAGTGGCACAAGGAGGCTTCACTTAAGAACTAAAACCAGCATATCAGATCATAAAATAAAAAAGTTAATAATAAGACATGAAATCTAAATAGGGCAATAAATATCAAGAGAATGAGAAATTATTCCGATCAGTTATAGGTAAGATAAGCATAAGCAATCATGTTTCGAAGTAGCCAGGTACTGGAACAGGACAAGGCTTGGACTGGGTAGACTCCATCCAACATTCACAGCCAAGCAATAAGTACGGCTTGATACTTTAACTAACTAGGGTTATCACAACCCTATTTACTAGCAAGATGCAATGAGATGTTCTAACAGCCACAAGTCCTGCAGACCATCCAGGTTATCCAGACGACATAGGGGTTGAGTTCATGTGGGTACATCGTCCAAGAAATGCATATACCCTTAAGTAGCTTGGAGGGTGCAACACATGACAGTGTGCTGGAAATGTGCCCTACTCAACGGCAGGCTAAAAATCCCATGATGGGGCGTCCAGATAACAGGATTGCCTGTAGCTGGAAAATCTTTTCATGACTACTGGATTATTCTAGTTATTAGCCTTAGTCAGTTTTAGTAGGTACCCCTGACCTGGTACTCAGGGGTACATGCCCTAGACATGATGTAAGACAATACTTGTTCATTTGTACAAACACAATCGTCCACGGTGTCCAGACCATTCATTCTTGTCATGTTATGCTAGCCGTCGTAACAACATTCAATAGTTCCCATCATGCTTACTTGTCATATCATGCCATGTTATGTCACGTTAAATTACTTGTTATACCATGCCGTGTACCAATTCATGATTATCAAGTTCATAACAAAAGTGCAAGAACATATAAAAGGGCAAACGGGGTACGCCAAGGGGCTCAAGTCTCTACGCTAGCGAAACTACGCTAGGCCAAGGGGGCCCCGAGCATAAAATAGCTCTACGCGGGCAAGACCAAGGAAAGACAGCTCTACGCGAGCAAGGCTGCACGCGATTGAGGCTCTACGCGAGCGAGGCTGCACGCGAGCGAGGCTCTATGCAAGCGAGGTTGCACGCGAGCGAGGCTCTACGCGAGCGGGAGAGTCTACGCGAGCAAGGCTGCACGTGAGCGAGACTCTACGCGAGCGAGAACTCTACGCGAGCGAGACTGCACGCGAGCGAGAGTAGCCCCTGCGTAGAGTTCGAATGAACTCAGCGTAGAATAGAGTACGCTGGCACGTAAATACGTGTACGTAAAGGGAAAATAATACGCGGGCACGTAAAACATGGGCGTAAAGGAAAAATACTACGTGGGCACGTAAAATGTGTGCGTAAAGGCTTCGTCTTCTCCCCAAGGCCGAGACCAACAGCCATGGTACTCAAGAACTCAAGAGACCCCATCTCGGCCAAAACTTGATGAAATCCAACCATTCAAAAGCCAAACTTGCATAAAATCGAAATTCCTACTTCATGGAACTCTCAATCTCTGGAAACAACCAAGTTTAGTAGATCAAAACCATGAAGATATTAAAATGCTAAAACCTAGATCTACGAAAATTCATGCATCCAAGTGAAAAATGTCAAGTTCTAAACTATTATGAAGCTACGAGAAGAAGCTAATAGAACCATAAAAATGGGTCCTCAAGTGGAAGCAAGGTGCACTTGCCTACTGTGGGTGTTCGGTGGAGAAGGAAATGAGGAAGAAGAGGAGGAGTTAATAAAAAATGAATAATGAGAGAGAAGGGTTGTTGGGTTAATAAATGAGGGATGGTGGTAGGTAGGGGTTTACATACTAACCCAAACCGAGCCAAGCTAAGCCGAACCCAACCGAACCCGATGCATGCCAAAGCCGATATAGACCACTGGAACCATGAAATGCCAATTAACCCGTGCCAATGCAAATTACCTAAGACTATCCAGTCAGGACAAGTCAAAATACGGGTCCGAGATACGTACACGTATACCAAAATACGCATAACAAAATCCGAGGGTGACAACTCTACCCACCTTAAAAGAATTCCGTCTTCGGAATTTAATCAAGAGGCTAGAGATGTCGAATGAGTTATACTAATCACAGACAAGTTATACTAAGCAATCAATCAAGCAATCATTCATTCAAGCAAAGAATTAAAGCATAAGGCATAAGAAGGATATTATAACTTGTGAGTCAAACATGTGTGGATATCGCGATCGGATATCATTCTCATGCTCCCACGTTGACTCACCCAAAAAGTGATGACCCCAAGCAACACGGACAAACTTGATAGTCTTATTCTTGAGTATCTTCTCTCTTTGGTCCAATATGGATACGGAACTCTCTTCATACGAAAGGTTGGTACCAACAACCAATTTCGAATGATCAAGGATATGACTCGGATTCGGGATATACCGTCGCAATTGGGATACATGAAAGACAACATGCACCTCACGTAACGACGACGGAAGAGCGAGACGATAGGATACATCACCTACTCGCTTCAGAATGTCGAATGATCCTATATACCTAGGACTAAGCTTTCCTCGTACGCCGAAACGAATGACACCACGGGTAGGCGAGATCCTAAGGAATACATGGTCGCCGACAAAAAATTCAAGGGGACGCCGATGAGAATCGGCCCAATGACACTGGCGATCTTGTACAACTCGAAGATGATCTCTGACTCTCCTGACCACCTCAGTAGTCCGTGTGATCATCTCGGGACCAAGCATCTGCCTCTCGCCTATATCATCCCACGCTAACGGAGATCTGCACTTTCTGCCATACAAGGCCTCAAATGGTGCCATCTGGATACTGGCCTGGAAACTGTTGTTATAGGAGAACTCTACGAGGTGCAGGTGATCGTCCTACGAACCACCGAAGTCGAGTGTACATGACCATAATATATCTTCAAGAGTTTGGATCGTGCGTTCTGACTGACCATCTGTCTGCGGATGATAAGCTGAACTGAACTTGAGACGAGTCCCAAAACTCTTTTGAAGACTCCACCAAAATTTTGATATGAATCTTGAATCTCTGTCAGATACAATACTGACTGGTACTTCATGTAACCTGACTATCTGTCTGATGTACATCTCTACAAGCTGATCCGTCTACTGACCAACCCTGAAAGGAAAAAAAATGAGCTACCTTTGTGAGTCTGTCGACTATAACCCAGATAGCATCTCTCCGAGCTGGGGATCTAGGTAATCCAGTCACAAAATCTATAGTAATGTGCTCCCATTTTCATTCTGGGATCGATAAAGGTTAAAAAAGTCCAGCCGGTCTCTGATGTTCAGCCTTAACTTATTGGCAAACTAAACATCGAGAGACAAACCGGGCTATCTCCCTCTTTATGCCAATCCACCAAAAATGCTGTCGGATATCATGATACATCTTTGTACTGCCCGGATGAATCGAATACTGAGAACTGTGGGCTTCTGCTATGATCTTTTGTCGGATATCACCACTAGGTACACCAAGACGCCTCCCATGTCGAAGTGTACCGTCCTCATGGACACATAACTCTGGTCTTCGTCCTGCTGCACATTCTGCCCTAAGTCGCTGAAGCTTAGAATCTATTGACTGAGCTAACTTGATCCTCTCAACTATACTGGACTGAACTTGCATACTGGCCATCAATGCCATATTGGTAGGAAGGACAACTTCTATGTCCATCTTCTGAAGATTTGCTAACAACTCTGGTTGTGTTGTTAGTAAATAAACTTCGGCTCTTCTGCTCAATGCGTCTGCAACAACGTTGGCCTTCCCAGGATGATACTGCAGGTTGATGTCATAATCCACAAGTAGCTCTAGCCATCTCCTCTGACGCATGTTAAGATCCTTCTGAGTAAACACATACTTCAGGCTCTTGTGGTCGGTGAAGATCTCCACCCTATCCCCGTACGAGTAGTGTCTCCAGAGCTTAAGTGAAAACACTACTGCTGCCAGCTCCAAGTCATGGGTCGAGTAATTCCTCTCATGATCACGAAGTTGACGTGACGCATAAGCTATTACCTGCCCATGCTGCATCAAAACACATCCTAAACCTCTGCCTGAAGCATCACAATACACTGAGAATCCCTCGGTCCCATCTGGAAGCGTGAGAATGGGTGCCGTCATCAAGCCTCGCTTCAACTTCTCAAAAGAATCCTGACATTCTGTTGTCCAAGCAAACTACACATCCTTGCGGGTCAACTGGGTCATAGGTGCTGAAATCCATACAAAGTCTGAAACAAATCGTCGGTAGTAGCCGGCCAAGCCAAGAAAACTACATACTTTTGTAACTATACTGGGTACCGGCCACATCTCAATAGCCACGATCTTCTGGAGATCCACTTCTACTCCACCTTCGGTGATGATACGACCTAAGTATGAAATGCGATCGAGCCAGAACTCGTATTTACTGAACTTCGCATATAACTGGTGTTCTCGGAGAATCTGGAGGACAACTCTGAGATGCTGCTCATGCTCCGCTTCACTCTTGCTGTAGACCAGGATGTCGTCTATGAACACAATTACGAACAGATCCAAATAAGGCATGAAGATACGATTCATGAGGTCCATGAATATAGCCGGCGCATTGGTTGCTCCAAAGGGCATAACAAGGAACTCCCAATGCCCATACCTGGATCTAAATGTTGTCTTCGAAATGTCCTGCTCTCTGACTCTGATCTGGTGGTATCCTGACCGCAAGTCAATTTTCAAAAATATGGACGCCCCTTTGAGTTGATCAAACAAGTCATCTATCCTCGGGAGAGGGTATCTGTTCTTGATTGTCACCGAATTCAAGGTACGATAGTCAACACATAATCTGGACGTACCATCCTTCTTTTTCACAAGAAGCATCGGGGCTCCCCAAGGTGATCCACTAGCACGGATGAATCCCTTGGTCCTGAGTTCTTCAATCATCTTATATAAAATCTCCAATTCTGACGGTGCTATCCGGTAGACTCTCTCTGACACTGGTGCTGTTCCGGGGATCAAGTCTATGGTGAACTCGATCTCTCTCTCTAGTGGCATACCTAGAAGGTCCTCGGGGAAAACATCGGGAAACTCTTCTACAACTCTGGGAAATCAAACTGCCGCTGCAACTGCCATCCGAAATACTGGAGGAGAAGGTTCTACTCCGCCTCGGAAAAATAAAAACTCTGGCTTACCAGGAATACTAAAAATAATCTTGTCGATATGGCAATCTATTCTAGCATACTGGTCCCTCAACCAATCCATCCCCAAGGCCGCGTCATAATCGACGATCGGAAATTCTATCAACCTAACGGGAAACTCTCTACCGCTAACTACGATTCGACAGGAGGAAAACACTCTATCCACTTCCATAAGTCTGTTACAAGTAAGTATATTGAGCTTTTCTAAAAATAACTCGGGCTCCAATCCTATTCGTGTCACGAATCGTGCAGACATAAATGAATGCGATGCACCAGAATCAAATAATGCTGATGCTGGGAAGGAGTTGACGAGAATAGTACCTGCTACCACCTCACCTGATGCTAACTCCTCCTCCACAGTCAAAGCCATCACCTGACCTTGCCCACTGGGTACTGGTGCCCTCTGTTGGAAACCTCTCTAGCGGTTCTGGATCTGAGCTTGGACTTGTCCATACTGCTGGGGGTTCTGCTGCTGAAATGCTTGAGCTTCAGGCGGCAAGGGCCTCGGAAACAGGAACTGTTGCTGCTGCAGGACTGATATTGGGGCTGGCTCCCTAACCGAGGGACTAGAAAAGGTTGAAGAAGATGAACTCCCCCTATTCGGGCAGTTCCCAATCCTGTGGTCCGGTACCCCACAAACCTAGCACAAACCCTGTGCTCTGCGACATTCTGACACCACGTGCCCTGACTTCCCACAATGAGTGCAACCTATTACGGAAGTCTGCTTCTGCTGCTGCTGCTGGAGATATGTCGAGGTCGAATGCTGACTCTACGTAACGAAAGCCGCCCGCCTCGGAGCTTCAATGGTCAAAGCACTAGCTATCGGGGCTGGTGCTGAAGACTGGGTCATCCGGCCGTGAGACTGCTTCCGACTTACGGTCCAGTCCACAATCCTCTGGGAGGTATACTCATGCCTCCCAGCTGCTCTCAATACTGCATCAAAAGTCTGATGCTCAAACTGCTCCACCGCTAGTAAAATCTCCAGGTGGAGTCCCTGCTGCAACCGCTGAGCTCTGTCAAACTCGGTTGCCACCAAGGTGGGAGCAAACTGACTAAGCCTGGAAAACTCGACAGCATATCCATCGACCGTCCTGTCCATCTGCTTCAAATTAGTGAACCTCGTCTGTAGATCATACCAAACTACAGCGTCAAAGTACTTGGTCCAGAATCTCTCGCGGAATACTGTCCAGGCAATAGGTACCACTAATCCAACGGCCTGCGCCGTGCACCAGCTGCGGGCTAGATGTAAATCCCCTAAAATTTCTACTACAAATTTTTTTTATATATAAATAAATTGTTGTTTAAATTGTATTTCGTATTGTACGTCGCATAGTTTGTTCGCGTTATTCGTATTGTATGTCGCATGTGATGTGGCGTTCGTATTAGCCCGACGAGTGCGAATATGTACGGGATACATATTTTAGAAAACATTTTGATTTTATTTTAAAGCAAGTATAGTTTTGCAGACATATAAATATATATATATATATATATATATATATATATATATATATATATATATATATATATATATATATATATATATATATATATATATATATATATATATGTGTGTGTGTGTGTGTGTGTGTGTGTGTGTGTGTGATAAATACTTGCTTTAAAATAAAAAATATATATATAAAATATATATATATATATATATGTGTGTGTGTGTGTGTGTGTGTGTGTGTGTGTGTGTGTGTGTGTGTGTGTGTCTGTGTGTGTGTGTGTGTGTGTGTGATAAATACTTAATTTTTTTTAAGGTTGTGAGTAAGAGAATTTCAAAACTCCATATATTTTGCCTTATAAAATGCTACTTTATTTTTAATACAAATATAGTAGTAATTTGGAAAACGAGGATATTGTAAATATTTGCATACATAAATCTATATCATATATAGATTTTAATTTCTAATTTTCAAAATTAATTATCATATTATTTTCCCAACATATAAAAAGATATTTAAAATATATTTATTGTGATTTAAATCGTGATTTGATTTTATTGTAAAATTTTCAAATAGCTTTGCCTTAAAGATAAGGATTTTTCTATGTTATATTCGAGAGATTTATCAAATTGATTTTTAGCAATTTAAATTTAAAAGATGGAATTATCCATCGGGGTTTAAATCATCACAAGTCCTTATCCAACTGGGAATTGCCACCTCCTATATAAGGAGAGGTACTCTTCCAAAAATTATTTCCACCCCATTGTGCATCGTGCATGTCCGTGCCTCCCATCCACTATATTTTCCCCAATACAAATACATCATAATCTCGTCCCGAGTCCGACAATCCCGGACCTCCATCTTGACGTGTCGGACATCCCCGACATGGACAAACCCAAATCCTAAGCTAGCCCTGACTCCTCGCCACCATCATTATCGTCCCGACAATCCGTCCTCGCCCCATCAACTCCACCATTACCCCTGCCACCCACACGACACACCGCCGCCAACAGTACCACCGCTACCATCGTCGTTCACCATCATCGATATCACCTCCTCCTCAACTCCCAAGCCTCTATTTCCAAACCACCACCATGACCACCACCGCCAACACCCCGCTCATCACCAAAACCACAAAGCCAAAGGAAAAGGCAGTAGAAAATCTCACCTCGATGAAATCCATCGCCATATCCTCCCCGTAGTCGTCGTGCTCGCATATAGTCTCCAGATCCGGAGAACGTCGCCTGACCACTAGTCCAGTACGCCCTGCGGATCCGTCGTCGTGTTCCGGTGCCTCCCCAGCGCCTTCACCGGCAGCGAGACACCTTGCGGCAGCCCCGCCCCTCCGACCCGGTCCGCTGGAGCCGTACGGCCGTCGTATCACTCTGCACAGGCCGTCCCGCGTCGCCCGATATCCCCGCCTCCGTCGGAGGACAGCCGCGCCGCCCGCGCGAACAAACCCCCCGCCAGCATCCTCTGTGGACGCTGCCACTCGCCTCCATCTCCGTCAGCCCCAAGCCGCCGGTCGCCACTAATGCGTCGTCACGTCTCCGACCTCACCCTTCTTCTTTCACCGACCCCGTGTTCCGCCACCGCGTCCTCCGACACGCGAGCCAGCGCCGCCCCTTCTCGTGCCAGATCTGGCACGGCGAGCCTTCCTCCGCCGTAAGCGCGTTGGCCTCCTCCCGCCGAGCCGGAGTTCCACAGAGCGCCCTTGCACAGCCGCCTCCGGCGACCGCCGCAGCGGCGGAACCTCCGCCTTCCTTGCCGAGAAACCTCGCCGAAGCTCCCACTCGAACGGTCCTCCCGAGCGCGTCGGCGCTCGCCCATTCCAACCGTCGAGGCCATCCGAGCTTCTTCTTCCCCGTCCGCCGCCGACGCCGCCCTTTGCCGTCGAGTCTCCGGTAACCCCGACCTCCTCTTCTTTCCTATCTCTCCCTCTCTGTAACATTTGGGGAAAGTTGAGAGCTGTTGCTCTCAAGTAATGCCTTTCCATATTAATAACATTACTTCTATAGTATTTTAATATTATATTTTTTGTTGATAATAACATTACTTTTTGATTGATATTGATACATTACTTTTTGATGCATTGATAATAATAATAATAACATTATTATTATATTTATTTTTTACTATTTATAGGTTATAAATTCTATCAATAGTATGTTCTATAAATTGAATTATCAATATACAAAATAAAAATATCAATATATTTAATATTTTGGAGAAATTACCATTAAATTAGTTTATGGTGTTTTTTATGTAGATTTTAACCTACAAATTAATTTGACAAAAAAAATTACTTTTTAGTTTTTAGATTCTTATGTATTTTGAATAAGAAAAATGTAGTCTCCAATTTGTAGAGTAATTTTCAAAGTATTTTCAAATAGTTGTCTACATTATCTTAACTAACAAAATATTGTTTCCTAGCTATGAGCATATTTGCTGAAAAAATGATTTTTGACTTTTTATGTATATATTTATTTAAAATATTATTTTGATGATAAAAATCTTGTTTTCAATTATTATAAATATTTTTCTACAAATTGTTGCTATTCCGCAAAATCTCCTTCGATTATCATCATTGATCGTAACTAACCGTATACTTCTATTTTCCCATAAATTCGGGCCCTTCCTCATCGGCTTCGACTAATGGAACTTTCCGAATATCGTACCACACCAGGCGACACATCAAGCAAGTTACCTTGCCATATTTACTGCTTATATTTAGTTATATTTTATTTCAGTTATTGTATCTATATTTCTTATTTATTATTATTTTTTTGCATATGGACTTAGAGTTAAGGGACTTCCGTCAATAGAGTGCATGTCATTGACTTTGTCACGATTGTATCACGAGTTGTGTGTGAGTTGTGAGTACCATATCGTGGTCACTTGCGTGTTGGCTGATCACCCGTGCGCAGCGTAGGAATAACTGTCAATAGATGCATGTTAGAAGGCTTGACAGTTATTGAATATAAACCGTGTTGTGGAAACGACACGTGTTGGTGTGTCGTGGTTTCGATGCATATATAGTATCATTGTGGGGGAGGGGACAGCTACTAGCGTAGGGGCTATATTTACTTTTTGCATAATTGTGGGCCGATAGTGACTCTTATGAGCACTACCTTCTGCCCCGGGGCCGATAGCGACTCTGATGAGCTCTACTTACTGCCCATGGCCGATAGTGACTCGGATGAGCGCTACCTACTGCCACTCTTAATTTACTCTGTTGATCCTATCGCCCCTGCGTAGAACGTTGTCCTCAAAGTGTATATCACATAGATGGTTAAGGACCCTGTTATGTTGTAGTTTTATAGTATTTACATTTGCAGTTATAATTGCATGTTCTTCCAATATCTTGCTACGTCCCTCTGAGGACCTGGTGATTTCTCCAGGTGTGTTTTGTGAATTCTTGCAGGTGCTCAAGCTGAGGCCACGTCTTCCTTCCTCCGTGATGATTGCTTTTGGACTCGTCATTTGCTTCGCTCAACCAATTCTTCCTTTGTATATTTCTTATTTTAAATTGTTGGTAGTGGATATATCTCCGTCCAACGTTTGTACCAAATGACTATTTAATTATATCATTAAAACTTCATATATATGGATGAGATTTAGTTTGAGCATGGCTTTCTACATTTTACAGCTTATGTATACATATGAACCTTTTTATTTACTCGTATGTATACAGCTGGCATGATACGTATCTAGTCCCAAGTATTTTTGGGACTGGGGCGTTACACTAGATCCAATAACTGCCGGCGCATCACGGCCACCTTCTCGTCTTTTAGGGTCCTGGCTGCTTCTAGAATAACTTCAGTGTCCTGCAGCCAAGCGTCTGCAGCAATAGCATCTTCGCTGCCATCGAAGAAGGAAGGGTTCAAGCGCTTGAAGCTGTTGGCCGTACTGTTACCTCTGCTCATAGCATCTTGTACTGTCTGGTGCAATGCATCACCTCGACGATCCTGTGATGCAAGCAACTCCCTGATGAGTCCAACCAAGACTTCATCATCCTGCCTTGCAGGCTGGGCTGGCTGTACTGGGGGTTCTGGACCTTCGAGAAGCATGGCTCGGGAGGCTACTCCTGAGTGCTGAGCTTGATCCTCTTGTTGCGGCGGTACTCGTTGAGCTCCTTCCGGCTGATTGGCAGGACCAGGGGCAATGCCGCTGAAGAAGACGATACAGAGAACAATAAGGAAGGACCATGACAGATCAAGAATGCAAGCATGTGACCAGGTCAAGATTTCAGGAATTTAGAGGATACGAGCAGAGATCAAGGACGAGTGCTGATTAAGACATCTATTCGGTAAACCCTCACATATCTTGATTCACAAGACCTGCATGGGCCACCACTTAAACCGTGTCACACCCCAGAACCAGAATACTGGAGAGCAGGGGCGGACACAGCCAGCTACGTATATTAAAGTGCAACCCACCTCGTTATACGGTCACGGCTGTCTAAATACATGAGGGTTTAACTACAAGTCATCAATCTCTTATGGTCATGAACAAGCATATTGTCTCCATCTTAAGCAAGTGATAGCAGTTACAAGATGTCAGAGTACCAAATATACAATAGTAAGGCATCCCATACATTATATATTTGGATGATCATGAAACTAGTCATACAAAATATGAAGACTAGCAAGAGTTTCAGTCATACATAATAAACCCTAGGATTTGTTAATCATGCTACAGCCCGTAGGCAGACAGTAAGTAAAGTGCAATCGAGCTAACACGTGCTCGTCGGCTAAACGCCTCAAAATAATACTTTTACAATAGAGTGGAAGAGCAAAAATAAAACCCACTCGTTGCCAGGGTTACGCCTAGTGGTCACCATCTGGCTGGAAGGTAGGGAGATCCTCTAGAGCTGCTCTGGTATCTGGCCATGCAAAACCAGCTGGGTCAGATCCCAGAAAGAGCAAGTGACACAAGGAGGCTTCACTTAAGAACTAAAACCAGCATATCAGATCATAAAATAAGAAAGTTAATAACAAGACATGAAATCTAAATAGGACAATAAATTGTAGGAACGATATAGTAAAGCGTAATACTCTAGAGGGGGGGTGAATAGAGTTGGCAGCGGAATAATGCTAAATAAATAATGTTAGCAACACAATCACAGTATATAATCACAGTTAAAATAATGCAAAGGCAGAGTTCAGAAAGCAAACGCAAAGACAGCGATGTATACTGGTATTCCTCTGTTGAGGACTAATTCAGTCGGTAGAACTCTTGCTACCAGTTGAATCTACTATAGGAAAAACCGCAAGTTTTCTTACGAAGTCCTTGCAACTTCTACAACGCGAGCTTTGATACGAAGAACTCGTCCAACTTCAAATGTGAAGAGGTATTCTTCAATCAAACCTTCTGATTACAATCTCTCAGAAACTTCTAGACCGTACCGCACTGGCAAATCGACTAGAGGATTGTAACTGGCTTGGGATCTGAAAATGAAAGCTCTAGAAAACTCTTTGAAAGGCAGAAAGCTTTTTAGATAGAGAGAAGATTGAAAGTGAATGAGTGAATTGAAATGATCGAAATCCATCTCTATTTATAGGAATTCCAAAGGGAGAACTCTGTCAGAATTCGGGCAGAATTCGGGCAGAACTCGATGAGCAAATCTCGGTCAAATCCGCAACTGCAGGAGGACCAAGTTCCAGAGAATTCAAAAATCAAACGGCCACCAACCGAACTCTGGCCGAACTCTGGCCGAGTTCTGTCAGGGTTAGGTTAGGGTTTTTAAAAAAGATTTTTGGTGATTTTTGAAAACCTTTTTAAAAACATTTTTGTAAACATTTTGATAGGTCATTTTAAAAACATTTTAAACTATTTGGGAGTAGCCTATTTGCCAGTACGACTCGGTGTACAACGTATTCCTAGACTCAAATAAAATAAAAAATTACATTGCATAGGAAGTACAGACTCAAGTAGACAAACAGATCTTCAGTCTTGAACGGAGTGAATATCCAATCTTGCTTATGTCCAAGGAGCTGAGATGTCCCAACAAGCTTCGTATATCCAGACAGAGTTTTGATCAATTATTAAAATCAGGTTGACTATGACCAATGGGCCAACATAAATATCAAGAGAATGAAATATTATTTCGATCAGTTATAGGTAAGATAAGCATAAGCAATCATGTTCCGAAGTAGCCAGGTACTGGAACAAGACAAGGCTTGGACTGGGTAGACTCCATCCAACATTCACGCCCTAGCAATAAGTACGGCTTGATACTTTAACTAACTAGGGTTATCACAGGCCTAGTTACTAGCAAGATGCACTGAGATGTTCCAACAGCCACAAGCCCTGCAGACCATCCAGGTTATCCAGACGACATAGGAGTTGAGTTCTTGTGTGTATATCGTCCAAGAAATGCATGAACCCTTAAGTAGCTTGGAGGGTGCAACACATAACAGTGTTCTGAAAATGTGCCCTGCTCGACGGCCGGCTACAAATCCCATGATGGGGCGTCCAGATAACGGGATTGCCTGTAGCTGGAAAATCTCTTCATGACGACTGGATTATTCTAGTTATTAGCCTTAGTCAGTTTCAGTAGGTACCTCTGACCGTGGTACTCAGGGGTCCATGCCCTAAACATGATGTAAGACAATACTGGTTCATTTGTACAAATACAATCGTCTACGATAACCAGGCCATTCATTCTTGTCACGTCATGCTAGCCGTCGCAACAGCATTCAATAGTTTCCATCATGCTTACTTGTCATATCATGTCATATCATGTCACATTAAATTACTTGTTATACCATGTCGTGTACCAATTCATGATTATCAAGTTCATGACAAATGTGCAAGAACATATAAAAGGGCAAACGGGGTACGCCAAGGGGCTCAAGTCTCTACGCTAGCGAAACTACTCTAGGCCAAGGGGGCCCCGAGCCTAAAATAGCTCTACGCGGGCAAGACCAAGGAAAGACAGCTCTACACGAGCGAGGCTCTACGCGAGCGAGGCTGCACGCGAGCGAGACTCTACGCGAGCGAGGCTCTACGCGAGCGAGACTCTACACGAGTGAGGCTCTACGCGAGCAAGACTCTATACGATCGAGAGAGTCTACGCGAGCAAGGCTGCACGCGAGCGAGAGTAGCCCCTGCGTAGAGTTCAGATGAACTAAGCGTAGAACAGAGTACGCTGGCACGTAAATACGTGTGCGTAAAGGGAAAACAATACGCGGGCACGTAAAACGTAGGCGTAAAAGGAAAACACTACGCGGGCACGTAAAACGTGTGTGTAAAGGCTTCGTCTTCTCCCCAAGGCCGAGACCAACAGCCATGGGACTCAAGATCTCAAGAGACCCTATCTCGGTCAAAACTTGATGAAATCCAACCATTCAAAAGCTAAACTTGCGTAAAATAGAAATTTCTACTTCATGGAACTCTTCATCTCCGGAAACAACCAAGTTTAGTAGATCAAAATCATAAAGTTGTCAAAATGCTAAAACCTAGATCTACGAAAATACATGCATCCAAGTAAAAAATGCCAAGTTCTAAACTATTATGAAGCCACGGGAAGAAGCTAATGGAACCATAAAAATGGGTCCTTAAGTGGAAGCAAGGTGCACTTGCCTACTATGGGTGTTCGGTGGAGAAGGAAATAAGGAAGAAGAAGAGGAGTTAATTAGAAATGAATGAGGAGAGAGAAGGGTTGTTGGGTTAATAAATGAGAGATGGTGGTAGGTAGGGGTTTGCATACTAACCCAAACCGAGCCGAGCCAAGCCGAACCCAACCGAACCCGATGCATGCCAAAGCCGATATAGACCACTCGAACCATGAAATGCTAATTAACCCATGCCAATGCAAAAACCCAAGACTATCCAGTCAGGACAAGTCAAAATACGGGTTAGAAATACGTACACGTATACCAAAATACGTATAACAAAATTCGAGGGTGACAGCCTTGTATAAGTGCTAATTTATGCATGCAGGACATCACACCAGTGGTGACTTCTGGTCCCGCGGGATCGGGATGTGACAACGATGCATGCTTTCCTATGAGAAAATAAGAAAAACGTGGGTAGTTCTCCCATTATTAGTGGTCTGTTCCCTATTTGGACCCGTAGATCCAGTGATGTAGCTTCATGGAAGGCTGCTAGAGGCATCCCCTTTATAAATATCCCCATAATAGTGGTCTGTTCCCTATTTGGACCTGTAGATCCAGATTTTCATCGTCATACTTTCCCATAACTTCATAATAGTTGTAGTAGTTACTTATTTGTCTTTATTTGTAAAGTTATAATTCGTCTATAAAGCAATATGCATAATAGCAACAAGTATTTGTATTATAACCATACTAATAAAAATATCATAAATACAAGTGAGGATGAGAATTTCCTTAATCAAGGTATATAATTAGTGATGCTAATTAATTAGCCATATTGAAAACACTCAATTAATTATTGGCTTAAAATGTTAACGGAAGCATCTTTATTACCATATTTTGGCTTACCACATTCACCATGAGGTACATTATTTGAAGCCCAAGGGAATGATGCAAGATGATCCAACCAAGTCACGTCCAAGTTCAATATCCTTATTCGAGTCCTCGTCTAATTTCGCATAGGTTTAGCACATTTATTATTAATTCAGATTTTAGTTTCATTAGGATTGGGTTTATTTTGTGATCCTAATCGTTAGTCGTAAAGTCATAGTTGGATTAGGTTTCTTTCTTGAGTCTTAGTAAGATTAGGGATTTTATTTTATATTTCCTATAAATATGCATGTACATGAGCACTTTTAGATGATAGAAGAGAATAACATAATTTTATTTTTTGAATTTTGGTGTGTTATCCAATTTCTTAAAGATAGAAGTCAAATTCTTCTTAAACCAAAAAAAATATAAGTTAATATTTTGTGATTTGCTTGAGTTTTTGTTCGATTTTACTGTCACCCCATCAACTCGCATTTCTCCATTTTTATCGTGATCAACTTTATTATTCGCTTATGGTAAGTTCATTCAGAAATTTTCTTTCAATTGTTATATTTTTGAACGTTATAATTATGTTTGCTAAATAAATATAACTTAAATTGTTCACAATAATTATGAATCTTTCGCAAATATATCTAAATTCGTAATTTTTAATCAATATAGAGTCGTGTCTTATTTCCTTTTGGTCTCCTCCTACAGTGTTGGGCATAATGCTGATATAAATGATATTTTGTTGGGGCACAACGAAAATAAATCCAAGAATTCAGATAACACCTCAAAGAAAATTCGCAACCACAAAAACAATGATTTACGTGGTTCGGCCAGGATGCATACTTTTACGGACGAGAGTGATTCAGTTCCACTATAAAAAAAAGGAATTACAATGACTCTCTCAACACTTCTCTCATTGCTCTCAAAAAACTCTCTATCACAAAGATAAAGAAAAAAAATTTCTCAAACTTTTGTGTTGAACTTATTCAATAAATTTAGCTCTTTGTAATAAACTTATTCAACAATTATTGAGCACAATGAGATATGTCAAGGAGCACCTATAGATCCCTTTATATAGCAAAGAAATTCAATCATATATAGGCTTAAAATCCAATCTTATGTAGGATTTACATATATATGGTCAAATCCAAGGTCAAATCCAATCTTATGTTGGATTACCATATATATGGTCGAAAATTATCGTGGGCCTATTTTTGGATATTTTTCTTCATATCTCCACCTCGGCAAGATTTTACCACAAAATTGAGCCGACACTTCTCCACCACACAGCTTCACAAAATCAGCAACTCGTCAATTCCGCCCCTAAGGGCTCTCAAGCAATTGGTAGGACTAGGAGAACGTCCAAGCAATGTTGGAACTTAGCTCCAGGAACAACCATAGTCAACATATCAACGAGATTGTCTTTGGTATGCACCTTTTCAAGTAAAATATCACCGTCTTCTACAACATCTCGTATGAAGTGGTAGAGAACATCAATATGCTTGGTCCTTGCATGATGGACTTGATTCTTTGCCAAGTGGATAGCACTCATGCTATCACAATGCACATCAACTACATCCTACTTCACCCCCAAGTCATTAATCAAACCACTAAGCCATAGTTCTTCTTTTACAGCCTCTTTCATTGCCATATACTCTGCTTCCGTAGCCGATAGGGCAACCGTAGCCTGCAACATAGACCTCCAATTGACTAGTACACTATGTAAAATAAACACGTATCGAGTAGTTGACTTGCGCCTATCCAGATCACCAGCATAGTCCGAATCCACATATCCACTGACCTGACTAAAGTCTCTACCAAAGTGTCATCCAACATTAATGGTTCCCTTCAAGTACCTGAATATCCACTTTACAACCTTCCAGTGCTTCTTCCCTAGATTAGCCATAAAGTGAATAACCACTTATGGCTTGTGTAATGTCTGGAGTACACACCATAGCATACATTAAGCTGCCAACTACACTTGCATAAGGAACTCGAGCTATGTGCTCATTCTCCTCATTTGTAGTAGGGAATAACTTGTCTGGGAGCCTAAAGTGGCCAGCCAAGGGAGTAGAAACAGACTTTATATCTTCCATACCAAAATAAGCAATGATCTTCTCAATGTACGACTTCTGAGACAAAAATAATTTTTATTTCTCCCTCTCCCTTTTAATTTTTATCCCTAAAATCTTCTTGGCTCCCACCAAGTCTTTTATCTCAAACTCTAAGCTAAGTCTCCAAGCTAAGTTAAGATTTCAGTTTATCTATCTCTACCATGCTTTTTGAGGCAATGAGCTTATCATCCACATAAAGCAATAGATAGATATAATCTCTACCATAAAGTTTATAGAAGTAAACACAACAGTCATACTTACTTAGGATAAAATCATGTCGTGTCATGAAGGTGTCGACCGCTTGTACCACTGTCATGGCAACTGCTTCAACCCATACAATGATTTTTTCAACAAATACACATAATTTTTCTTGACATCCACCTTGAATCCTTCATGTTGATGCATATAAATTTCTTTGTCAAGATCGTCGTACAAGAATGTCGTCTTCACATCGAGTTGCTCTAACTCGAGATCATGATGAGCTACCAGGCTTAACAATACGCAAATAGAAGTACGCTTGACCACCGAAGAAAAGATCTCATTGTAGTCCACTCCCTCCTTCTACATGAAGCCTTTTACCACTAATCTTGCCTTGAACCAAATGCCACCCGACTCAATCTCTTCCTGCGTAGCCACTATCCAGTTCTCGCTGCTAGTTGTGGACACAAAAAAAAGAAGAAACGCTGTCTTTTTTTGTTGGTACAAGACACCACAAATCGAGTACGCCTGAAAGATCCTGCGCTGAGGATCCCCGAGTACAAAAAAGAATTCTGGGAAATAGGACGATGGAGATCTAGCGGCAGTTGCTGCTTTACTCCATTGACACTCCGATTACAAAAGTGGGAGAAAATCTAAGAAAATTGCTAACTCTCGGCTCACTGACAAGAAGTACAGTAATTTGGCTCTTGAAAATGCTATCCGTTCTGTGTTTTGAAGAGGGATGAGACCCCTTTTTATATTCATTCTTGAGCTGGAATGATGTTATGCACCCACATGAGGAAACATACTAGTTTTCATGTGGGTACATGGTCCTGCTATGGGCGCATAGGGTGTAGGCGTATGCAGGCTGCATGATCGTGGGTTGATCGTAGTGCTGACGTGGCCGCATGCTTCGGTGCACGACTGCTCGTGGAGACTGACGTGGCCGTATGCTTCGGTGCACGTTTTGATCGTAGGTTTGACCGAGTCTGGGGATTTTCTGACTTGGGCTCATAGCCTAAAACAGAGCTATGCGTCCCCCTTCTGGAGAAGCTTGTCTTGGGCTCATAGGGCTTCACTGGTGATTTGGGCGCATAGGGCTTCACTGGTGACTTAGGCACATAGGGCTTCACTGGTGACTTGGGCGCATATGAGTTCACTTGGGCGCATATGTCCTCATTGGCTTGGGCGCATATGTCCAGTCTGCTAAAATTTTTATGCTTCTACAAGACCCCTTCAAAGTTTTCGATACTTGAACGAGTTCGAAATACTTTGAAAGAAGCATGGACCGTCTTCTCGTGATGTAGTGGGCGCATAGCACGGCTCTCTCTTTGGGCACATAGAGTTTGGCCAGCCTGTCAGAGAGATGGCTGTTGAGATCTTCCTTGAAAATCTGAACTGACAGATTTATCGGGGAGGAATTTGAAGAGGTCCATCCTTCATACGTTGTTCATGTCAGCAAATGGCAGTCGTATAGTATGCAAGAGGCTGGGTCTTCACGTGGGCACATAAGCCATGGTAGGTGCATAGTACGCAATGGGCGCATAGGCGCATAGGAATAGTAGGCGCATAAGGAATGGTCCACGCCTATAAATAGGCTTTGAAAGAAAGAGAAAGTTTATTATTCTCATTTCTCTTAGAACTTTCAAAAGACTCTTCATCTCCTCTCTTTACGAACCATGTCTCCCAAGGCCGCCAAGAGATCTGCGAAGGGCAAGGGGCTGCATCGAGTGGCTCTCCTCCTGCAGCAGCGTCTTCACTAGTCCAAGACCCAATTCTGGGCGAGGCTATGCCTCGAAAATGAAGTCTTGAGTGTTAATTTGCGACGCTCAGACTTTTCTTTTGCCTGGGCGCATGCGCCTAAGGCAACATGCTGATGTGAGCATTCTCATGCGCCTACAGAAGCATGTGCCAATATGTGGTGTGCTATGCGTCCACATGTTGCTGTGTTATACGCCCACATGCCCCTGCATGTTATGCGCCCACATACTATTGTATGTTATATGCCCACATGTTTGTTTTAAGCACATAACCCTTTGGACGCATAAGATTCCTTCAGCACTTAGTTTTTCATGCGGATTCTGAGTCTGACTTTCTCTTCTGTCCTTGCAGTTAATATGTTTGTCCTAGAACTTGATGGAATCCCTTTCGGCACTGCTTATCAAGTCCTCGGTACCAATCTCATAACCAATATGATTATCAAGGTTCAAGCTACGATCAGTCAAAACCAGCATACGGAACGGACACTCGCCATACTTGAACAGGATAAGACCTTCTTGAAGCAGATGATTAACAATGAGAAGTTTTTGCTTGGAGGGGTACGTCATTTCAAGAAGCTGTACTTTCTGTTTGGCGACAGTGTGGGGTTTGAAGATGACGAGACAATACGCTTGAGAAACCCAATGGTGATCCGTCCAAACAATCAGAGGATATGGCTACCGTCGATGGAGCGGCAGTATCCTTTGTCTGCTTTTACTGTCTTAGCCGTGCGGCAACATTTGAAGTGGGAGCTAATTTCTGAGCTCCCAGGGGTCATCTTCCGGAGAATACAGTTCGACTCAGGCGATCAGAAGAAGGACACATTCAAGTGTGTCCGGGGCTCTGTAACTTACTCTACGAGGGGACTGCAACCTGGTGCCGTAATAAACGACATTCCGACTAACCTCCATCCTTATGCTGCTGACACGCTTTGCAATTTGATGATGTCGGGGGTCGTGTCGTATCCCGCAGGGAAGATACGGATGGAAGGCTGGAGGTATCCATCTTCATTCTGGAGCAAACTCACTGGCTGGGTGCTTTCCATATATAAAGCCACTCTGAAGACTGCTGGTCTTTATTATGCTATTAGGGCCACCCAATATGGCGTAAGGGTCAACTGGCCAATGTTTGTCTCTTTGGCGAAGTTATATAACCTTCACACCGGTACCTTCTTTACTCCGGTTGGGGAGATGGGATGGTTGGTGCTGTATTGTCCCAGATTGATGAATGCCGGGCTGATGGCAGACTCTATGGCGGGGGATGCCTTCCTTCGAAGATTCAGAGACACGGGTTGGACCGTTCACTACACCAAAAAAGGCATTTAGGAACAGGCTTTTAATGTACCTAATATTTTTAGGAACATATAAATACCGTTCCAAAAAGTGGCGTTGCAATATTAGGAACAGTTATAAAACGTTTCAAATGTTAGTTTGGAACGTTTAGAAGGCGTTCCTAAAGTATATTTTGGAACACATATAATGTGTTCCTAAAATATATTTGGGACGTCTATCAAGTGTTTCTAAATTCGCTTTTGAAACACATACAATACGTTTCGAAGGTGTTTCTTGGGACGTTTTTAAAATGTTTCTAAATGTCATTCTGAAACGTTTTGCATCAGTTCCTATATATAATTTGCAAATGTTTTTATACTATTCTTGTGGCTGAATTTGAAATGTTTTATTAACGTTCCAGTGTAATTTTCTAATTTCAATTTTACAACAAAATTTTATTCTGAACCACAAATATAATTCATAAACTGAACATAAAACACATAATAAATGGCTCCATATTTTTATACATTGCCTTAATCAACATCCAAGAGAGCCATTAAATTAACCAAAGCTACCAACTTAATATAAATTAAATAACCAATAAAATATCCCAAAAGTTAATTCTTTATAAAACACCATCAAGAGTATATATAATGTAAGTTACAAGTACAATATAAAATCTAGGTCGAGAAAGATATTTGTTTACAAAATTTAGATAATTCCAAAAAAATATTCCAACAGAATCATGGAGATTTGAACAACGCTTGCGGCAATTGGCATTATATATACTTGATGGATGCATGACTTCACAATCTCGCCAACACGGTACATAAAGTGAGGTGCGCTCTTTCCAATTGTTTTTCCATGTCGGTTGAAGTCAATTTTCTCCTGATTTTTGTTGCTTTCCTGTGATACTAGATTTTCTTGAGTGAAGTTGATGCCCATATGTTGTGCTTAGCAAGAAAACCTTCATTATCAACAAAAAAGAAGAAGAAATGATTATTGGTTTACATAACATAATAATAAAATAATTGAACTTAAACTACTAAAATGGAATTATGTCTGCACAATCATACTACACTTCAATTTGTAATATTTGCATTAGAATTTACCCCCAGTTGAGACTCAAATATGAGCACCCTACTTCAGTTTATAACACATGACAATCCTTGTATTATATTATAGTCAAGCAAATATAGAAATGTCAAGAAAATATAATGCAGAAGTGTTGGAGAAGAAACTTGTATTGAGAAGTGCAAGAAAATAATAATGTAGTACTGTTATCCAATCATAAATATCAAGTGTCAAAACTCTAAACAAGCTCCAAAGTAAAATCTGAAGAAAACATCCTTTAGTAGCTAAAAGCAATTCATGCCATAATCAAAATTCATAACAAGATTCATGAGTATGTATCTTGTGGTTAATATAAATGAAAAAACTAACAATAATATAATTAAGCTTAATGTACCTACAAATGTTTCATGCCACTATCTAATTTGGAAGCAGTTGGTAGGACCATAATGTTTGTTTATTTTCTCTTACAAGTGCCTCTCCTTCTCATGCCAAATAGAACAAAGGAAAGGGCCCAAGGCTGACATCCCATCCAGGCATTCATAAACAGGTGGTCCAACATACCCACTTTTAATTTTGATACATACAGTTGTACCAAAGTTTTGATACAGCACAAGTATAACAAGTGGAACCCCATCTCAAAGTTTTAACAACTCTATGAATGGTCCTCATGAGTTCTACTTGTGTAGCTGACCTAGGAATAATATGGGCAATCACTATCTAATATAGTATAACACTGATGGTGATCAACATGCCATAATAACATGTTACACATATTAAGAGGCTACCACATGCTACTTTGGAGGTTGTAGTCAAAAGATGCCATGATCTGCGCCATTATTCCTTCTCAATGCATTGCAACTTTCTTCAGACTCAAATTAGCAGGTAATGCAGTTATATACTTCTCAAATTCTTGTGACTTATTAGAAGATGTGCTGAAGTAAAAGGAAAGTTCACACATCACTAGTGGATTGACTAATGCAAACAATAACCAAAATTATATACTCTAAACAATTTATAGTGTGTAACTTTGTAGGGACCTGGATTTACTAATATCAATACAAGATCAATATGCGGGTTGCGTGTAGCAACGGCAAGTGCTAATCAACTATATATAGGAAAGGATACATGGGAGACTAGCATACCTGCTAGCAAAATATCATCTTAGAAACAGAGTTTCTGAAAAATAGCCTCAGTATAATAGGTGAACCTTTGTTTCCATACTATTTGGGTTCCATTATAACTATGTTTAGGTGCCATGACTTAGTTATATTTAAGAGGCTTTTGCTCTCAACTTATGCAGAAAATGACATCATATCGTTACCACACAATAGTGCAAGTCTACAACTCATTTTTTATCATCCCGAAGATATATGCTTAAAATATTATAAACTCATTGTTGAAGGGCAATAAGGGAGAACATGTAGCAGCTTGCCTATATCTCATATTCCTTTTGTAGTAGCATGCATATATATAAACTATAAAGGAAGAGAACCTTCCTCATACAACTCTATCCAATCTATATAGTACCACATTATTTTTAATATATGAAACCATACCTGAACTTTTTGTGGAAGGTGCTACTTGAGTAGTGAAGATGAAAGAAGGCTGAGTTCCAATTGAGGATGTTGTATTTCATGAGGCACGGTAGATGAAGAAGGTTGGAGCTGCTGGTGTTCTCTCCGAAGCTTGCATCGAACACTACAGTTATGCATATCAGAGTTCAAGATACATCATCATAAGTTTGAAAGCAGACTAAGCATACCAGTTATTTTCTAACGTAGTTACATAATCTACTAATTGTCATAGTCATCTAATTTGAGGAAATTCACATAGTAAGGCTCAAATTGATAATGCAAAATAAATAACAATGTCCAACACAGAATAATAGCAAGAAGAAACCACATCAATTGCACCATCCATTTTCTTTGTTTTTTTATTGAGGATACAAGCGAGGCTGGTTGAACCAGATACAACCTGCTCTTCGGATTGTGTGGTAATGCAGTTTTCGAAGAGTATGTCGTTTTCAGGTTGAGAAATTCACAACCTAAGAAAAAGTGAACCCTCCAGGCATCATCATACATAACAAATTAATATGTAGAACTAGAATGGCCAAAATCATAAACAAATAAGATTATGATTCATTCAATAAAACCACAAATATTTTCATGAAACAGAATTATCAGACAGAAAATGACAAAAAAATTAAACCGTAAAACAACATAATCTATCATGTAATTTCAATAACTTAAATATATAGCTTTGCCCAATTGAAGAATGACATTTAAATTAATGGTATCACAATAATCAAAAGGGACAACCTCGCAGAAGCACTTGAATACATAGTCAGCTGCAATGAACTCTTCAATTATAGATGTACGCAGAACAACGCGTAGAATGCCATTCAGAGCAGGCTCGGCATGAGGTTCCTCTCCAACAAATTTACTAGCAAGGGAATCTCGATTCTGAGGATTGCTTGTAAGCAAATTGCCAATGCATCGCAAGGCCTAAAATCAAGAGGATTTCATTCACAATGCAAACAAAAATAAAGTCATCGGCAAAGCTTAATAAAAGTACAAAAAAATTAGAATACCATATAGAAAATGGAAGGACAAAAACAGTTTAGGTTTCTCCAGTCATGTCAATTTCATCATAGCAAATCATGTGATAAGAACAATTTAGTCTAAAACAAAAGGCTACAGCTATAAGCATTAAGCCCATCCTAGTCCCAACTATTATAGTTGTACCTTCTATATTCTTTGTCATACATCCTACTTGAGCAATATCCTGTTTCAGGTGAAGTTATATAAGTTGCATATAAAATCCAGTCACATTATTTAAACTTTGCAGCAGCAAATATGGCCACCTGCCAAGGTCATCTTCCATCTGTCGCAACTCCTAAGCACAAAACTAATAACGCTCCTCGCAGGAACCATGTCATCATCCAATCCTACTCTCATCAGAATGAGATGAGCTATTGAGCACAAGAAAACTCCATAAATACTTGACAAGCTACGGAGCACAAGGTAACTTACTACGAGCGGTTGTAAACCTGAAGGTAATACTTTGTATTGGTGCCAAATTCCTGGCCAAGGTGGCTACGAGCAAGATTGGGCTTTGCCATAAAGCTTAAAAGTATAAGGCCAGTTCATGGGTATGTAGACGGAAGACCACCCTATTTGTTGATGCAGTTTAAGCTCACGCAACCAAAGAGTATCCTAAGTTTCATTAGACTAGAAAAGAGTCATAAAGATGTAAGATGAAATAATTTTCAGTAGGAATTGCATTTATCTCTATATTACTAGCCAGAGAGTGCATACTAGTGGCAGTAGGTATTTACTGTAGGAATTGCAGGAACCTGCTCATTAGAAAGTAATATATGACTTCAGGACAGAAGAGATTATTTAAGGAACATCAATCCAGTTAACCGGGTTCCTAATGTTATAAAGCGGATGGACTTAAGAAACATCCTATTGGAGCAGGAGCAAATCCAAAGCACCAAAAGATTGAAGCAAAGGAAACCGACTTTAAGAAAGCATGGACGGTTCATTAAAGGCTACAAGAAAACAACTATGAATCTAAAATCTTACTAGGGTCAATTTTTCTAAAAGTAGAAATTGGTCGTATATAGCCAAATCTCTTGAATCCACTCAACTGTATGCAAAAACCAACTCAAGCTCATCTAACTTGCATCCAATCCAATTGGCACCAGCTGACTTTTTGTCAGATTGAACCTGGCAGTGAGGAATACAGCCGTGCCCTCTGTTCATTTTCAGGTCAATTATAATTCGGTCTCACAAAAACGTGCAGACATAAGGCCATATTTGTTGTGTTTTCCATTGCCTTTGTTGGCTACTCTTTGCCTCACCCTCCGTTACTGCTTGTGTAGAGATAGGTATGTGTGTTAGCTTTCACATAGATGGACTACTACGTTCCATGGTGGAAGTATCAACACAAACAAGCATCCGGTCTGACAGAACCTGGTGGCAAGCAATGTGCTCAGTACGGTATGATCAAAAAACTTTGGGATATCTGGTGTCTTCTTTGTTATCTTAATTGTTATTCGCTCTACTTTGGACCCTCGGGATTCACCCTCCAATACAGTTTCGGAGAAGGTAGATTCTAACCCTGCTTCACATAAAATATTCTAAACTCATTTTTTATCATCCCGAAGATATCTGCTTAAAATATTATAAACTTATTGTTGAAGGGCAACAAGGGAGAACATGTAGCAGCTTGCCTATATCTCATATTCCTTTTGTAGTAGCATGCATATATATAAACTATAAAGGAAGAGAACCTTCCTCATACAACTCTATCCAATCTATATAGTACCACATTATTTTTAATATATGAAACCATACCTGAACTTTTTTGTGGAAGGTGCTACTTGAGTAGTGAAGATGAAAGAAGGCTGAGTTCCAATTGAGGATGTTGTATTTCATGAGGCACGGTAGATGAAGAAGGTTGGAGCTGCTGGTGTTCTCGTCCGAAGCTTGCATCGAACACTACAGTTATGCATATCAGAGTTCAAGATACATCATCATAAGTTTGAAAGCAGACTAAGCATACCAGTTATTTTCATGTTAGCAAGTTTTTTGAATGTCAATGGAAAAATGGTATGTGAATCATAGTGAACTTCCAAGATAACTACTAACCCTTCTATGACGCAGAATAGTAGATATTTTTGCGTATAATTTTTTTAACTCTAAATATACCTATTTCAACATAGCATCAACAAAATCCAATTAAAAAGAGTAATACAGGAACCATCAGGTTTTTGATATACTTGGAGGATGGTCCAAAAAAGCAGAATATCATCTTTCTTTTCTGTTACCATCCAGGGAGAACTCTGACACTGCATAGTTCATGTTGTATTTGTGTTGTGGTCATGTCAGACATGAATCAGACACGAAAAGGACCCTCCAAGATATACACCAAAAGTGAGTGTCATATACCTACAATATGTGTTTGTTACATGCTAGCAAGAGTTCCTATATAGTTTAGGATTAGAAATTTACAATTGAACAAAAAATTGATACAACAAGAATTTTCCAGTATCATGTCATTTGGCCTTATTAGCCTTAATCCGGTCCCCTATACTCTGCTATCAACTTTGTTGCATATGCGACTAATCCAACATGACACGACATGGACACTATCTACTTTGGCATACTTTGTTGTAGTTTGGAGTGTATGTTTCATGTCAGATATTTTTTTTGATACGACAAGGACACTTGGACACATAATTGACACCAAGTATGAAAAACAAATTCTACGAAGAGAGAAAGAACCAGCATCTGTCATCAACATTTGCATCTCCTTACTGGCATCCACGTTTCTATGTAGTTCAGAGACGTAACTGGGCCCTTGCCACCATGGGTCATGAGAAGTCACTACTACTGCACCCTCATCTTCATAATTTGTTTCCTTCCAAGTCCTCTACCAAATAATATTGATATATACCATGTTCCCGAGTCTCAATTTCGCAGTTACAAAACAAATCTAAATAAAAAAAATAGATTATATATAAGATGATATGGATCGTGCTTGTTTCGGAAGAGGAAGGAAGGGGCTTCACTAGAACCCTAGCATTGCAGACGAAATGGGGGTTCCCTTTCGCCAGGATAAGCTTCACCATCTCCGGATACACAAACGTCACGAACCCAAACATAGGGGAACTCCTGATGTATTTGCGGGAAGTAGGGTTTATTTTGGGGGGAAGAAAGAGTTTTTTTATGGTTAGGAAAGCGAGGGTTTGTTTTTTTTTGGGGGGGGGGAATAAAGGAATTCTTTTGGTTGCAGGAGGGAAAGGAAACCAATATTTGATGTGGGAACACTTTGCTTAGTAAGTACGTGAGATGCACATGTGTGCACATGTGTGCATCTCAAATTTGGAACATATTTGGTATATTATAAAAGCGTTCCTAAATAATAATAAAAATCCAAAAATTAAAATAAATTATATCAGGAACACTTTTTTTGTTCTGGAACACCTTTGTTCCGTTACAACCACTAGGTACAGACAATAAGTGTTTCGAATTGAAAATTGCTCGGTGTTCCAAAATGACCATTTTGGTGTAGTGGTTATAGGGGTGCCTGTTTGCAGGAGGGCTTTGAGTTTTCTGCAGAACTATAAATTCTTCAGATTATTGCCTCCGTCTGGTAATGGTTGCGCAGGAGACACCCTAGTAGATAAGGGGGCACTCACTACTAGCCTTCCTATTGGGGCATTTCGTTGGCTCCAATCCATTAGGCCTTCCCATCTGGTGTTCAGGAATAGGAACCACACTTTCCTGGAACCTTATTTGCCGAGCTGCTTTGCACGGCAATTCGACTACTGCCAGCTTTTCTTGGGTAATCCCAATCCTCATCTCCAGTTGATAGGAGTCTGATTGATGGGGCACGTGCATGGGGCTACTACAATGCTGGATGTACGGGGGCAGTTTTTACCTTGCCAGAGGATAAACTCGACACCCATATGCTCTTCGCCGCTGCTAAGTTCTATATTCAGGTCAATACCCTTCCTTCGCGGTATGACCATGAGCAGAGTTTTATATTGGGGACTAGGTTTGCCCCTACTCTTGCTGATCTAGGACGAGTGTGCGCCATGGGGGTAACAGAAAGGGAGGCGTCGCTCCCACAGTTGAACCGGCTGCAATGCTACAGCAGAGAGTTGTTGTTGAGGAGCCTATCATTACAGCGCCTCGGAGATAGGATACTGAAGAACCTTTTTCTGACATTCCTCATAAGAGGAAGGCTTCCACCGAGCTGGTTCCACGGCCCAAAAGGAAGAAGGTGGTTATTTCCCGGGGGAGGAAGAAGGTCGCGGTCGTGGGTACCGGTTCGCCTCCTCCAGAAGGTCTTCTCGACAGACGACGTTGTAGGCCGTTACCATTTGGGAGGTAGATCCTTTCCTAGACTCCATAGCCATTCTGTTCAAGACTTTAGAAGCTTTCTCACCCTTGCATTTGTCCTTTGCACAGGACCCTGAAGTTGCAGCTGAGGTAGGTGCCTCCTTATCTGAGGAGGTGGACGTAACGACAGTGTCCTCTGCTCGTCCTCGATCGATGGATGAGGGCGGATCTTCTTCAGCTGTAAGGTTTGAGCGACAGGATGATCAGGGCGAAGGCCCAGACCATGACGGCAATCAAAAGATCAGTCCCTCCTATGACATTTCTTTGGGGGATATGTCGGCAATAGGAGCTGTAATAAGGGACTTAGATGAAAATCAAGTCCAATCGGCTCATCCTCCTGCGGGTACGTTATCTTTGTGCCTCTCTTCGGATGAGATATTTCGACTTTGATTTTGCGTGCTCCTCGCGAGGCTGACCACGACTGTATGTTCTCTTGTTGACAAGGAGAAGGAACCCCTCGTGAAGATAGCCCTAGACATTGGGGGAGGAACAAAAGTTGTTCCCGGCTTCTCCAAATTTGTTGGTACAGAGGGAGTTGTTAGTGAGCCGATATCAGCTACAGAAGGAGAGGTTGAACAGCCTACTAAGGGGGTTGTTGTAGAATCTGCTCCTGTTCCAGCTGGATTGTGGAAGATACCAGGCCTGATGCCGCTCGGGGCCTTGATATTGTTCTCCTTGAACATCCTGGGCCTGCTCTCGGTTTTCCTGAAGCCGGGACTGATGACGTAGCCCAGGCTGGTGCTGAGCAAGCCGAAGGTACAAAATTACAACTCTTTCATATTTTTCTTTTTTTTGTTACTGATGTATATATTGTTTTCTTGTCAGGTTCGGCTTCTTGTCAGGTATTTCTGCCTAGAGCAGAAGAAACTCTCCAAGCCTCCTTCCCGACAACCTCCACTGAAGACGACGAGATGGCCCAGGAAGTCGTCAAAGCTTTCTACTCTGTGCTGAAAGTAAAGCTTCCTGGAGTCCTGAATCGGAATGCTGTCTTTGGCTCTGTGAAGGCTGTTGCCGAATGCCAAGTGGCGGCCCTTTAGAGCATTGTCGGCTATGAAGAGTGGGCTAATACTCTGAGGAAAGTTCTGAATGATCTGGAGGGCAAGGTGGCCAGATTTCGGGATGCCAAACAACGGAGCCCGACATCGTTGTTCCGTACAGAAGATGAGGCTTCGATCACGGCTCTCGTGGAGGAGAAGGCTACTTTCCAGGCAAGGAAGGATGCCCTTGTTCAAGAGATCAGCGAATTGGCTGATCAGTATAGTCAGTTTAATGCTTCAAGTGAGGCACGTGTTGCCTCAAAGAATAACCTGGCTGCGCAGATTACCGAGAAATATAATCACATCGCGCAGATCCAAAATAAGATCGCTCAACTGGAAGCCAACTTGAGGAAAGCAACGTCTGAGTAGGAGGACTACTTGGCTCAGGCTGCCATGACTGCCACCACTTTCGCCCATTTAAAGGAACAGCTGGTGAATTTGGAGGAAGAGCACATGAGTCTGATCTTTTTCGAGGATGAAGCTGCTCATCAAGAAGAGGCGCGCCGCCGAGCTACCGCGAAGTCTGAAGCCGAAATCGCGGCTCTAGGGGATAATATCAATCAACTATGTATCCCTTAGATTTTTTGTTTGTAACTATTTTTTCCAACCGTCACGGCTCTTGTACCCCTTTTCTCTCGTCTCTTGATAGACGTTCAAAATAAAGAATAAAGAATCTTTTCAAAATGAATGTGGTTTTGTGAAATATCTGAACTAGAGGTAATGTGGACGTAGTAAGGATATTTCTGGTGGATATTCCGCTGGGAAATTTGATATGGACTCATTATCCATTTTATATTCAAGTTTTTTTTGAATATAGATAACAAGTTGAACGAAGCTGCTAATAGAGGTAATATGGACGTAATAGCAGAGGATGTTTTATCTGACCAGAGGTAATATGGACATGGAAACATATATAACATTAGGTGGGAGTGGATAATTCAGAGGTAATATGGACGTGATTATCCTTGATGAATATTTTGCTCAGAGGTTATATGGACATAGCAAAAACGTTTCTTAATTATTCCATTGGGGAAATAATTATCGAAAAATAATTCAGAGGTAATAGAGACGTGACTTATTTTTGTCAAACCGAGTTTGGACAGAGTCAAAAACGGGAATGATTCGACTGGGGAAATATTTTAGAGGACCTATTATCCAAGGCGTATTCAAGACTCTTAAAATACGGATAATAGTTAGATAATTTTTTGAATCACATAAACATCGTACTGTACATTTACATGACTGAACATATGTGAACATTATTTACAAAAGGTTATACATAGTATTTCTTCAAGAACTTGTCGTTGATAGGCATCATGAGCAAGTCATCATCATGCTTGGTTAGTCGGTACGCACCGTTAGAATACATTGATTCTATAATGAAAGGACCTTCCCATTTAGGCTGAAATTTCCCTTTTGTTTTGTGCGTCATGACCATTGGTCTTCTTAATGCTAAGACTAGATCATCGAATTGGAATATTCTTTTTTTACCTTTTTATTGAAGGCTCTGGAAAGGCGTGCTTAGTATAGCTTAATGCGCTGCCGAGCTAACAAGCATTTTTGTCTAGCGCTTCGAGCTCTTGTAGTCGCAGACAGTAGCTTTCTTCGGTAGTCAACTCACTGGCTATGGCTACCTGAAGAGAAGGAATCTAGATTTCTAGGGAAAGAACTGCTTCGCTCCCAGAAACCAGAGAGAATGGCGTACTGCCTGTCGGAGTTCAGACCGTTGTATGATAGGCCCATAGACATTCGCCGAGCCTCTCATTCCAATCGTGCTTGTTTGAAGACACGAACTTCTTGAGAAGTTTAATGATAGTTTTATTGAAGGCTTTTGCTAGCCCGTTAGCCGCTGAATTGTAGGCAGTAGAGGCTACATTCTGGATTCGATTCCTATCGCAGAACCGATAGAATACATGGCTTGCGATTTGTGGACCATTATCATGGATGATCCTGCGAGGTAGGTCGAAGCGGTAGATAACGTGATGTTTAATGAACTGATCACATTTGATGCCTTCACTTCGGTGAGCGGTATAGCTTCTGCCTATTTGGAGAAGTAATCGGTTATGGCTAGGATGAATCGATGTCCTCTAGAAGATGGTAGCCTGATTGGGCCTATAACGCCCATATCCCAGGCTTCAAAAGGCCAAGATACGGCCGTCGGGTATAGAAACTCCGAAGGTTGATGAATGAAATCGGCGTGGAACTGACAAGCCCTACACTTTTTTGCATATTCAACAGCATCTGGTATTATCATGGGCCAATAATAACCTATTCGTCTGAGGCGATCTTGTAATTTGGGGCCTGGTTGATGTGCACCACAAACTCCGTCATGAGTCTCCCGGAGTGCATGTTTGGCTTCTATGTCTGATAAACATCGTAACAGTAGCCCGTCGTAAGAGCGTCGGTACAGCATCTTGGTATCTGTGTCGTAGTAAAATCTGAGGGATCGCCTTTGGATAGATACTGCTTCCTTCGGGTCCTCGGAGAGGATTCCATAGACGGCGTAGTCTATGAAAGGGAATCTCCAGTCTTTGACATTGACATTTGTTTCCGTTGTGTAATTGTGATGAATATGCAAGGCATCTTTCACAAAGAATAGTTCTCAACCAGACACTGTGATCGACTGCTGAGTATTGGTAGGGACGGTCAAGGAAGCAGCGTGATCCGCTAGAGCATCTGCTTCTATATTCTGTAGTCGAGGCACGTGTTCGATGAAGAATCCAGTGAAAGTAGACGCCAACTCGATTGTTGCTTTGTGATAGGGGATGAGATCTTCGGGACGAACTTCATAATCCCCTCGGACCTGACTAAATATTAGCTTGGAATTGTCGTAAGCTTCTAGATAGTCAACTCCCAGTTGTTTTGCCAGTTGCAGGCAGATCAATAGGGCATTATATTCAGCCACGTTGTTGGTGCAGGGTTCCATGAGAGAATATGTACGATGTATAACCAGATGGTCAGGTGACACGAGCACGATGCCTACTTCGACCACGATATTTTCTTTAGGTCCTGTTCTTGATGCACCGTCAAAGAACATTCGCCAAATGGAGATTTCTTCAGTTGCGGTGTTAGACTCTACTACTTTATCGGTGATTTCATCGTAGAGTTTGGAAGATTCTGGCACCGGATGAGCTGCTAGAAAATCAGCTAACGCTTGGCCTTTTACTGCCTTCTGAGGAACGAATAGCATATCATATGGAGTCAACAGCATTGTCCATGTAGCTAAACGGGAATTGAGAGAACCCGGTTTACTCATGAGTATTATGAGAGGATTGACTTTAGATATGATATGGATATTCTGCACAGACACATAGTGGCATGTCTTCTGAATGGCAAATACCAGTACAAGGCATTCCTTTTCCATATGTGTGTATCTGTGCTCGGCACCCACCATTGTACGGCTGAGGTAGTAGATTGCCTGTTCATGGCCGCCTTCATTCTTCTGAGCTAATAGGGCGCCAAGAGAATAGTCCATAGCACGGACATATAGTAAGAAGGGCTTCCCCATTATTGGAGCTACCAATACTGGAGGGCTTGTGAGATACTTCTTGATATCGTCGAATACGCGTTGACATTGTTCAGTCCAGACGAAAGATACGCCTTTCTTCATGAGCTGAGTGAACGGTTGACATTCTCCAGAAAGGTTCAAAATGAATCGTCTGATGTAGGCTAGCCTTCCTTGCAGTCCGTATAGCTCTTTGAGGTTTCTTGGAGGATGCATATCGAGGATAGCCTTCACTTTCTCCGGGTCAAGATGTATACCCTTTGAAGTGATGACGAAACCAAGGAACTTGCCGCTGGAGACTCCCAGAAAAGACTTGGTTGGATTCATCTTGAGTTGGTGTGCACGCATTAGTTCGAACACCGTTCTCAAGTCTTGGAGGTGGTTGCCCTTGAGACGACTTTTAACTGCGATATCGTCTAATAACACTCCACTATTTTGCGCAAATGATCGCAAAAAATTATGTTCATGGCTCGCTGGTATGTCGCCCCTATATTTTTCAATCCGAGGGCATCACCGTATAGCAGTATACCCCCAATGGTGTTCGAGAAGATATGTGCTTCTCATCGTCGAAAAATATCTTGATCTGGTTGTAGCTTGAGAACCCATCCATGAAGGACATCTGTTCGAAGCTGCAAGTATTGTCGATCATTACGTCGATGATCGGTAGAGGGAACTCGTCTTTCTGGCATACAGAGTTCAAATCATGGTAATCGATACAGACTCAAACTTTATCGTTCTTTTTTATTACTGGAATAATATTGGCAACCCAGTCAGGGTGTTGTTCTTCGCGAATGAATCCACTGTCAATGAGCTTCTTGACTTCATTCTCGATGGCCTCCATGACATCTGGTCGGAATCGTCATTGCTGCTGCTTCACTGTCTTAGCTTTAGACAAAATATTTAGGCGGTGCATGGCAACTTTAGGGTCCAGGCCTGGCATGTCCTCATAGCTCCATGTAAAGACGTCGATGTATTCTCTTATAAGCTATATAAAAGATTATCACTCATTGCAAGATAGACTTTTGCTGATGAAGATTGGTTTAAAAGATGATTCATCTCCTAAATTGACTTGAACGACTTCATCTTCGGTAGGTGGTTCACGTTGTTCGAAATACAGCTCCCATCTAGTATCCGTCTTTTAAGCCTATTGTTTAAGCTCGATCGATTGGACATCATCTGTAATTTGGTCAACTGAAACCATGTTGACGTACAGAGTTGCTTTGAACATGTCGTCAATGCTGGAGTCTGAGTCCCAGAGGCAGGAATCAAAAGAATGAGAACAAAGATCTGCTTTATCATCTGATCTTTCGGGAGTTATTGGAGGAGTGACATGACCCAAACCAATACCTTTTTTTATAATAGTTCTCGGGTTTGCCGGGAGGAGCAAAGTGACGTATTGGCAACCGTCGTCCCCGGCCGTAGTTTAGCCCCTAGTCGCTTTTTATGTCATATCCCATGTTCTGGACGATATTCTTGGCCTGCCAACTATATCAGAAAAGTTGAATTTTCCCAAAGTCATAGTCAGCTTCCGTGTCGCGCTTGGGAGAAGTAGAGTCCGGAACGAACTTTCTTTTGCCAATTATTCGACCGAAGATGATTTCTTTACCCTTCTTTCTGGCTGGAACGATGAAGTAGTAGATATCTTCTGGGTAAATTTTTTCTCGCAGGTGAGGCGTTGTTACCGACATACAGAGGTGTGGTCCTATGCCGTGCTCTAGAGCGTATATCATATCTATGTAGTGCTTTACAGATTGATAGACATCAGAGTAATTCAAAGATAAACCTTTACTAAGAAAATACGCAAGTTCTTCTTCAGGGATAAAATCATCCGCTGAAGGTACATTATTATGAGTATTGATATACTTATTGAGGGGATCATCATCTGGAAGAGGAGCCATAGTCTTGGCCAAGTTCACCACGTAGGATAATTCTTCAGGATTGGGAGGATGGACTTCAGTAGGTTCCACCTGAGGTGTCTTACGGAGAGTGATGGTCAATGGTTTGACCTTATCGGGGTTCTTCTTTTTCACCCAGATTGTGAGAGGCTTCGGAGTATTTTTTGGAGTAGTGTGTCCTTTGACTCGGATAATCAGGGGACCATCATTGGAGGATGAACGTGCTTCAGCTTCATCGTCAGCTTCGTTGCCGTCATCCTTGGAGGGCTGAGATTGGTAAAGTATCGAATCTCCATAGTAGACTTCGATGCCCTTAAAAGGATCGACATCGACAAACACCGTCTTCACGACTCCATCGCTATTGACATACTTGAAGCACTGGTTAAGTGTGGAAGGAACGATCATATTTTCGTGTATCCATGGACGTCCTAACAAGACGTTGTAGGATACATTGGCATCGATCACATAGCAAGAAACCTCCGTTCGGAGATCACCGATCTGGAACTTGAGACGGATCTTGCCCAGCGGGTGGCTTCTTCCAGCATTGAAAGCCATAATAGTTGTATTGGTTGCAGATAGCTTGTGCAGAGGGATTAGTAGAATTTGAAGCAAACTTCTAGAATGATGCTGAGGGAGGAACCTGGATCGATGTGCGTTCGATCCACCTTAATCTCCCCGATATACCCTATATAGTACAGAGGTCTATCATGACGATTATTTTTTAGTATCATGTCCTCCTGTGAAAAGGTGATGTTGGGCACCACTTTCATAGTACTAGCAGTGGGGATAGGAGACATGGTCTTCAGCAGGGGCTTTGACTTCAGCGAGATAAGAGTCGGCATGTACTAATGTCTCACTTAAGACCTTCCGCGTTTCTTTGGAGAGTCGCAATAGATCGAACAGAGACAACCTGGCAGGTGTATTGGCCAGCTGTGTCAGTATGTCAAAGTTGTAGGGCCGATCCATACCTTCGGGAGCTGGCGCCTTCAGAGACTTGTCAAATCACGTCTCCTTCTATTTGGCTTTGTCGGTAGTTGAAGGCTTAGATGAGCCGTCTTCTGAGCTTGTGGGGGCAGCAGGAGCTTGAGAAGGTACTGCTTCTTCTTGTGCGGGGTCGTAAGTCCGTAGATATGCCTTCCCCGATCGCATCTCGCCAGATAGAACTTCGTAGATGGGAGAAGACACCATATGGCATGACTTATATTTCTTGCCCTTTTTTGCTTTGGGAGATACCACCCCCTGCGTTATTTCTTGCATAAGGTCCGGATAGACCCACATGATCTCACCACGTTCAGTCGTGAGTGGCACCAAGGTTGAGTTGCAAGCTGGCGGCAGGTTGACGATTTCTATTATTGTCTTGGGGATCGGGACCACGCCGTCTGGGACTTCTGTGGGAGGAAAGTCACCAAACTGAAGAGAGATCATGTTAGAAGATAACACCATGACGTTCTTGGTCAATAACAACTATAAGAAAGTTACTACAATCAAACATTGCCACTCTATGGGTCATGTTTCTAACAAGCTGGTAGCGACCTCTTGCTTGAATATACTAAGGTATGTCGGTTCAGAAGGATTCATTCTACGTCTAACATGGAAAACTAAGAAGTGAGCTTGAAAACTTAGGGAAGAAGAATTTATGGCCAAGTGATGAGAATCGATGATAATTAAAGAACCCAGGCTATAGAATATGATTAGGCAAGTGTTTTGAAAACTCTAAGTCATAACGACTCATATGTGTGGGCTGATGTTTGGTGTTGTGTAGGAGGCATGCGCTTGCTTGTTGGAAGGCATACGTCATAGGTGTGCTACGTCTTGCATAGATCTTGAGTATTCAGTTTAGTTAAGGGAATGGGTCGATATTTGCATGGGTGAAATCGAATAGATCGAATTTGGGTCTCTATGGTTTGTTTTTAGGAAATAATGTGTCATACACGTGGTGTAATTTAAATGGAGCACTGGAAAGTTTGTTTGTGTGGGACTTGTATGTCATGTGAGTAGCATGACTAGTCTAGTTCGTGAGTGTGAACTTTGTCGAAAGGAAAAGGCTAGTATTGTGCTTCAATTATCAAAATCATGGTCGAGGGTATCAATTGATACGAATATGGGTCGACGTTATGAACCATTGAATTATTATTCTAATTGGAACCAATCATTTCCAACCACTTGCTAATTCCAAAATCTTATGTTTCTTAGAGAGGCTTGCGATCTATTTGCCTCGAAAATTTTGCTCTTGATTTAAACAAAAACGATTCTATGATTGACTTGAAAATTTTAGGTTGCAATCTGTTACCGAAGTTATCTAAACGCACGAGCAAAGGAATATAAAATGCAAAATAAAAGATCATTTCATAAATTCCAAACAGACGGAAGAACGGTCACGATTGTAATCCCATTCTGAGAAGTATAGTATAACAAGTTTAATATTCTTCCCAACTTATAGAAGTTGGTTAATCGGGGAAAGCACAGTAATAGGGCTTCTAAGAAGGTTTCAAGGAGGAATATGGAAGTATGAGGTATTTCCAATCATAGTCATGGACTCTATAGGAAGTCTAGGTATTATCTTTTTAATATGGCCCATATATTAACTATGTTTGGTCAAGACAGTATGAGAGGTCTTGGTCAAGTATATCCGAAAGCAAGTTGGTACCGAGAGATGCATAACATAGGCTACAAAGAGATGCAGTTATGAAATCTATAGAAGGAGAATTAGTGAGCCAAGAGGTGGGGCCTATATAATAGGGGTGAGGGCCTATTTCATCAAGTTTGGTTTTATAGTCCCAATATGGCGATGGGCTATGATGGGTTTAACTGAGTCTCAATAGGTTCCCTAATTGGACTTCAATCTTTGATTGCATGAACTTTAGATTTTAATCTATAGTGGCTGGACAAAATTTTATGGAATTTTAAACCATCCCAATTAGGTTAGGGTAATGTAGAATAGGTTCAAATTCAAGTAGTTGGCAAATTTTCCGTCGGGTTGGTTGAATAGGTTCTGTAAGTCATGAGATGCGCCTTCCGTGACTTTTGTGCTTAAGTAGCATACGAGGCCTCTATTGAGTGGCACACTAGTGGTATATGCGTAGAGGGCTTCGAGTAGATCACAACCATATATTGGTGTCACGCCCCAGAACTAGAATACTGGAGAGCGGGGGCAGACATAGCCAGCTACGTATAATGAAATGGAATCCATCTCACCATACGGTCACGGCTGTCTAGATATATGAGGGTTTAACTACAAGCCATCAGTCTCTTAAGGTCAATAACAAGCCTAGTATCTCAATCACAAGTAAATAAGTAAATATTACAAGATGTAAGATCACCAAATATACAATAGTAAGGCATCCCAAACATTACATATTCAGCTGATCATGAAGCTAGTCGTTACAAAATGTGAGAACTAGCAAGAGTTTAGTCATACATGATCAACCCTAGGTCGCCAACCATGTTACAGCCCGTAGGCAGATATTAAGTAAAAATGTACACGAGCTAACACTTGCTCGGCGGCTAAACGTCTCAAAAGAATAATTTTACAATGGAGTGGGAGAGCAAAAATAAACCCACTCGTTGCCCTGGTTACGCCTGGTATTCACCATCGGGCTGGAAAGTTGGTAGATCCTCTGGTGCTGCTCCGGTATCTGGCCATACAAAACCAGCTGGGTCAGACCCCAGAAAGAGCAAGTGCCACAAAGGAGGCTTCACTTAGGAACTAAAACCAGCAATTAGCACAAGAGTAAAAAAATATATAAAAGACAGTAATTAAAGAAAAATAGGACAGGTGATATACGATGAGATAACCATGGGACTTATTCAGATAATCAGGTTACAACCCGTAAACCAAACAAGGACTGGGATTGTAACCCTTCGTCTGAACCGAACTTGGTTTCTCCCACCATTTATCGACAAGATAAAATAAGAAATCAGGTTAAGTATCAATCTTGTACAGGATTAAGACAAGACTAGACTGATTAGACTCCATTCAATCAATCACGACCAAGCAATAGTTACGGCTTGATACTTTAACTAACTAGGGTTATCACAGGCCTAGTTACTAGCAAGATACAGTGAGATTATTCCACAGCCATAGGCCCTGCAGACCATCCAGGCTATCCGGACGCAATTAGGGATTGAATTCAAGTGGGTACACCGTCCAGGAAACGCATGTACCCTTAGGTGACTTAGAGGGTGCAACACATGACAGTGTGCTAGAAATGTGCCCTACTCGACGGCAGGCTACAGATCCCAAGTGGGGCACCCAGATAACGGGATTGCCGGTAGCTGGGGAATCTCTCCATAACTACCGTGTTATTCTAGTTATTAGCCTTAGTCAATTTACCGTAGGTACCCCTGACCGTGGTACTCAGGGGTCCCTGTCCTAGACATGATGCAAGACAAGACGGGTTCATTTGTACAAGCACAATCGCCTACGGTGTCCAAGTTATTCAATCTTGTCATGTCGTGTTAGCCGTCGCAACACCATTCGAGATATATTATGTCAGGTTTATCATATCAAGAGTGCGCCACGGCGGGCCACTATCAAGAATTATCATGTCAAGTTATCATGTCAAATTGTCAGGTCAAGTTATCTTGTCAGGAGTGCACCACGGCGGGTCACTATCAAGTCATGTCATTTATCAAGGAGGAGAGAAACTTGCACAATTAAATAATAATATATATATATATAATATATATTCTTAAAGCCAAGGAGAAACTCTACAACTTTCATGTTGGGAGTGGGAAGAAATTCTGACCACAATTCAGACAAATAAAATATTAAACAATCAAAGTGGACCCCATGCGGCCCAAAAGTGGGAAGAACAAACATGCGGTCAAAGAGAGTGGAAGGCCACCCATGCGGCCAGAAAAATAGCTGAAGGGGGCCATGCGGCCAAGAGTAAATGCTAACAAGAAATATTCATGCAGTCAGAAAAGACAGAGAGTGGAAAGACAATAAATACGAGCTTCCACTTAAACAAGGAAAAGGCACGTGGCCAAACAATGAAATGATGACTGCCAGTAAAAGAGTGGCTCACATGGCCAAAATATTAGATAGTGGGGGAAGGGAGCCTATGCGGCTCACCCTCACATTTGCTTGCATGAAAATACAAACAAATAAATAAATAAATAAATAATGGCCATGCGGTTTGTTTGCATGAAAATGCAAACAAGCAACTAATATTAAATAATTTCTTATGCGGCTCCACTTGATTCATGCATTATAATATAAATACCTATGCGGCTAATACATACTCTGTAAGCAAGCTGGCCATAAAGGTCATTCAACATGTAATAGATTTAATGCTTTCAATCCAAAAGGCATTAATGCTTATTTAATAAAGCATGGAATTGCTTATTATAATAAAGCATTGAAATGCTTTTCCAGGAAAGCATTTAATGCTTGGTAGGAAAGCATTTAATGCTTGCTAAAGGAAAAGCATGCAACATACTTACAAATCCCATGCGGCTACTAACATTTAATGCTTTAATAGAATAAGCATGCAACATGCTTTCAAATCCCATGCGGCTACAAACATTTAATACTTTAATAGAATAAGCATGCAACATGCTTTCAAATCCCATGCGGCTACAATTGTTAGTAGCCATGCTGCTACTAACATTTCCACGTTATAATAGAAGCCATGCGGCCAGCTATAAAATTTTCATGCGGCTAAAACATTAATAATTCATGCGGCTCTCCACTACATTATATGCATGAAATTGCAAGCTGTACGAGGCAATTATTATTAGGCCTTGCCCAATTAATATGCTGGCTAATAAATGCTACCATGTCAGGAAGCAAACAATGTTATCATGTCCATACGGCTAAGCAAGATTCATGCGGCCAAAATACAAGCTAGTAATAATTGTTTGCCAACTGAGAAGAAGTTCATGGAAAATACCATGGCTTCTCCACACCACCAAACTTCCAACCGGAGTCCAGATTCGGACTTTCGTAGGTCAATTTGGGGTAGAAAGAAAATCTCTACAACATGGAATTATTGCTTACAAAAATATACAAGTCTGGTAGATCAAAACCCATAAAAACGAAAATACCACAAAGCTAGATCTACAAGAATTTAGCCATGGAAATGGAAAATGCTAAATACTAAAGTGGGTTAGAAACACATGAGGAAGACAATAGAATAATAAAAATAGGGTTCCTCCATGAAGCAAGATGCACTTGCCTAAGCTCTCCCTCTCTCTCTAGTAGGTGAAGAGTAAAGATGGAGAAGAAGAAATGAGTAATGAGTAATAATGGAAGAGAGAGAGTGGGAGTGGGATATTTATGGTGGGAGTGGTGGTAGGTGGGAGTGGTTATCCACCAAAACCAAACCAAGCCAAACCCACTAAACCGAACCAAACCAAGCCAATGCAATCCTATGATGAACCATGCTAATGCAACATTCAAAATAAAACCCAAGGCTAACTAATTATGACAAACCAAAAATATGAGCCCGAAATAAGTACATGTATTCCCAATACGTAATGCGAACTGCAGGCATTACAATTGGGCCAAAAGATTTGAGTCAAGGTTGGATCTCTAACTGCAGTCGGAAAGTACATCGATGTTATGGTAAGGGTTATCGCTAGTCCCTTTTGACCTGAAAGTCGTATCATAATGATAGAGTGCAAGGAGATATGTTTGAGTGTGACATGATGTCTACTTGAAGGTGGACTTGTTTAAGTTTTGCATATGAATTTCGTTAGAAGGTAACAGCTATTATTACACTCTAAATATCAAAGTCACGGTAAGGGACACCAAAAGATCTAAAAAGAAAGTGGGAGTTCACGAGTCACTAATTTATCATCCTAGTGAGAACCAATTTACTTCAATCAATCGGTGATCCCCTAATTCCAAAAATTAAGAATAGCTTACAATCAATTCACTCTAGAGACTAGGACATGGTTTTAGGAATAATGAGGTTAGAAATATTTGAGTCGCGACATCGTACCTTGACCTTTGGTAATAATAAGTCACGATGTGATCGACAACATGATAGGGCAGTTATGAATCAATTTTGAGGATCGTACCCCGAGTCCTAATAAATGGAAATGATCGCGTACAGTGGTACCTGAGTCGATAAGATGGAATGACCCGCTTGTCCATGGTATACGAGAGTCTATCGATGGGATAAGAACTCTAAAGCACGACATATGAATGATCTCTACGACTAAGTCGTAACCTTCTCTTTGTGTTAAGTCGATCAGACTATAGTCATAAGGTTTCTAATAGTGTTACATGTAGTGCTCATGCATTGATTGTTGATAACTAGTAAATCAACATGATGGAGTGTTTAAGCTACAGATATTGGCTAAGCTGGTGAATGTGTTATTCCATTGCTAATCCACCTTTTTAAATATAAAATTGCATAACTTGAATGATGCATGTGGGATCCCAATATCAGGATGGGCATCTACTCTTGTCATGGTAGATGCTTGCCTTTGTTTCTGTCTATTCCCCTTATGTCTAACTACGGGCTTGGTCGAGTAAAGGTTGTGTTAAGACATAGGGATTTCTAGTTAAAGCTAGATTCAAGAAAAATATTTAGAGACCCACAATAATTTGTTTCTTACGAATAGTTAGTCTACTAAGTTGGTGTTTTGACCAAGGATAAGATCCTAATCATTCTCAAATTCAAATGACTAGAAGGTCAAGATATTATTTTTAGGGTCAAGGGGAGGACAAGTAACTCAAGGCAAGGTTGTAGTCACCTGGTTGGCCAATGGTAGCTATACTTGCATATACAACTATCATGGCCATGGGGGATATTCTGTATCTATTTATCGAATACGAGCGTTCGTTTTTCCAAATTAGTGAAAGACAAAAGCAAATTAAGAGTTCAAGAGAGATGTCATCGAATACAATTACGCGATTCAAAAGCAAATGTATAATTCAAGAGGAATTGTCAATGCAGTCGCGAATGAGATCTTAGATACCTTAATATCTCAATCCACATGGGATAAACAAATAAAGAGCAAACCAAATGTACTATGGTTGATCAGACCATAATACTTTGATTCTAATTAGACAATATGCTTGTGGGCGTCCCCAGTATACATATATCCGGAACAAGCTCGATAAAGAATAAGCTTACAAAACTAGGCTATAAATAGCGTCATCATTCATGGTAGTTCAAAGTATAGGTACGGAAGATAATGATGAAAGCAGTTATAAATAGTTCAAGTTTTATATGGATCTAAGCCCTGTCTGGTGCTCCTGCTTACACAGTCGTCCTACTGTCTCTTGTATCAGGTCGTGGTTGACCAATGGAGTATGGGCTACTAAAACTCTATATTCTAGGCAAACATATCTTCCTACACTAGCATATATTCATTATCACTCTGTTACACTTTAATACTAGGTTACAAGGATAAGGGTGGTAGGTTGTAGTCATACTACTCAACTTATAAGTCAACTAACGGGGTAACTTAGAAATATAACACGTATACTCGTATGAGTTATCTTCCTAACCTTTCTATCAAGCATGATGGAAAAAGATGAGTTTAAAGTGGAAGGGAATCAAGCTGAAAGAAATCAAGGTAGACGGACGAGAGTTCAAAATTGGAATCAAGGGAGGAGATCAAGTATGTGGATAAGATTCTAGACTTCTAATCCTATATGCAGGCTCACATCGGCACAGTAACGTAACCGAAGTGACATACTCGACCTACATGGGCCACCACAAAAATATGTAACGCCCCAGTCCTAAAATACTTAGGACTAAGTACGTAAACATGCCAGCTATATGAATACGAAGTATACTCTAATGTATGGAATCCCGTATGTATACATAAGCTATAAAATGCAGTAAAACCATGATAACTAAATCTCATCCACAATAATAAAGAATAATATTATAATCAACTCAAGAATTTGTCATTTATACATGTAGTTGGGCGGAGACAAATCCACTACCAACCAATTTAAATGAAAGAAGATATATAAGGAAATGATCGAAAAATGGCAAGACGAACCAAGAGCAATCATCCTCGAAGAAATGGAGAAGAACACGGCCTTGGCTAGAACACCTGCGAAAAGTCACAAAGCACACCTGAAAAGATAACCAGGTCCTCAGAGGGACGTAACAAGATACATAAAGAACAGCCATATAATCTGTGATATATAATAGACAATAAAAGGGGATGCATGCAATAAGGTGCCTACCAATTCTACAGGGAAAATACAATTAAGAACAAACCTTCAACGCATGAGCCCTGGCTGTAAATGGGATCGGTATAGTTTCCGTAAAGGGCACTAGGAGCCTATGTCCATAACATCCGAAGATCGTCAGAGTGCATCATGTGCAAGGGGCTATGTCTATAACGCTCTGGAAAGCGTCAGAGGGCACCTAGGGCCTGCGTCTCCGGAGGAGCACACAGGTAATCAGGAAAGTGCAAAGAAGCCCATACGTCAGGTATTGTTCTCTCCAGCCAATGCCTAGTATCATCATATCCATGACTGATATGAACCTCTAGTAACCGCCAAGTCTTCTAATATGCAATTCTATTGGCAGTTACTCATATCCGTCGTACGCTCCATACGTATCAGTGGCCAGCCGACTTCGCGGGTACGTGTCCTACATGTGACTCACAACACGTGGTAAAGCAAGTGCCAAGGCCGTATGAGATATACCAATACCTCATCATCAATGGGTGGTCACTAGACTAAGTCAATGCAAGAGAAATAAATAAAAGCGAAAAAAACGACCGATAGAGTCGCTTGCACCCAAGTGTGACTCGGACGCACAGTTTGATAATAACAACAAATAAAATGCTGAAAATAACAACTAAAAATAAGAATATGTAAGTCACAGAGTAAGGTGGCAAGGTATCTTGCCTGATTCCGCGCTGTGAATATGAAATGTCGCTCTCGCGTCCACGCCTCCGGAACCCGACGCTCCTAGATAATTAATTAACTCGATTAAGTCACTACTCACGAAACTTATGACACGACTTAATCAGTCAAGGTAATGTGTTAAAATTATTCAATCTCTCGTGCAACCATTTAGACCCATACAATCACACACGGGTTCCACGAGACATCCAAACACAATTTTAGGATTTCTAACTCTTAATTAGTCGGTTATGTCCCTACTTCAATAACATACTTAAAAATCATATAAATATCATAAAAATAATATTTAAACTAATTTTCTACAAATTTATCTCTGAAATTCCAGAATTAATATTTCTAAAGACATTTATGACTGGTTGATTACTAAGTCGGCTAGTCTACCCGGAACATAGTTAATGACTCAAAATTGCTAAAATAATCCAAAATATATTTTAAACAACAATAAAATAATTTATCTCACAGAATAATATCATAGGTACAAGGGTTGAGTTATACTACGAGTTTGGGACATTCTAGGTCAGTCGGTTACCCGAAATTAGCTAGTTTTGACCTACAATTTTTTCGACCAGATTTGAGTTGCTAAATTCGTGTAAAAATACTTTAAAATCCTAATTTATGTATATGAACACACATAAAATTCAGTTTCGAGAATAGGCACCAATAACTCATAGTTCCTTCACAAAGGGGATTAATTTTGATCCTACCGAAACATGAATATTACGCCTATATTTCATGAAACCTTTATGGATGATTATACATAACAAAAGCCATCAAAATATGATTTCTACAGATTTAGTAACATATTTTCTATAGAATTTTAGTAAGCGTTTGAGATGGAAAGATTAGGATTTCTTACCAAAAGTCCTTGCTAGAGAGGTTGTGACGACTTCTCCTCACCAAAGCTCCAACCTTTCTCGCTATACTTGCTTGCTAATCCTCTTTTGGTGAGTATAGAAGGTTTGGCAATGGATATAGATATTTGGATGGAGAAGATGGAGTTTTTAGGGTTTGTTTTGAGGGTTTGGGTGGATGTATGGTGGAGGAGATGAGTTTTTATGAAGGATGGAGAGATGTGCAATGGAGGAGATGATGTATGGAGGCTATGGAGGGTGAAGTGCTGCCGAAATTATGGAGAGGAGAAGGGTTGGTCGGCTATGGAGGTGGAAATAAAGGAGGATTTAAGTTAGGGTTAGGGTTTAGGCTAAGTTGATGTATATATATGGGCTTTATTGGGTTGCATGTATGAAAAGGAGTGGGAATCCTTTTCCTATGGGGTATTCGTCCATGGGGGGGTTTCTTGGTCGAAATCTACGGTGGGGGTCCACTATGGCATGATTTGGTTGTTTGGTGAGTTGGCTAATTGATTGGATTGAGGATTTAAAAAGGTTTTTCCTAATATAGAACTAATTAATTCTATCTATGAAATACAATCCAAAATCTGAATTAAATACAAATATATGTAATTATTAATATTTATTAATGTCCAACATGCCTACATAGGGTTGGGTTTGGCTTAAAAGAGGTTTGGGAAGGTTCGGTGCAACCGGGTCTCCTAAAAAGTCATAAAGGCTTTTTTAACTAATTAATTAAATAAAAATATAACTTGTGCCATAATTCGAATGGTTAACATGCAAGAGATTATAATATGACCATGGCATTCCTAACATAGCTAGCATGCTAGTTAAAGCACTCGACTACGCTAGGCATGCCATACTTTCTAGTCGTCTTGCATATTCAAACTCAACCATGGCTATAGTCCTTTTATATAATATAAATAAGATAAAAATAAATTAGAATTAAATAAAATCCAAAAATAATTTAAATATTCTTTTAAATTATGAGGGGTTTTACACCGCACGAGCCTAGGTTGCGCTCGTGTAAGGCCAAGTCCGTAAACGACCGATTTAAGCTAGGCCACAGAGTCGCACAAAGTGTCCCATTGCGGCAGAAGTAATTGAACACAAGTTAAAGTAAGTCCAAAACTCTTTATTGATATTCAAGAAGTGTTACAAGTGGCGCTATGCCGAGATTACAAATCACTCAAGCTCTCTCTTTCGAAACATAAAAGGCATGCCATGCGGCATACAAGATGGAATGATACATAACGATGTTCTGATACATTATGTCTTGTATATGGTGCCTCAGCTCCTTTGCAATGCTCCAAGGCTCCAGAGTTAGCTCCGTGTCTTAGCATGTTCGAGGGAAGACTCCGCACCAGACGAGGTTCTCCCGTACCCTACAAGCAGAATATGTGGTTATCAGTACATTGCATGCATTGGTAGGGAGGCTAGCTCGCCCGTTTGCTCGATATCAATGCCAAACACGTTCAATTTACTTTTTTGCATCATCTATCAATTGATTTTCTTACTAATCTTGCCTTAGGATCAATTTTGTGGCATATTGCAAAACCAATCTTGTGTTATCGATATCAAGCGTCGCATAGGAATTACATGCACAACTTACCATACTTACCGTCCGATCTTTCCTGTCCAAGGTAAACCAAGTTAGCCAACATTTTATACATAATAAATTGACTGATTGCATAAGTAATACGAGTGTCATGGGCATGTTTCTGTCTTGGGTGGACGAGATACTCATTTTCAAGATGTCTTGTATTCATGTTTTGTTCAGATGTTCATCCAATTACTTAGTTGTTCAGCTTACTCAGATTACTTGTTTCAATGTAAGGACTCACACATGGATTCCCACCAGCGAGCCCACTTACTCTATATGCATCGGTCGCTGGCAATACAAGCCATTTGGACTTCCTGAATATGGTATTCGTAGTACCTATCAGACGGTGGTGGCTGGTACACCCTAATAGGCTACGCATACTGGCATTACGTCGCTTGAGATGACCGAGCCCTCACCCCAGTCGCCCGTAAGCCGTGATTCCTCCTAGGACGGCACGATCCCTGGTCACCCAGCTTCTGATCGTCTGGGAATCCTTCTTTCTCTGTACTCGTGCACGTGTTGTCCGCGACCATTTCGTATTCTCTTTTTATTTCTTTATCTTATCGGCTCTCTGAGCCATAACAGATTATCGACTAGGTTGGCGGCGGCATCCATGTAGCGCTGTAGCGAGCTCCGTTGTACGTCTCCGTCATACCTATCGCTAATCATCTTTTCTTCTTTCTTTCTTTCACTTATTCTTGACACGATCCATAGGACACCCAGCTTCTGATCGTCCAAGTGTTTCTTTCCTTTCTTTCATTTGTTCATTCGTTTATTTATTCATTATGTAGCCCCAGATACGAGAACTGCCTTGGCGACCCAACAGTCTCAAAGTCTTTCCATGTCTCTATTACTTTGTTCGAAATGACTATTTTGATAGTCTTCCTGCCTCAATTCAGTAAACTATTCATTTTTTCTTGCCCCAAGTTATGTTTATTGTTTCATTGCATACTTGAGCGCATAAGGTACTTGAAACGTAAGTTGTGCCTTGGTATGAGCGTGGAGTGCGATGCGAGGATTTAAGTAAATTCCCAAGTTTATTTCCATGTTATACACAAGCATACAAGATGGGATTATTCCCTTAGCTAGGTGCGTTGAGTTCTCTTATTAGCATGCAGGGGGTTAACACCTAGCGATTTAGCAACATTGTCCGTATTATTATGTGTCAAGGCTAAGCAAAGACAGGTTCATCGAAGCCACCCACCTTAGCGATGATCGCATTGGTCGAGCGAGACTCCGAGCGTGTTTTTGAAAGCCTAAGTCTCGATTCTTCTCAAGGCCAAGTCCATTGACTTTGCCTTAGTTCATTGCAAGGCAATATTTTGGTTTTGCGGATACTATTGCAAATAAGGCAAAATATCGACCTTTTTATCACTCAGCATAAAAGCGTAGCCTACACATGAAACCAACTAAAATTAACATTTGATGGAATCGGACTTGTGCGTTGCATCGATTCGATTTCTTAGAATCTTCGAACCGACTCAATGCTTTCCCTCGGGCTAAATTAACACTTGCATCGATTCGCATCGATACTTTATCGGGTTAACGCAACTCTTTGAGTCAACGACTCATCATAATGCACCGTATGGAGCGGAGCATTACATAATATACTACTCAAAACAAGGTTCGTTCTTGAACCGAAACCAACACTCAATACAAGTGTTTCTCTAAATCATTTTACGATCTCGTGCCACTATCGTTTAAATCATACAGCTCAGTTTGGATCATACACATATTTTAGGCATCCCACCAATATATGCATTTCAGCCAAGCTCAGTTGTAGGATATTGGAACAAAGCTAATAGGTAACTTCTTATCTTCAATTTCTCGTATTTTCAATCAGATTTGGTCTTTAGTATTTTTCTCGCAATTCTATCGCATATGCAAATTCAATGCATACGTGCTCACCCAACAAAAGTCATAACATACGTTGTGATTCAAAAATCGCACATCTCATTTATAGGTTTTGTATGGACCCTCAATTCTATGTACCGTGTCAAACTGTCGTACATCCGATCGCAACAGATCCTGAAATCTTGTCTCAATGGCATGAACTGTCACGCCCCGCTCCTGAATAATCGGGTACAGGCCGATGCATGCCCGGCCTACACTGTCGTTGACAGCGGTAGTGAGCCGTCTAGTCATCAATAGCAAAATAATCTCATCACAGCATCTAATCACGAAATCTATACTAACCATCACAGCAATCTACTATATAATTATTATAACTTATACATGAATGTCCGGGTACAAAGTCGGTAAAAGATAAATGATACAACAGCAACATGTAATCAAATACACTCAAAAAATCCCTATACATGAAACTAGATATCTCAATATCAAGTGAGCTCCAATGTCAGTCATGCCAATCTAAAGATCCATCTCACCGGTAATCAACGATCCAGTCAGGGAAGGAGCAAAGTATAATGTAACTCAATAAAACTCACCATGAAGATCAATGGAACGGTATATCAAAATATAACTGGAAGACAGAAAACAAGAGGAGCAATAAGCATGCACTAGCTACGTGTATATATGCAATTGGATGTTATCAACATGTAGGGACTAATTTGTAATCAGGCATATAAAATATGCTATCAGTCAATCAATAATCAGGCATGTCTGACGATAATGCTATCAGTCACGCAATAATCAGGCATGTCTGACGACAATGCTATTAGTCACGCACGAAACGGACATCAGGCATACGGAGTATGCTATCAGGCAAGATTGGTCCAATATTAGTCAATCACATATTTCTAGAACATCCCCCACCCGACACGAGAAACAATGCAAGCAAGCAATCAAGAACAGTAAAATATGACAAGAGACAATGTGAGTACAAGGCATGCAATGATGGTAATACTGAGTAGATGTACTTGCCTTGAATCCGGGGTTTTGTCCAAGTCTTCTAATTCACCTATAATTAGAAAAGTCAATACATAGAATTCTTACCTTCAAATTCCTATCTAGTCAACCTAAGGTCCAATCTATAATAGCTCACTTATAATTAGTCAAGGAGTTATGGGCCCATACAGTAGCCAGTCTAATAGGCAGCCCACTACAGCTACTAATTGGCCAACAATCTTATAGTCACAAAGAATATAGGAGTCACTAAGCAAGCTAAGCCCAACACTTGCTATGACCTCGTCCAATCTCAATATAAGTCTAATCGCACTCACTAAGCCATGCCAATATAAACTCCAGAACCCAACATTCTCATACAGTGATATCCAATACGAACTCAACATTAGAAAAAAAAACTAAACCAGAAGTCATCACACATAACTCCCGTCCCAAACCCAATCGAATACTACCTAGTCTGATACAGACACAAAACTGATACAAACCAGTGTACCATAATTCAGTGTCAACCTTTCAACACAGGAACCATCCCACACGACACGCAAACTTCTCGACACAAGACATTCATCAATACGACCCACACAGAAATCAGAGGAATAGTACCTGCACAGGATGGTATTGAATGAGACAGTGTCAGACGCAACTCAGCGTGTCCGATACTGCAACTTCTCATCCAAAATTTGGACGTAAAACTGATTGAGGCATAAGATCGAACATGTGATGAGCATAAGAAGAAAACAACATTGTGAGTTTAAGTTTGAATATGTTCTCGACTCCAGAATTGGAGAAATTCTCAAGAAAGGATCCAAACACTCACCAATAACTCCCAATCAATCCTCAGAGAAAATAAATCAAACATTCAAAGGATCAAATGATTTCTGATCTAATTGATCGGTCGATCAATCCAATTGATCGATCAAGAACCGATCGGCCCAACCAAGAAGAACAGAGAAGAACTCACCTGTTGTCGACTGTCAAGCTTGTCGTCGATCTCGTCATCACTTCAATTCATCTCCATCGTTGTCATCTTTACCGCGAAGTACGTCCCGAAGATCCGATCGCCACGGCCATGCTCGTGAGGAAGAATAGGGAAGGAGAAATTGGAAGATCAGTTGGGAATTCGCCAGGGCTTCGCCGAGAAGAAGGTGGATGAAGAAGAAGGGATCGGTGGTCCTATTTATAGGCAACGTCGAGCGACGGGCAGGCGGTTGCACGGTCAGGTCGGGCAGCGACGAGGCGGTTAGGCGGGCAGGCAGTTAGACGAGGTGGTGGAGACGGTTAGAGTTGGTTAGAAATGGTTAGGAAGGATAAGCTTCTGGAATCGTCTCGGCGGCGGCGGCGTCGTCGTCATCGTCGTCGTTCTGTAGCGGAGGAAAATGAATTGGGAAGGAGGAGATTCAAATTTAACGATTGGGTTTTTAGTGGATGTGGGTTAACGGGTTTTGTCAGCGGGTCTGGATCCGCGCCCCAGTAGAGGAGTTGATGGGTCGGGCTTAGCCCAAGATGGGAATGAAATGAATGAACAAAGGAAGGGATTTAAATTATAAACAGCTAATGGACTTAACGGGTTACGGATCCGGGCGAAGGTGAGCGGGTTATCAGGTTGTTGGTTAGACCCGCGTCCACTTTAGTTAATAGGCTGGCTGGGCTGGGTTTTAATAGGCTGGCTTTAAAGTTGGGTCGGGCTGCCTGGCTTAGAGTGAGTGATGGGCCTGAAATAATAAAAGATTAATTAAGAGAAAAATCTAATCAATAAGTTAAATAAAATCTAATAAAATTAATTATTAATTAGAAAAATAATTTATAAAATCAATAATAATAATTAGAGAAGTGAATGACCAATTCTTCTATTTCTGGAAAAGTGGAGTTACAAATCTACCCACCTTAGAAAAATTTCGTCCTCGAAATTTCAAAAGGCACAGGAAGGATCAAATCACTAGGCATGATCGTGATCGAAAGGAAATTATGAGTCACGATTAAACAAAATTAGGTTAATCAAGAAATATTCGAAAGGAACATGATTATGAAGGTAATTTACTTGGCACGATTAAGAATAATCAGTACGATCATAATTAATTAGGCATGAATGAATCGAAGGTCAAAAAGATTTGACACGATCTAAAACAAAATCATGGTCAATTGAGAAACTAAGTTACTCAGGCATGATTAGAACATGATTTGGACACGATAGATTCAAATCATTTAGGCACGATCTACTCATAACTATTGAAGTCGTCTAGGCACGATTAAATTCGAGTCATGGTTGAAAATTAAGATAAATTCTGGTAAAGTTGTCAATGGTGACAGGAGGCTAATCATGAATTTAGTCTAAAAATATTCGGAACTCGTGCATATCCAGAATCACTTTACCTAAAATTTATTCTCCGCCAGTGTACATCTGGCTGCAGTAAACTCTTGGCTCCGTGACTCAAAAATGATAGGTACCGAATAATTTCTAAAATTTACCCATGGACAAAACAATTTCAAGGGATAGAAACATAATCTCGAGGATATTCGAAACCTATACATACCTGAGATCACTTCGACTTAGAGCCCCTGCCTCGCCAGTGTTCTGATGGCTGCAGTGGGCCTACAGTTTTCATGATCCAGGTAAATGGCTGCAGTGCGCAGTTGCCACGCTATAGTAGGTTATCGAATATTCCTTCAATGGTTATCCATTGGAATTTCAAAGGAGTACTTTGATAATTCAATTCAAGCAAACTTTCAAATGGATGGAATAGCTAATATATGAGCTCTATGGCTCTAAATGAAATAGTTGGGCTTGGAATGGTTAGAGAAAATCAAATAGACTTTAAAAACCAATGGAGAATTTTGAAATGCCTGGCTAAATGAGGAGTTTGGAAACTCTGACAGAAGAAAAAAAATAATCAGAATTTACTATAGATAGCAAAATACACACTTTCACACAATCGTCCTATGCTGTGATGATTTTCCTATTTTGCAGGCTCCCAATGGTACTCTAATTCTAAGCACCATTAGATCGACCTGCATGGACCACCACTAAAACATGTCACGCCTCGCTCCCGAATAATCGGGTATGGGCCGATGCATGCGCGGCCTACACTGTCGTTGACAGCGGTAGTGAGCCGTCTAGTCATCAATAGCAAAATAATCTCATCACAATATCTAATCACGGAATCTATACTAACCATCACAGCAATCCACTATACAATTATTACAACTTATACATGAATGTCCGGGTACAAAGCCGGTAAAAGATAAATGATACAACATCAACATGTAATCAAATACACTCAATAAATCCCTATACATGAAACTAGATATCTCAATATCAAGTGAGCTCCATTGTCAGTCATGCCAATCTAAAGATCCATCTCACGTGTAATCAACGATCCAGCCAAAAAAGGAGCAAAGTACAATGTAACTCAATAAAACTCACCATGGAGATCAATGGAACGGTATATCAAAATATAACTGGAAGACGGGAAACAAGAGGAGCAATAAGCATGCACTAACTACGTGTATATGTGCAATTGGACGTTATCAACATGTGGAGACTAATATGTAATCAGGCATATAAAATATGATATCAGTCAATCAATAATCAGGCATGTCTGACGATAATGCTATCAGTCACACAATAATCAGGCATATCTGGCGACAATGCTATCAGTCACGCACGAAATGGACATCAGGCATACGGAGTATGCTATCAGGCAATATTTTTCCAATATTAGTCAATCACATGTTTCTAGAACGTCCCCCACCCGACACGAGAAATAATACAGGCAATCAATCAAGAACAGTGAAATATGACAAGAGACAATGTGAGTGCAATGCATGCAATGATGGTAATACTGAGTAGATATACTTGCCTTGATTTAGGGGTTTTGTCCAAGTCTTCTAATTCACCTATAATTAGAAAAATTAATACTTAGAATTCTTCTAGATAATATCTAAACAATATCTAATACACTAACCTTCAAATTCCTATCTACTCAACCTAAGGTCCAATCTATAGTAGCTCACTTATAATTAGTCAAGGAGTTATGGGCCCATACAATGGCCAGTCTAATAGGCAGCCCACTACAGCTACTAATTGGCCAACAATCTTATAGTCACAAAGAATGTAGGAGTCACTAAGCAAGCTAAGCCCAACACTTGCTATGACCTAGTCCAATCTCAATATGAGTCTAACCACACTCACTAAGCCATGCCAATATAAACTCCAGAACCCAACATCCTCATATAGTGATATCCAATACGAACTCAACATTAGAAAAAAAAAACTAAACCAGAAGTCATCACACATAACACCCTTCCCAAACTAAATCGAATACTACCTAGTCTGATACAGACACAAAACTGATACAAACCAGTGTACCACAATTCAGTGTCAACCTTTCAACACAGGAACCATCCCACACGACGTGCAAACTTCTCGACACAAGACATTCATCAATACGACCCACACAGAAAACAGAAGAATAGTACCTGTACAGGATGGTATTGAATGAGACAGTGTCAGATGCAACTCAGCGTGTCCGATACTGCAACTTCTCGTCCAAAATTCGGATGTAAAACTGATTGGGGCATAAGATCGAACATGTGATGAGCATAAGAAGAAAACAACATTGTGAGTTTAGTTTGAATATGTTCTCGACTCCAGAATTGGAAAAATTCTCAAAAAACGATCCAAACACTCACCAATAACTCACAATCAATCCTCAGAGAAAATAAATCAAACATTCGAAGGATCAAATGATTTCTGATCTAATTGATCGGTCGATCAATCCAATTGATCGATCAAGAACCAATCGGTCCAACCAAGAAGAACATAGAAGAACTCACCGGTTGTCGACTATCGAGCTTGCCGTCGATCTCGTCGTCACTTCAATTCATCTCCATCGTCGTCATCTTCACCGCGAAGTACGTCCCGAAGATCCGATTACCACGGCCATGCTCGTGAGAAAGAACAGGGAAGGAGAAATTGGAAGATCAGTTGGGAATTTGCCTGGGCTTCATCGAGGAGAAGGTGGATGAAGAAGAAGGGATCGGTGGTCCTATTTATAGGCAACATCGAGCGACGGGCAGGCGGTTGCACGGTCAGGTCGGGCAGCGACGAGGCGGTTAGTCGGACAGGTAGTTAGACGAGGTGGTGGAGGCGGTTAGAGTTGGTTAGAAATGGTTAGAAAGGAGAAGCTTCTAGAATCATCTCGGCGGCGTCGTCGTCGTCGTCGTCGTTCTGTAGCGGAGGAAAATGTATTGGGAAGGAGGAGATTCAAATTTAATGGTTGGGTTTTTAGTGGATGTGGGTTAACGGGTTCGGTCAGCGGGTCTGGACCCGCGCCCCAATAGAGGAGTTGATGGGTCGGGTTTGGCCCAAGATGGGAATGAAATGAATGAACAAAGGAAGGGATTTGAATTATAAACAGCTAATGGACTTAACGGGTTGCGAATCCGGGCGAAGGTGAGCGGGTTATCAGGTTGTTGGTTAGACCCGCGCCCACTTGAGTTAATAGGTTGGCTGGGATGGGCTTTAATAGGCTGGCTTTAAAGTTGGGTCGGGCTGCCTGGCTTAGAGTGAGTGATGGGCCTGAAATAATAAAAGATTAATTAAGCAAAAAATCTAATCAATAAGTTAAATAAAATCTAAGAAAATTAATTATTAAATGGAAAAATAATTTATAAAATCAATAATAATAATTAGAGAAGTGAATGACCAATTCTTCTATTTCTGGAAAAGTGGAGTTACTTGAACTAAGTTCAACATGCCCAAGTCTCATTACGATTACATGGTTTCGTACTAGCAACTCTTCATGTTCTTAAGACCATCCACGAATCATGTATGGGGCTACCCTCGCTAGGTAACTTATTCGGACACCGTGCTTAATTCTTATGACTCAAGAGGTCAACTTGCATCGCCGATGCTCAAAGGCAACAATCTCTTCGACACAAGGTCTCTTACGATATGTTCATCTCCGATTCTCGACCGAGTACGAATCCTTTTACCCAAGGACAATCCCAACTAGTTCGTTTCACCATATAGGTCACTTGCTAAGCGTAGGCGAGTCTAACGTTTACGTGAGTCTCGATCTACGATATCATCTCTAGGGTCGTTCTCTTATTCGTTGCGCTCATATGTTGTACGATTTTTCACAATCGTCCATCCGCGTCGATACACTAAGTCTGTTTGTCTATCTATCCGATCATTGACCAACCAAGTCTAATTGCGTATTCATAAAGGCCACTTTGCTAAATTTTAAAACCCGATATTCAATTGTCTAGACTTATCCTCAACATGTACTACATCATCATTTATTTTGACACAATTTCTTATACAACTTTATTAGGGTCATCCTACGATCTTTGACATTTACTTTTGATTTGGTGGTCAAGTCTTCTAGGGTCTGCTGCCCCGAAGCTACGCTCGATAATTGAAGATCATCAACGAGGGACAGTTACTACGAACCATGTTATATCCTATCTCGGAGCCAAATCAATTTCCGACAATTCCTATAGAACTTTACCCAATCTAACATAATTCTTCAGTCCAAAATACATATGTCCACCCGTATAACTGGTGCGTCGATACTACTCGAATCACTCATGCACTACCGTTAACAAAACCGCTAACTGAGCAATATTTGTTCGCCTTGGATACGAGTCTATCTTACCCACGGTCAATACCCGACACACTCTATACTCATCGCAACAATCCTCGAATTTACCTTCATATCAAACCATAAGTCAAATCCAATTTGCCAAGCCTTGGAAGTTCGTCCATCCCTGCTGGCCATGAATCACCATACCAGCGCTCACGTGAAATGATCGCCCAAATCTGACATGATGCGTGTGCGAGGATGGAGTTGCGCTCGTACAAGACAAGAATGTCAATATTGTGGTTATTATCGAAACAATCAAGTCACTTTCGTTTTCATCTGAATTGATATCAACTCAACTTGCATCTTATTCCAACAACAATGCCCAACATTATTTTGTTCACTCGATCAGAGTATCTTTGAGTTATTGTATATCATCTTTGATACGCCTCAATACCATCATCGATGTGCATAACTTGAACATCTTCCTTTCTCATAAATTCTAATTCGTTGCGATCACTATTATCATCTGAACTTATACAAATTAAGTCTTACACGTATCAAGATCCATTCAGTCGTACCTAGCTAACTATCCTCATCGAGCAACACGATTTTAAATTCCTTATATTCATTCTCATATTCTTAAATTGTACTTCAAAATCGTGCTATCAGATTTTTGCACTAACTTAAATCCGTTCGCATGACACTTCGCATCTAACCGACTGGTTCTGAACAAGTCTTTGTACTAACTCAACTCAAATTTGACCGAGTTAACTATTTTATTAAAGCATAAATCCTTCGTTATTTTTAGCCTATCGTTCGGTTCTCACTCAACAAATTCTCGTCCGACGCATCATCTAATGATGCGAGTCCGGCCTGATCGTTCAACTCAATCGAAGCATACTTGCGTTGACTTCTACTGAGTCACTCCTACTCGAGTCTCGGTACTATTTCGTCCATTGAGGACAAACTTATTGTAACTGACAAATTTGTCTCTATGCAATCTATCACAAGTCACCAAACTGCTTGACATAGCTATCGCTAAGTCGTACGTATTGCATATACCACTCAGAAATCGAGCCTATCATTCTCGACACATAAATATTTCGATACCTTGATCACATAAGTGGGGTATGGCATATACCACTCAGAGTCGAGTCGTTCCTCTAGCAACATGCTAAGCATTGGTCCGACGTCTCAATCGATGTACACTATAAGTGTAACTTACTCTTGTCCTAGCGATATTCAATTTCGCTCGCACCAGAAGGTCTAGGTGTGCGATACTCGGTATAACTTAGCCAAAAGGTTATAGCCATCCCATTCGATCTATATTTCGGTCTCGAACACTCATTCGTTATTGTCAGCATAAGGTCATTCAAACACGTATACAACTTGCTAACTTTTAGCGTGTATTCCTTCCAACTCAAGTCGGACACAGTTCGACACAAAGGCCTTCGCATATCGATTTTGTTCAACCGAACACTGGCACGAGCTTTTGAAATATTAGACTTATTGTATAAAATATCCCAAGGCATAACGAGAGAGAGCATACACTTCTTTTATCCACTATCGAGCTTTCGAAACTGAGATAATCAATATGAAGTCCATAGACGTAAAGCCGTGCTCTGATACCAATCCGGCATGTCCCGCTCCGGGAGGAGCGATCGTCCTCGCTAAGGCATGATGTTGCATGATCCTAAGTTGCGCTCGTGCAAGACCAAGTCCAGAAATGATCGATTTAAGCTAGGCCACAGAGTCGCATAGAGTGTCCCATTGCGGCAGAAGTAATTGAACATAAGTTAAAGCAAATCCAAAACTCTTTATTGATATTCAAGAAGTATTACAAGCGACCCTAGGCCGAGATTACAAATCACTCAAGCTCTCTCTCTCTCTCGAAACATAAAAGGCGTGTCAAGCGGCTTACAAGATGGAATGATACATGGCGATATTCTGATATATTATGTCCTGTATATGGTGCTTCAGCTCCTTTCTAATGCACTAAGGCTCCAGAGTTAGCTCCGCGCCTTAGCACGTTAGAGGGAAGACTCTATAACAGACGAGGTTCTCCTGCACCCTGCAAGCAGACTATGTGGTTATCAGTATATTGCATGCACTGGTGGGGATGCTAGCTCTCCCGCTCGCTATCATTACCAAACACGTTCAATTTACTTTCATGCATCATCTATCAATTGACTGTCTTACTAATCTTGTCTTAGGATCAGTTTTGTGGCATATTGTAAAACCTATCTCATGTTACCGATAGCAAGTGTCGTATAGGAATTACATGTGCAACTTACTATACTTACCGTCCGATCTTTCCTGCCTAAGGTAAACCAAGTTAGCCAACATTTTATACATAATGAATTTATTGATTGCATAAGTAATACGAGCGGCATGGGCGTGTTTCTGTCTCGGGCGGACAAGATACTTATTTTCAAGATGTCTTGTATTCACATTTTGTTCCGATGTTCATCCAATTACTTAGTTGTTCAGATTACTCAGATTACTTGTTTCAATGCAAGGACTCACACGTGGATTGCCACCAGAAGCCCACTTAATCTACATGCATCAACCGCTGGCAATACAAGCCATTTGGACTTCCTTAACGTAGAATTCGTAGTACCTATCAGATGGTAATGGCTGGTACACCCTGATAGGCTATGCATACCGGCATTATGTCGCTTGAGCTGACCGAGCCCTCACCTAAGTCGTCCGTAAGCCGTGATTCCTCCTAGGCCAACATGATCCCTGGTCACCCAGCTTCTGATCGTCTGAGGAATCCTTCTTTCTTTTTACTTATGCACGTGTTGTCCGCTACCATTTCGTATTCTCTTTTTATTTTTTTATATTATCGGCTCTCTAAACCAGGATCTCTGAGCCATAACAGATTATCGACTAGGTTGGCGGCGGCATCCGTGCAGCACGGGTAGCAAGCTCCGTTGTACGTCCCCGTTATACCTATCGTTAATCATCTTTTATTTTTTCTTTCTTTCACTTATTCTCGACACGATCCCTGGGACACCTAGCTTCTGATCATCCGAGTGTTTTTTTCTTTTCTTTTATTTGTTTATTCATTCATTCATTCATTCATTCATTATGCAGCTCCTGATACGGGAACTGCCTTGGGGACCCAATGGTCCCGAAGCCTTTTTATGGTTCTATAACTTTTCTCAGAATGACTATTTTGATAGTCTTCCTACCTCAATTCAGTAAACCATTCGTTGTTTCTTGCCCCAAGTTGTGTTCATTATTTTATTGCATACTTAAGCGCATAAGGTACTTGAAACGTAAGATGTGCCTTGGCACGAGCATGGAGTGTAGTGCGAGGATTCAAGTAAATTCCTAAGTTCATTTTTATGTTCTACACAAGCATACAAGATGGAATTATTCCCTTAGCTAGGTGCGATCAGTTCTCTTATAAGCATACAAAGGGTTATCGCCTAGCGATTTAGCAACGTTGTACGTATTATTATGTGTCGAGGTTAAGCAAAGACAGGTTCATTGGAGACACCTATTTTAGCGATAATCGTATCGGTCGAGCGAAACTCCGAGCGTTCCTTTGAAAGTCTAAGTCTCGATTCTTCTGAAGGCCAAGTCCATTGACTTTACCTTAGTTCGTTGCAAGGCAATGTTTTGGTTTTACAGACACTATTGCGAATAAGAAAAAATGCCAACCTCTTATAACTCAACGTAAAAATGTAGCCTGCACACGAAACCAACTAAAATCAATATTTGATCAAATCAGACTTGTGCGTTGCATCGATTTGATTTCTTAGAATCTTCGAACCGACTCAATACTTTTCCTCGGGCCAACTTAACACTTGTATCGATTTGCATCGATACTTCATCAGATCAACGCAACTCTTTGAGTCAATGACTCATCGTAATACACCATGCGGAGAGAGGCATTACATATGATGGGGCAGATACTCATCCCTTAGATACTGCGCATAAGCAGGGTATAGGTGATCAAGATCCAGTGAGACTTCCTCCTTAATAGTAGTAGGACCACTTCCTCTTTAACATCAATCTCTGCTTTAGGTGTTACTTTCTCCTTAACAGTAGAAGGTACCACTTCCTCCTTATCAGAAATCTATGCCTCTCTCAAGCGAAGTGCTCGGGTCATGGGTGTCATCTGGTAAGATTGATGAAAACATAAAGATTAGTGGTCTAAAAAATATAAATATATAGAAGGTACATGTTACATGTAGTTTCAGATTTTACATGACAGGTTTTCTATTTATTTTCAATCCTCTTCTGAAAATTCATCTTTTTCGTTTTCCTCGTTATCATCTTCCTTTTCTTCTTCATCTTCACTTTTATGTACTTCGTCTTCCTCTTCAGATATTTCTACCTCTTCTATACGATTAAACATGTAAGTGAAGAACTTTCGTTGAGTCCACATCTATAATATTTGTTGTAAGAGGTAGCTCATCCTCCTGATAAGCTGTTTCGTCAACATCAACGGTATTTCTAGGTTTGGTCTTGCATACTGCCCACTAGTCCGACCTCGTTGTTCCCCGTTTAGGATAAGTTGTAAAGTACATGAACTGAGCCTGACTTGATAGGACAAATGATTCGTAGCCTTGATATTGACATCGGTAGTTTATATCCACGAGACCATGCTTGTCTATTTTTCAACCTTGATCTTGGATCGGATCAAACCAATCACACTTGAATAACACGATCTTAGCAGGCTTTATGCCATAGTTATATGTCAAATCAAAAATCTCACATAAGACGCCATAGAAATTATTGCATGGATCGACATCTTTTTAGTTTATAGATTTGATACACAAACAACTATATTTTGCGAAATCAAGATCCAGAAAGCTCTCTCTGATTAGGATATTTGTTGACTTGAACCTAAACTCATTCACACAATAGCTTGGCCAAATTTTGATGCCATCAATTGGCCCCTTGGCTAGAGTTCTCATAGATTCATTCTCTAGTGTTGCGTTTGGACGATCGACCTAAATACCACAAGATAATATATTAAGTTCAATGTTCCGTTAATTATTGTGTAAAGTACATATACAAAAAGTAAATACCAAGTTACTTACATATGCACTCAACTATGAAGGAAAATGACATCTCATTTCCTGTTCTACTTCTTTATCTGTTAAGTATGGTCTACTCGACCTCACTTCATCATTAAATATGCCGAAAAATAGTAACACATAGGCCAATTAGTATAATAATAATATTGGATACTATTACATTGAAAGACGTGAACTTGGACTTATTAATTACTTATCCCTCGAGCTTCTCCACTTCATAATCGTTACAGTTAAGTAATATATACAACTGAGCAGCCTTTAACTCGTCGCCATTCAAAAATTTCTTCTTTATTTTTTTTGAAAGGCTTTTTGAATGCATTAAATACTTTCAGTATTGCATCATTAGATTCTAGTTACTCGTCGTCGTTTCTCGAGGATCTCGTTCGATTAGTGTCCACGTGAGGTTTGAAATACATAGAACAAAAGTTTATAATCTCCTTGAGAATATATGTGTCACAAATAGAACCCTCGATCTGTGCCTTATTTTTTATATTTCTTTTTAGATGGTTCAAATATTGCTCGAACGGGTACATCCACCGATAACCGACGGGCCCACCAATACGTACCTCATAGGAAACATCAATTGACAAATGCTCCATAGAGTCGAAGAATCCAGGAGGGAACACCCTCCCAAGCTTGAACAGTGTTACCGTAATGTCCTTCTCTTATTCTTCTAGACGACCGACGAGCAACTTAGTAGAACAAAGATCTCTGAAGAATATGCTAAGCTATGTCAAAGGATCCCAAACAACATGCGCTAATAATTCTCGAAATACAATCGAAATTAACCTCTCCATAAATATGTGGCAGTCGTGGCTCTTCATTTCTGTCAGTTTGTTCTCCTTTGGGTCGATGCATCTTCTCATATTTGACACATATCCATCAGAAAATTTTAGGCCCTGTCTACCTACAAAGTCTCCCTTTATTCTCCTTGTCTAGTGAGAAAATTGTCTTAGGCTGCTTATACTTCCAATTGCCTTCCTCTATCAAATACAACGCAGGACGTCTGCATATATCTTCCAAGTCCAACTTGGCCTTGGGATTATCTTTCGTCTTTTCCTTTACGTCCACTACAGTATTAATTATGTTGTTAAATACATTTTTCTCGATATGCATGATATCAAAGTTATGTCTGATTAGATTAGTGCTCCAATATGGTAGGTCCTAGAATATGCTTATCTTCGTCTAGTTATGAGTGCGACCATGTCTATTACACTTTGTAATACCTGTGGTTCGTATTGTGTATTTTTAGAATACGTGTACGTATTTTATCTTGTATTGTATGATTCCTTACCTAGCTTTTCTTCATGGCTTGGTTTATTCTTGGGTTGGTTCGGCTTGGCTTGGTTTGCTTTGGTTCATCATGAACCAAAGGTGAACCCCTACCTACCTACCACCACCATTAGTATTTATTAACCCATTCTCCTTTCTCTCTCCTCATTACTCTTCTTCTTCTCTACCATAACTTCTTCACCTACTAGAGAGAGAGAGGTCTAGGCAAGTGCAACTTGCTTCATGGAGGAACTCTAATTTTATTGTTCCATTCTCTCCTTTACAGCATTCTAACCTACTTTAGTACTTGGCATTTTTACTTTCCATGGCCAGATTCTTGTAGATCTAAGTTTATCTTATTTTTGGATTTCTTGGGTTCTGATCTACTTAATCTTGTTATTTCTAAGTTTTGATGGTTTCATGTTGTAGAGAATTTCGTTCTGCCCCATTTTGACCTATGGAAGTTCAGATTTGGACTCTGGATGAAGGTTTTATGGAGCTTGGAAGCATGGGTTCATGGTGTTCTTCTTCTCGGAAATTTGGAGAAGAAGAACAGTTCTCTGGCCGCATGGCAGTACTTGACCGCATGAACATTCATGTGGCAAGTCGCTCTCAGCCGCATGAGACCCTTGTACTTCTAGCCGCATGGACTTCTCCTCCGTCAGCCGTATATGCACCCGTCACTCGCAGCCGCATAAGCAACCATATTGACCCAGCCGCATGGGGCTCAACTCAGATGAGCCGCATGGACCCTTGTTCCACGAGCCGCATGGATCCTTGCTCTGCGAGCCGCATGAACCCGGGTCCGTTCCAGCCGCATGAGAACCCCTCCCCCGCGAGCCGTATGGCACCTATTTCCTCCTGACCACATGCGCCCTTGACTGAACCTAGCCGCATGGGCTTCTAACTGAGCCGCATGCGCCTCATTCTATTCCTAACCGCATGGGCTGCTCCCGCCCTCAGCCGCATGAGCTGCTCCCGTATGGATTCCTTCCTTGGCTGCATATACCTGAGCCGCATGGCTTTTCCCTAGACTTGTATTCTATGATTAAATTATTATTATTTGATTTTTTACTGATAATTAATGTCTTGTGACTCTCAGTATACTTAGTCCTCTGATTGGATGCTTGCACCATGTTTCCTGCACTTGTAACCTGAACACAATAGTGACCCGTAGGGGTGCACTCCTGACAAGTAAACATGACATGACATAATAGTGGCCCGCCGTGGCGCACTCCTGATAAGTAAACTTGATATGATAAACCTGGCATATCTTGATAAGCTGTTGCGACGGCTATGACATGACCTGTATAAATAACTTGGACACCGTGGGCGATTGTGCTTGTATAAATAATCCAGTCCTGTCTTACATCATGTCTAGGATGGGGCTCCTGAGTACCACGGTCAGGAGTACCTACTGAAATGAACTAAGGTTAATAACTAGATTAATACATTAGTCATAAAGAGATCTCCCAGCTACAGGCAATTCCATTACCTGGGCGCGCTTGGGATCTGTAGCCTGCCGTCGAGTAGGGCACATTTCCAGCACACTGTCATGTGTTGCACCCTTCAAGCTACTTAAGGATACATGCGTTTCCTGGACGATGTACCCACCTGAATTCAACCCCTAATTTTCGACCTGGGTAACCTAGATGGTCTGTAGGGCTTGTGGCTGTAGAATAATCTCATTGCATCTTGTTCGTAACTAGGCCTGTGATAACCCTAGTTAGTTAAAGTATCAAGCCGTACTTATTGCTTGGCCGTGATTGTTGAATGGAGAGTAATCAGTCTAGTCTTGTCTTGATCCTGTATAAGATTATTACATGTCCTGATTTTCTTATATTATCTTGTCGATAAATGGTGGGATACCAAATTCCGTTCAGATGAAGGGTTACAACCCCGGTCCTTGTTTGGTTTACGGGTTGTAACCTGGCTATCCGAATAGTCCCATGGTTATCTCGTCGTATATCATCCTGATCTTATATTTCCAGATTCTATTTATTTATTTATATGCTGTGCTAATTGCTGGTTTTAGTTCCTAAGTAAAGCTTCCTTTGTGGCACTTGCTCTTTCTGGGATTTGACCCAGCTGGTTTTGTATGGCCAGATTTCGGAGCAACACCAGAGGATCCACCTGTCTTCCAGCCAGATGGTGACCACCAGACGTAACCCTGACAACGAGTGGGTTTCTTTTTGTCCTTCCACTTTATTGTAAAATTATTTTTTTGAGGCATTTAGCCGACGAGCACCTGTTTAGCTCGATTGCACTTTACTTACTGTCTGCCTACGGGCTGTAACATGATTGATAGATCCTAGGGTTGATCATGTATGACTAAACTCTTGCTAGTCCTAACATTTTATAACGACTAGCTTCATGATCAGCTGAATATGTAATATTTGGGATGCCTTATTATTGTATATTTAATGATCATACATCTTGTGACTTTTACTTACTTGCTTGTGATTGAGACACTAGGCTTGTTCATGACCATAGGAGACTGTTGGCTTGTAGTAAACCCTCATGTATCTAGACAGCCGTGACCGTATAGCGAGATGGAATCCATTTCATATACGTAGCTGGCTATGTCTGTCCCTGCTCTCTAGTATTCTGGTTCTGGGGCGTGACATGGTTTAAGTGGTGGCCCATGCAGGTCTTGTATATCAAGATATGTGAGGGTTTACCGAATAGATGTCTCAATCAGTATTCGTCCTTGATCTCTGCTCGTATCTTCTGAATCCTTGGATTCTTGTCCTGATCATATGCTTGTATCGTTGATATGTTCTGGTCCTTCCTTATTGTTTCCAATGTCGTCTTCTTCAGCGGCATCGTTCCTGGACCTGCCGGTCAGCGAGACGGAGCACCTCCCGTGGACCAGCCGCAACCTGGGGATCAAGCCCAGCATTCCGGAGTAGCCTCCAGAGTCGTGTCTATTGAAGGGGAACCACCAGTCCAGCCAGTTCAGCCTGCAGAGCCTGATGATGGCACTTTGGTGGGTCTCATCAGGACCCTGATAGCTTCTCAGGATCGTAGAGGAGACGCCTTGCACCAGGCAGTGGCAGATGCTTTGACCAGAGGTGGTCATCCAGGGAACAGCGCGGCCAACAGCTTCAAGCGCTTGAACCCTCCATTCTTCGATTGCAGTGAAGATGTGATCGCTGCAGATGCATGGCTTCAGGACACAGAGGTGATTCTAAAAGCAGCCAGGACTCCAGAGAATGAGAAGGTAGCCATGGTGTGCTTGCAGTTATTAGATCTTGCCCGCAGCTAGTGGGCGGCTTAGGCCGTTGGATTAGCAGCACCCATTGCTTGGGCAGTATTCAGAGAGAGATTCTAGACAAAGTATTTTGATGTTGTAGCTCGGTATGATCTGCAGACGAGGTTCACCAATCTGAAGCAGATGGGCAGGACGGTCGATGGTTATGCGGCCGAGTTCTCCAGGCTTAGTCGGTTTGCTCCCACCTTGGTGGCGACCGAGTATGATAGAACCCAGCGATTTCAGCAAGGGCTTCACTGGAGATTTTGTTGGCAGTTGAGCAGTTTGAGCATCAGAATTTTGATGCAGTCTTGAGAGCAGCTAGGAGGCATGAGTATACCTCCCAGAGGATTATGGATAGGGTCGAAGGTCGAAAGAGATCCCACGGCCAGATGAATCAGTCTTCAGCCCCAGCCCCGGCAGCCAGGGCTTTGACCATTGGAGCTCCGAGGCGAGTGGCCTCGGTGATGTCGGTTCAGTATTCAACCCCGACATACCCTCAGCAGCAGTAGCAGAAGCAGAAGCAGTCTTCCACAGTGGGATGTTTTCATTATGGAAAGCCAGGCCATGTAGTGGCAGAGTGTCGCAGGGCACAGAGATTGTGTCTGGCTTGTGGAGCAGCAGACCATAGGGTTGGATCTTGCCCGAATAGGGGTGGTTCATCATCGTCCAACCTTTCTAGCTCTTCGGTGAGAGGACCAGCACCGGTCCAGCAGCAGCAGTATCCATTGCCGAGGCCCTTGCCGCCTCAGTCCCAGGCGTTCCAGCAACAACACCTCCAGCAGCACGCTCAAGCCCAAGCCTTGAGTCAGAATAGGCAGCAAAGATTTCAGCAGAGGGGACCAGCACCCCGAGGGCATGGTCAGGCTATGGTGATGACCGCAGAGGAAGGATTGGCACCAGGAGAGGTAGTGGCAGGTACTATTCTCGTCAACTCTTTTCTAGCTTCAGTTTTATTTGATTCTGGTGCATCGTATTCTTTTATGTCTACACGATTCGCGACACAGGTAGGATTGGAGCCCGAGTCATTATCAGTAAGGCTTAATATACTTACTGGTAACGGACTTGTGGGAGTCGATAGAGTGTTTTCCTCATGTCAGATCGTAGTTAGCGATAGGGAGTTTCCTGCTAGATTGATAGAGTTTTCGATGGCCGACTATGATGTGGTCCTAGGGATGGATTGGTTGAGGAACCAGTATGCTAGGATAGACTGCCACATTGGCAGGGTTGTTTTTAGCATTCCAGGCGAGCCGAAGTTTTTCTTCTCCCGAGGCGAAGTTGAACCTTCTCCTCCAGTATTGCGGATGGCAGTAGCAGCTGTGCAGTTGCCTCGGATAGTCGAGGATTTTCCAAATGTTTTCCCAGAAGAGCTTCCAGGGATGCCGCCAGAACGGGAGATCGAGTTCACCATAGACTTGATTCCTGGGACAGCCCCAGTATCAGAGAGAGTCTACAGGATGGCGCCGTCAGAATTAGAGATCTTTTACAAGATGATTGAAGAACTCAGAACCAAAGGATTCATTCGTGCTAGTGGATCGCCTTGGGGAGCTCCGACGCTTCTTATGAAAAAGAAGGATGGTACGTCCAGATTATGTGTTCATTATCGTACCTTGAACTCAGTGACAATCAAAAATAGATACCCTCTCCCGAGAATAGACGACTTGTTTGATCAGCTCAAAGGGGCAGCAGTATTCTCGAAGATCGACTTGCGCTCAGGATATCATCAGATCAGAGTCAGAGAGCAGGACATCCCGAAGACAGCTTTCAGGTCTAGGCATGGGCATTGGGAGTTCCTAGTGATGCCATTTGGAGCGACCAATGCGTCGGCAGTATTCATGGACCTCATGAATTGTATCTTTATGCCTTATTTGGATCAGTTCGTGATTGTGTTTCTGGATGATATCCTGGTCTATAGCAGGAGTGCTTCCATGCTTCTCCATCGGGATACTCTCCAAGCTTATATTATGCGAATCCGAAATAAAATCAGGATACTCTCAATCGAAGTACTTCCATGCTTCTCCATCGGATGGATGATCCAACACTCCTTCAATTTGTTTTTTCCTGTGCCAACTTATATTTTCGGCATTCTCCTTCACCATAAACAAAATATGCAACCGTGACATCAAAGGCAAGTAGTATATCGAATCGATCGGCTTTCTTGTACCGTCAGACCTTTATGTACCAATTATCTTGTAGCGATCAGCACACAAAATATGTAAACATCTTTATCCTTGTCATCTTAATTTGTACTATAGCATGCACTCGTTTCGATATGCATCAATTTTTTCGTATTCCATCCAGAGCGATCTCACCATCCTCTTAGACCGATAGAGGTCTTTAGGTAACTCAGCACCCGCCGACAAGATCTCTATAATCAACTCTATTTGTCGGTTGTAGCATTCTTACGACATATTAAAATTGAACTTTATGCTCAACAGCCTTGTAACCACCTCCAATGATGAATGATCCTCACAGTCAGGATATAATAGAGTCCTAGCATTCTCTAGTAACTCTATAAATTTTGTAGCATCGCATTCGGTACCTCCACAGCTATATTATGATTGTTCGAATCGAAACTAGGCCCCACAACGTCTAAAACCATATTCACCCACCCGTCATCATAATCAGTCTGGTCGTGGACATCCATATACGATTCCACATAAGGCTCCGGCTCCGCTGCTAAAAACACAAGTTCTCCGTACGAGGTCCATTAATAGTAATTTGGCATAAAATCCCTAGAGTACAAATGATATGTCATGTCCACTTCTGGATAATATTTCAAATTACGACATCTCATATATGGACACTTAATTTTGGTATCATCCATATACTGAAGGAACGCCTTGGCGAACTATAGGAATTGTTCTACCCCTGTATAAATTTATCCCACATACTGCACATATCATCAGGATGATGATTATACATCCAAGAACGATGACGCATGTAGTAATTCATATCCATTTGAAGATAATTCTGCAAAAATGGATACACATTATTTGAGTATATTGTCCAAATAGATGCAAAGATGGATACACATGTTCATCAAAGTAACGACTCTTATTGATGCATGATTATCCGAGTGGTGATACATGAGTATCTATATCATGATTCATGAGTATCCCTTTTATAATTCGTGACTATCCGAAAACTAGTAGACATATGGATAACTCTGATTTCAAACCCTATTAAATAAGTGTCATCACGTGTTCAATGTCAGCCCTTCTTTTCAAAGAAAATTTACTTCTGCAAGCCTTTTGAGGCTTTCAAAGTTATACTGAATTTTCAAAAAATACTAGAAAAGGTTAAGTATTATAATTTTTCTTTTCTAGGACTTTTTGTTCTTTGTTTTTTTATGATTTTTTTTACTCCTTCTGTTCTTTATCTATTTTCTTATTTTTCGGAAAGTGGTATAACTCTAAAAGCCTCAAAAAGGCTTATAGATGTAAATTTACTTTTTCAAAGAAGGGCTGACAGGGACACTTGACTTCGGGCTAACACGAACACTTAACATAAGAGATAATAATATCTCTATCGTCATGTGTTCCTTGTGATCCCACAAGGAGCACTTGGCCTCGGAATGTCCAATATAAATACAGGTGTTGATAACACTTGATCCTCTCGACTATAATATAAACATAGGTGTTGACGCCTTCTCCAGGTATTTGGTATATTGGTACCAACATACTTGACACTTGGTATATTGGTACCAACATACACTCCAGGCCACTCACTCTTGACATTCAACAAATATTTATACCTACTTCTATAATTGTATATTTATGTACCCTTATATATGTATCTGTCTATCTCTAAACCTAGTAGACATGTGAAAAACTCTGATTTGAGGATATAGGTGTCATGACGTATCCCTTGTGAGCCATTCCCTAAAAGGAAATTTTACTTCTATTCACTACCAAAATATGGCAAAATTACGACGAATTTAGCGACTCCATGAGAGAACGTCACTAATTTTTGGGGAGTTAGCGACGTGTAAATGTGACGTCGCTATTCGTCGCTGGTGGTGACTACTAGCGACGAATAGCGATATTAGTATATTAAATGGAAACCTGTGTCGCAATTTTGTCGCTACACGTCGCTAATTATTTTAATATAGCGACGCGTAGCGACGACTGTTACATTACGTCACCGTATATTAATAGTCAGCGACGTTTAGCGACGTCCCATGCGGACGTCGCTAAATGTTTCTTATAGGGCATGGCACGAGGGTTTCTTTTCTATTCGCGGCCGAAATTTTTTACCCCAAAAAATTTTTCTCCTCCGGCGCTCGCACCCTCCTCCGGCGCTCGTACCCTCCTCCGGTCTCCTCCTCCTCCGGCCTTCTCCTCAGGTAGCCCCCCCCCCCCCTCTCTCTCTCTCCCTCTCTCTCTCTCTCTAGGGCACTGCTGTGGGACTATTTTGGGTAGCCCCCCTCTCTCTCTCCTCATCCTCATACCCTCCTCGTCACTACACCAGGAGTTCTCCATGTGAATATTTTGCCCTGTGTTATGCAGACCATTACTTTTGTTCAATCCAGGAGAAAAACTGTCCAGAACTCTCTTAATTGAGGGTATCGGACCTATTACAGTACCAGCCATTATTTTAATTATGCAGTTTATACATCACATATGTATCAGTCCAAATAGGCCAAATTGTTTTCCAGTCCAGTTTTCTCTTATGACAGATGACTGATATCAGTCTCCTTCAATTTATGTTCAGACCTTTTGGGACTTGTGTATCAGTAATGGAATTTAAAAAATGGTACATCATGCTTGCCTTACCTGAATTCCTGGTTGGATTATAGCTCACCATTGTGATTAAGCCCTTAAATGATAGGGAGGGTTCACCATGTATCCTAATAACCTAGGCTGATGTTGCATCAGCAACAAAACAGGGGCTAACTTGCAGTCTATTATTATGGGGTTCCAGGAACCACTTATGTAGAGGGAAGGCAGTCATGGAGACTTTGTTGTACTAGTTAACTAGACATAACTATATTGCAATAGATAAATTCCCTACAGTTTGTACACAGCAGCATCTCTAAAACATAGAGTACCAAGTCCAGTAGAACCTTGTATCATTCGACCCCAGAACCAAGCTAGTGCAGGACACACCATCAGGGAGAAATGAACCTTGTGTCCACCCTGAAACGTTGGTGTTCCAATAAGGAATACATTGGTATTTATGGTGTGGGTGTTGACACAAAATCACAGTCAACCAAATATTGATACAATTGACGACATGATACTTGTAATATTTTAATACGACACATGAAGACTGAACTCAGTACAAGACGGACGACAGCTCGCACCTGCTATGTTAAATATTTCAAGTCTGTATTTTACACTTTTATTGAATCTAGACATATGTAAACTGATTCGTACTGAGCAATTTGAGACTTAACCTATACCCATACCTCAAATCAAAAGCTCCACAAAAATACAAATAAGCCTATTTACCCATTGGACCTGTTCTGTGCTCTGAAGACAGAGTTTGGGCCGAACTCTGCCTCCACACAGAGTTCGGGCCGAACTCTGCCTCCTAAAATCTAGGACCCTAATTTTTAGGGTTGGCTGGATGCAAGTTGTCCAACGGCCAAATTTTTGAATACTTGACCCAGAATTCTGGCCGAATTCTGCCTATCTGATATCCTATAAATAGGCCATGAATTCTCTCATTTTCATTCATCCAATCTTCTCTTCTCTTCTCTCTAAAGCCTTATACAAGCCATACCCTTCTCATCTACTAGCCACAAGCTCCCTAAGCCTCGAAGTGCTCAGTACTTTTCAGTTAAGAGTTTGTGCAAGAGTTCAAGAAGTCGCTTGGACAATTCCAAGCATCGCCACTGCGATCTCTGTAAGAAGTTGACGTGCTCTTCTGAAGAAAAGGCACGGGGTGTAACTACTATTTCACAAATAGTGGATTTAATCCTGAGCTAGAATTCTCAGGCCTGGACTAGTCCTCCACGAGGGAAACCAGGTTAAAATCGGCTGTATTTGCGTATGCTTTCTCGCTCTTTACTATTTCTGCATTTACTCTGATTATTTACCGTTGGTGAAAGAGTTTAATTTTTAATTGGACATTATTGTCATAAACTCTATTCACCCTCCTCTAGAGTTGCCTATTTGTTCTTCAATTGGTATCAGAGCTCTGTTCTCTCAACAAGGACTAACATCCTAGAGCTGATCCATGGCAACCACACAATCCATGATTTCCAATCACGGTGAAGGGCAGTCCACTCAGAGGCCTCCCCTATTTGATGGGACAAACTACACCTATTGGAAAACAAGGATGAGCTTTTATCTCAAGTAGCTAGACTTCGACCTGTGGACCATTGTTACCGATGGTTACAAAAAGCACGCCAGGATAGTTGTCAATGGTGATCTCGTTGAGAAACTACATGACAAATATTCTGATGAGGAGAAAAAATAGGCAAGTCTAGACGCGAGAGCTATTAATGCTTTATTCTGTGCTATAGACAGGAATGAGTTTAACAGAGTCTCAACATGCACCACCTCTCACGAAGTATGGAGACTTCTAGAAGTGACGCATGAAGGAACCACCCAAGTCAAAGAGTCAAAAATAAGTCGTCTCACACAAGAATATGAGGCATTCAAGATGAAGCCAAATGAGACGATCACACAAATGTTTACAAGATTCCTCGACATCATCAACCCCCTGTCTTCTCTCGGCAAGCAATATACAAATTACAAGAAGATCTGCAAGCTACTTAGGGGGCTACCAAAGATTTGGAACCCTAAGGTGATAGCCATCATAGAAGAAAATGATCTCACGACTATGTCCATAGAGACTTTGATGGGAAAGCTGATGACTCATGAGCTTGACCTCAAAGACTTCGAAGAGCCTGCTCCTAAGACAAAGGAGATTGCCCTTAAAGCTCACCTACGAAGGGCTGATCCTGAAGAGACGGATGACGACAACTCGAAAGGCAATGATCAAGCTCTCCTTGTCCGCAACTTCAAGAAATTTCTTCGCTTCAATCGAAGAAAGAAGGAACCACAAGAAGATGACGAAGAAGAGCCAACATGCTACGGTTGTAAGAAGACCGGACACGTCCGAAAAGACTGTCCATTCGCAAAGAAGAGCAACCGATATGAGAAACCATACAAGAAGGCTTCCTCAAGAAAATATGCCAACATAAGTATTTGGCATGAAAGCGAAGCTAGTGACTCCGAGGAAGAAAAGGAATCTCCTCAAGACACCGCAAATGTTTGCCTAATGGCTACATCCGACAAGGTAACTAGCGAAACTCTCGATGATTTCACTTTTGACGAACTTGGCGATGCATTCAATGATTTACTCAATGACCACAAGAAAGTCATTAGTAAATATAAACACGCCAAGGAGAAGATCAAAAGTTACGAAGTCGAGATTCAGAGGCTCTCTTCATTGCTTGATAATATTAGAGACACTTCACCCACGGAAGTCACAAATGAGGTGTCTAAGCTTAAATTAAGCCTACATGATGCCGAAACACGTATTGAAAAACAAACACAAGAGATCACAGCCCTCAACACTGAGATTGCTGAAGAAAAGAATAGACACAAGATCTCTATCACTAAGATTTATGGTTTGAATACTAAGATTAATGAACTGCAGGCTGTCTCTAAGAAATTAGAGACTAGATTGGGAAAACAGGTTGTTCAACCTCAAACCCAATCATATGAGACACACACAAAGCATGATACGACTCATACTAGTCAAACACGTCATCCACCTGCAGCACGTAATCATGCTTACATGTACACCCACTTTCATAAAGCACACAAACCACATGCACGTAGAAATAATTCTCATATGACACATAATCACCATGCTACACATAGATACAATCATCACTATGTTGTACATAAACAAAATCACCATCATACTGCTTATGGATATAAACATCATCCTGCAACCACATATAGTCATCATCATGCTGCTCCACACCACTCTTACCATGCTATATATAGACATCATCGTCATGCTACTCCACACCACTTTATATATAGACATCATCACTATGCTACTCCATACCACTCTACATATAGACATCATCAACATGCTCCTAACATAAATAGGAATGCTATTTGTACTTATTGTGGATTACATGGACACATCTCACCACAATGTAGAGTTAGGTGATTAGTAGATAGAAACATATATACATGGTTGCCAAAAACTAACTTTTCAGGACCCTCAAGAACTTGGGTACCAAAGGTCACATCTACTCTTGATGTAGGTGGACCTTCCCTCCTCAACGAAGAGTAAGTGGATTCACGATAGTGGATGCTCGCGATATATGATAGGAGACACAAATCTTTTCGCATCACTATCGATGAAGAGAGAAGGATATGTATCCTTCGGTAATAACCTAAAAGGATATATTATAGGTAATGGTACTATTGGTCATCTTCATTCTTCTGTAATAAAAGATGTATGCCTAGTGACCGAGTTAAAGCATAACCTGCTCAGCATAAGTCATCTTGCTGATCATGGATATGATATTAACTTTAGACAATCTAAATGCTATATTTATGATAGGTCAACAGGAGACATCGTTTTGAAGGGATAAGAGAGGATAAAATTTATATTTTCTATCTATCTAGAGATACTAACAGTGCAGGAAGATATCTCTATGCTCACAAGGATGAAAGATTACTATGGCACCAGCATCTTGGTCATGCCAATATGGATACTATATCCAGGCTATCGACTAAGAAGCTAGTTAGAGGCTTGCCCGACATCACATTCAAAAAGGACATGTGCGAATGTGAGCTAAATAAGGCAACCAAGTCCTCATTTCATTCCATAAACTCTGTAAGTACTACTAGACCCTTGTAATTACTTCATATGGATTTATTTGGCCCTAGTAGAGTATCCAGTCTTGGTGAAAAACTCTACGCTTTTGTTATAGTAGATGACTTTTCTAGATTTACTTGGGTTTTCTTTCTTACAAACAAAAGTGATGCCATTTCAGTTTTCAAAATTTTTGCTAAAAAGGTTCAAAACAAAAAAAGCTACATGATCACTCGAATCCGAAGTGATCATGGAGGCGAATTCGAAAATACTGATTTTGAAAAGTTTTATGATTTAAATGGTTTTGATCATGAGTTTTCGTGTCCAAGAACTCCTCAACAAAATGGTGTTGTGGAGCGAAAGAATAGGACTCTTGGCGATATGGCTAGAGTCATGCTGAATAAATTTTTATTTCCGAAATATTTTTGGGCTGAAGCTGTCAGTACAGCGTACCATATTTTAAATAGGGTGCTCATTCATCCTATTACGAAGAAAACACCCTATGAGCTTTGGTTTGAAAAAATCCAAACGTTTTATATTTTCAAGTTTTTGGTTGTCGATGTTTTATCCTTAACACCAAAGACAACTTAGGCAAATTTGATGCCAAAGCTGACGATGGTATTTTTCTTGGCTATGCTGCCAAGAGCAAGAGATATAGAGTATTCAAAAAACGCTCATTAATTGTGGAAGAGTCTACCAATGTGACTTTTGATGAAGATAACAGTGCAGTAACTACTCTTGATGATGATGTTGAGCCATCAACTTCTACTCCGATGAATACCACCACTGAGACCAATTCTCTGGAGGGCTTGCCAAAAAAATTCTCTTTCATGCCGTCACATCCAAAAAAATTGGTTATAGGTGAGGTTTCACGTGGAGTAAATACTAGATCATCATTAAGAGACTCCATTGCTAGTACTGCCTTCATTTCACAAATTGAGCCGAAAAATATTGTAGAAGCTTTTAATGATAAATTTTGGATTTCTGCCATGCAAGAAGAACTCAACCAATTCGAGAGGAGCCAAGTTTGGGAACTTGTTCCTAGGCCGATAAATCACTCGATTATTGGTACTAAATGGGTTTTTCGAAACAAAGTAAATAAAGATGGTTTAGTTACACGCAACAAAGCTCGTCTAGTAGCTCAAGGATACAACCAAGAGGAAGGTATCGACTACGATGAGACGTATGCTCCTGTTGCGAGATTGGAATCCATTCGGATGCTTTGCGCATTTGCTAACTTTCAAAATTTCAAATTGTTTCAAATGGATGTTAAAAGTGCTTTCTTGAATGGATTTATTAAGGAGGAAGTTTTTGTAAAACAACCTCCTGGTTTTGAAAATCATAAATTTTCTGACCATGTTTTCAAGCTCAAGAAAGCGCTATATGGCCTCAAACAAGCCCCTAGAGCTTGGTATGAACGGCTAAGCAATTTCTTGCTTGAAAAAGGTTTTTCAAAAAGGAAAGTTGACACTACACTTTTTATAAAATCTTTCAAAGACATTATTCTTTTAGTGCAAATTTACATTGATGTTCTACTAATGAAACTCCCTGTCAAGATTTTGCCAAGTGTATGCAGACCGAGTTTGAGATGAGCATGATGGGGGAGCTCAACTACTTTCTTGGACTACAAGTCAAACAAACATCAAATGAAACTTTTATCTGTCAGTCAAAGTATACAAAGGACATACTGAAGAAATTTGACCTTGACAACGTCAAACCAATTAGCACTCTAATGGCTACTACAACTAAACTAGAACCAGATGAAAACGACAAACCGGTGGATCAACGTAAGTATCGAGGTATGATAGGCAGTCTTCTATATTTAACTGCTAGTCGTCCTGATATTATGTTTAGCGTTTGTCTGTGTGCTAGATATCAAGCTAATCCTAAGGAATCACACATGTCTGCCGTTAAGCGTATCTTTCGATACCTTAAGGGTACGGTTACAGTGGGCCTATGGTATCCCAAATCAACATTATTTGACCTCATTGGTTACTCTGATGCTGATTTTGCCGGATGCAAGGTCGACCGTAAAAGTACGAGCGGCACGTGTCATTTATTAGGAAAGGCTCTAGTCTCTTGGTTTAGCAAGAAGCAGAATTCTGTCGTACTATCCACAACGAAAGCTGAATATATCGTAGCCGGTCGTTGTTGTGCACAAATTCTATGGATGAAGCAAACCCTTGAAGACTATAACTTATCTTTTATGCACATTCCTATATTTTGTGACAACACTAGTGCTATAAATCTCACTAAGAACCCCATATATCACTCACGCACGAAGCACATTGAAATACGTCACCACTTTTTGCGTGATCACCAGCAAAATGGCACTATTAACTTAGAATTTATTGACACTGATCATCAGCTAGCAGATTTCTTTACCAAACCACTATCCGAAGAGCGTTTTAACTTTCTTTGCCGTGAACTAGAAATTTTGGATGAAGCTGTTATTCATTAAAGTAACCTGCATAAATATCGATTATGTCTTGATTCTTTATGATGAAATTGCTATGGGTACAAGCCGAAAGGGTCCTTCTGACAACAAGGCGTAAAAGCCTAAGCGATACGGTGTACTAGTCCTCAGGACTACCGCTAGCTGGGATCCGGCCCCTGCAGCTACCCCATGGCAGCTTCAAAATATTAAATTGTGGCATATTTCCTTGTTTATTACATGGTATACTTTTATTTATTACATGCTAAAATTTAAATTTTCAAACTTTACTTTGATTTAGCGTTGATTTTTTGCTACTCTCTACTTGGTTTTTCTCATTTTATATATGCATCTACTCTTTATCATATTCCTTTTAGTCTCTCTTATTTGATCAAACTTCTTTGTAGCCTGATTTCTGTTCTGGCTACATAAACCAGAATTCGGGCCGAACTCTGTCTTACCCAGAGTTCGGGCTAAATTCGGTCTGGCTGTTCCAGAACCGAAAGCAGCCACAGCCGCTGATCAGAATATGATCCAATGGTCCACATTTGCTCCGACCATTCGAACCCTTACACTAAAAACCGGGTTCTCCTCCTCTTTTGCCTTTATTGCCACCTTCTAAACTTCTCCAAACTATTTTTCTTCAAACCCTTACCCTAGTTCTTCCATCCTAGTGCATCTTTCTTCTCAAAATTCAAGGAGAATGATTCTCTCACCATTCTCTTTCATCTTTCATCATCAAATTGAGGTATATTTCCACACTTCTCTCCATCTAAATTTCCACAATTTTTCTTTATTATTTCATGGCTCCCAAGTTGTTCAATAGAGGGAAGAGACTTCGAACCGAGGGTGCGTCCTCTTCGAATGCTCCTCCTTGTGTTGAACAACCCGTTGAACAACCTAATCAACAACCTATTCACCCGTTGTTCAACCCACCTCGTCCACTCATCCCCGACACATACGATGACCGGATATTTGTATCACTAGATGCTTCAAATGAGTGGTTTAGTAATTTTCGATCACGTTCTGTGTATGCGGGTTATCCTATAAATTTTACTATCTTTTCACAATATGATTTATTATTTCATGATCTATGTCTTGATGAACTTGTCACTACTAATTCGGTTATATATCTCAATGCCATCCAAATGTTTTATTGCAACCTTTCTCATAATGATACACATCTATTTTCACGTGTTGCGGGCATTGATATTTCGTGTGATGATTTTGACTTGGCCGAATACCTTGAACTTCCGAAGCCTGACTTATGGGAGAAACTTGTTGAAGCTCGCAAGTTTCAATTCCCCGATGGGTCATCCCTAGAAAGCTTTAAAGACGATTTGTGTACTCCTAACACACGTCCTCGCAAGCTTCTCGCCAAGTTTCTCAATCCTTACTTTTATGAGCTTCATCGTATTATTTTTAACACAATTCTGTCCAAAGTGGGATCAACTGATGAGGTTACATACTTTGGAATCTCTGCTTTGTACCACCTCCATTTTCATGTTCCTTTTAATCTTCCACGTACCATGATGAACTGGATGATTAATACAAGGAAGAAGCCAAGATCCTTGGTTTATGCTTTTTATCTTCCTATGATCTTTTGTGCTTTTCGTGTACCTCTTGATGAGTGCCAATTCCTTTATGCCCCTGCCTTCCTCTCTAAGGCACGGCAGCTTCAGGTAGCAGTTGGCTCACCTGTTGTGTCTGAGCACTCTGACGATGAGCCCGACGCACCTCCTCTTGGACAGGATGCGCCTCCTCCTCCTGCTACTCTTGAGTCACTACAGACTATGCTCCGTGATTGATTTACTTTAGAGGATGATCGCTGGACTCAGCTTGACTACCGGACCACCCTGCAGATGAGTGCCATCAACAACTCTCTGCACGATATTCGGTACTCTATGTCCCGGCATCCTTCTATGCCTATTTCTATGGAGCGGGACCCTGCTCGCGATAGATACCGTATCGATGACCCTTGGGTTATCCGCTACCTGGATCCGGATGCGGCGTTCGTGGACCCTCGTCGTTCTTTCACTGATCCATCCGACGACGCTGGGCCTTCACGAGCTCGATGATGGATATGGATTTCTACTTGCTGTTGCTGCTGAGGATCGTAGTTTATATTTTTCTGCATTTTTAGTTGATGTAGTTGTTTTATTTCTGCACTTTGGTTGTATTAGCACTTTCTATGTGACTCTTGAGACATTTTATTCTGCCGTTTATCAGTTTATGCAGTTTATTATTATTATTGTTGGTGTGCTTGCCAGTCTTTTTTTATTGTTTGATAAATGCCAAAAGGGGGAGAAATATTTTGATATATTCATCATCATATCATTATGTATATGTACTTTGGAAAAGAATGTTTGTATCAGGACAACAGGAACGGGACCCTGCTCGCGATATCATTATGTATCTATGTCCCGGCATCCTTCTATGCCTATTCCTATGGAGCGGGACCCTGCTCGCGATAGATACCGTATCGATGACCCTTGGGTTATCCGCTACCTGGATCCGGATGCGGCGTTCGTGGACCCTCGTCGTTCTTTCACTGATCCATCCGACGACGCTGGGCCTTCACGAGCTCGATGATGGATATGGATTTCTACTTGTTGCTGCTGCTGAGGATCGTAGTTTATATTTTTCTGCATTTTTAGTTGATGTAGTTGTTTTATTTCTGCACTTTGGTTGTATTAGCACTTTCTATGTGACTCTTGAGACATTTTATTATGCCGTTTATCAGTTTATGCAGTTTATTATTATTATTGTTGGTGTGCTTGCCAGTCTTTTTTTGTTGTTTGATAAATACCAAAAGGAGGAGAAATATTTTGATATATTCATCATCATATCATTATGTATCTGTGCTTTGGGAAAGAATGTTTGTATCAGGACAACAGGAACAGAGCAATGATTACGGGGGAGCTATTGATAGCTCTGCACTGATTACGGGAGAGCTACGCTACTGCTCTTTAATGTGTCCAGGTATGAATATTGAATATACAAATATCATTTTTTCAATTATCAATATGGGAGAGATTGTTGACACAAAATCACAGTCAACCAAATATTGATACAATTGACGACATGATACTTGTAATATTTCAATACGACACATGAAGACTGAACTCAGTACAAGACGAACGACAGCTCGCACCTGCTATGTTAAATATTTTGAGTCTGTATTTTAAACTTTTATTGAGTCTAGACATATGTAAACTGAGTCGTACTGAGCAATTTGAGACTTAACCTATACCCATACCTCAAATCAAAAGCTCCACAAAAATCCAAATAAGCCTATTTACCCATTGGACCTGTTCTGTGCTCTGGAGACAGAGTTCGGGCCGAACTCTGCCTCCACACAGATTTTGGGCCGAACTCTGCCTCCTAAAATCCAGGACCCTAATTTTTAGGGTTGGCTGGATGTAAGTTGTCCAACGGTCAAATTTTTGAATACTTGACCCAGAATTCTGGCCGAATTCTGCCTATCTGATATCCTATAAATAGGCTATAAATTCTCTCATTTTCATTCATCCAATCTTCTCTTCTCTTCTCTCTAAAGCCTTATACAAGCCATACCCTTCTCATCTACTAGCCACAAGCTCCCTAAGCCTCAAAGTGTTCAGTACTTTTCAGTTAGGAGTTTGTACAAGAGTTCAAGAAGTCGCTTGGACAATTCCAAGCATCGCCACTGTGATCTCTGTAAGAAGTTGACGTGCTCTTCTGAAGAAAAGGCACGGGATGTAACTACTATTTCATAAATAGTAGATTTAATCCTGAGCTAGAGTTCTCAGGCCTGGACTAGTCCTCCACGAGAGAAACCAGGTTAAAATCGGCTGTGTTTGCGTATGCTTTCTCGCTCTTTGCTATTTCCGCATTTACTCTGATTATTTATCGTTGGTGAAAGAGTTTAATTTTTAATTGGACATTATTGTCATAAACTCTATTCACCCCCCTCTAGAGTTGCCTATTTGTTCTTCAGTGGGGTCTTGTCCATCCTGGTTGAGTAACAGGAATCAGTCCAGTTATAGTGCATTAGGAGTATTGGAGATGGTATAATGGTGCCCTGTACTGGTACAACCTGGGACAAGGAAATTCAGGTGACTGTACAAGTAGACTCTTGGGTTTAGACGTATGTTTCAAGGATTAGAGCCTTGGTATCAGCAATATAGGAAGGCTCGACTATCCTATATGAGGTGTATTTATGTTTAGCATTTCGAACCCAGTCCTTAACTGATGTTCAGCCCAATAACATATGATAACAGCCCATGAATATGTGAACAGTCTATGCTAATGTTAGTCCAACTTTGAACTTTTGTCCTGTAAATTTCCTTATACCCACTGACACTGATCTGTGGATTCTTCCTAGCATCATATTGACACTACTAAATGGTAAAGACCTGGACCCATAACCTCCCAAAGCTGAACCTTAAAGTCTGGCACCTTAGACACCACCAGCACCACTGCTGGGCCAGCAGCATCAAAGTTGTTTCCCCCCAATTTATGGCCTCTTAAATGAACCTATGTATTTAATTTTGAATTACATTGGGGGTCTGATTTTGAGCTGTGTGAGAAGGAGGAGTGTGTCTGGGTTTTGAATTACATTAGGGTCTGATTTTGGCTTAAATGATCCTATCGGTTTGTTGAGTATTGGCTTTCTATATATTTGGATTGTTGTTCATTTGTTGTTCATTCATGGATTCTCTACATTCTTAGATTCTCTATATTATTATAAGGTGTGTGAGGACATTAGGCCATCTCCATTGGGGTTTGATTTTGAATTATATGTTTCTAATGTGAGGGGTATGTCTGGGTTTGGAAGTAACTGTCCTATTAATCTGATTTTGAATTACATGTACCAGCAAGACACTGTCCCTGCAGCCATTCGACTGGCGAGGCAAAAATCTATGTACGACATTTGCTATAAGGAATTTGTATTAATCTACGGTACGACATCGTGATCAGGACATAGTCCCTGCAGCCATTCGACTGGCGAGGCAGAAACTATGTAGCTGTAGATAAAGTTGACTGTCCTCCGACCCCCATTCCTCGGCAATGATGATACGACAACCTATCACTACATCTTTTAGTAGTAGATAAGGTCTTAGTATTACATTTTGTGGGTTCATCTTATTGATTCTGTTACATTCTTCATATACTAGATTCGATAAGAACATATACTACACCATATGTACAGAACATAGATTATTCCCACTAATGTATGCTAGAATGAATTTTGGGTTGTGTTCTGAGCCATTCGTCCCCACACTTGGCAATTAAGCATGTGAAATATATCGTTGAAAAACATAAAACTTGTGGTCGTTACTGCAGAAAGTGCAGACCGACATGAACTGACGTACGAAAAGGAGGGGATCAAAACTGTAACAAGAAAGTTGTGTTTTGGATGTTCTACTCTTGTAAGCTCTTTGTTCACAAAGCAAGATATAATGAATACAGAACAAGTATCGAGTTTATAACTCTTGTAATCTCCATACTTGAGTCACGAACTCGATACTTGTTCTGTATTCTTTAATTATAGCTTGTTTTATGAACAAAGAGTTTACAAGAGTTCTTTTTTCAAAGCACAACTTTACTTGTTCCAGCTTTGAGCACCTCATTTTTGTGCGTCAGTTAATGTCGGTCTTCACTTTCTGCAGTAATTATCTTAAAATTGATATGAATTACTATTTGCGGAACCGTTTGTGGATGTATAATCGTCATCCTGATGAATTACTATCTGTGTCAATCTTTGCAGAATTATCTTAAAATGGATATGAATTACTATCTGCGAAACCGTTTGTGGATGTACAATCGTCATCCTGATGACATGTGCGGTGTGCAGGATAAATTTATACAGGGTGTGCAACAGTTCATGTAGTTTGCCAAGGCGTTCCCTCAGTACATGGACCGTACAAAAATTAAGTGTCTATGTGTGAGATGTCACAACTTAAAATATCATTCGGAAGTGGATGTGACATATCATTTGTATTCGAGGGATTTTATGCCAAATTATTATCAGTGGACCACACACGGAGAACTTGTGTTTTTAGCATCCAAACCGGAGCCTTATGTAGATGTCCACGAGCATGCTGATTACGACCAAGGGTAGACGAACATGGTTTTTGATGCTGCGGGGCCTAGTTTCGATCCGAACAATCAATATGCAGCTGAGGAGGCACCGAATGCCGATGCTGCAAAGTTCATAGAGTTGCTGGAGAATGCAAGGACTCCTTTATATCCTGGTTGTGATGACCATTCACCGTTGGAGGTGATTACAAGATTGTTGAGCATAAAATTAGATTTCAACATGTCTCAAGAATGCTACAACCGAATCCTGGAGTTAATTAAAGATATATTGTCGGAGGGTGGCAAGTTACCTAAAGACTTCTACCGATCCAAGAGAATGGTGAGATCGCTCTGGATAGGGTATAAAAAATTGATGCATATCACAACGGATGCATGTTGTACTATAAGGACGACAAGGATGAAGACACCTGCAGATTTTGTGGTACCGATCGCTTCAAGGCAACTAGTACAATAAGGACTTCTGGTGCACGCAAGCCAACAGATTCGATGCACTATTTGCCTTTGACATCGCGGTTGCAGAGGTTGTTTATGGCAAAGGAGACAGCTGATAATATGAGTTGGCACAAGCAGGAACAAATAGATGGAGTACTGGATCATCCATCCGACGGAAAAGCATAGAAGCACTTTGATCGAGTGTATCCCGATTTTGCTTCGGAGCCGCATAATGTCAGATTGGGGCTTTCCTCCAACGGTTTTACCCCATTTGGACTTTCGGGCTCACAATATTCTTGTTGGCCTGTGATTGTTACTCCGTACAACTTGCCGCCTTGGATGTGTATGAAGACTCCTTATATGTTCCTAACTGTTATTATTCCAGGTCCGAAGAACTCGAAGAGGAACATCGATGTGTACTTACAGCCCTTGGTAGATGAGCTGAATCAGTTGTGGAAAGTAGGTGCAACCACATATGATGTTTTCAGAAAGCAGAACTTTCAGATGAGGGCCGCACTAATGTGGACCATCAATGATTTCTCGGCCTATATAATGTTATCGAGTTGGAGAACCCATGGTCGTCTCGCATGTTCGTATTGCATGGATCGTACTAAGGCTTTCCGTTTAAAACACGGAGAAAAATCGTGCTTCTTCGATTATCATCGACAGTTCCTGGCAAAGGATCATCCGTACCGGAGGAACAGGAATGCTTTTCGTGCTGGCATGGTAGAGAAGTCCAGTCCACCGCCACGATAATCTGGGGACACGATATAGGAGGAAGTTAAAGAATTTTTAAGTGCTATTGAAGAGAGTACAGCGGGGTACAAGTGTGATGGATTTGACCGTACTCACAACTGGACGAAGAGGAGTATATTCTGGGACCTGCCATATTGGAGTGACCATCTGCTCAGATATAACCTGGATGTCATGCATATCGAGAAGAATATATTTGACAAAATAATAAATACTGTGATGGACGTAAAGGAGAAGATGAAAGACAATTCCAAGGCCAGGTTGGACTTAGAAGAAATATGCAGACGTCCAGAGTTGCATTTGATAAAGGAAGGCAGTGGAAAGTATAAGCAGCCCAAGGCCATTTTCTCACTGGACAAGGAGGACATAGGTAAACTTTTAGGTGGATCCAGGGCCTAAACTTTTCAGACGGGTACATATCGAATTTGAGAAGATGTGTTGACCCAAAGGAGAACAAACTACAGGGTATGAAGAGCCACGACTGTCACGTTTTTATGGAGAGGTTAATCCCAATTGCATTTCGGGAATTCTTACCTCAGGTCATTTGGGATCCACTGACAGAGCTTAGCATATTCTTCAAAAATCTTTGTTCTACTAAGTTGCTCGTCGATCGGCTTGAAAAGCAGGAGAAGGATATTGCAGTAACATTGTACAAGCTTGAGAGGGTGTCACCTCCTGGATTCTTCGACTCTATGGAGCATTTGCCAATTCATCTTTCCTATGAGGTACGTGTTGGTGGGTCTGTCGGTTATCGGTGGATGTACCCGTTCGAGCGCCATCTAATTTAGTAACATTGTTGATTGTGTTTCATATTGTTTGCTACAAATGTTGTTGTAGGTGCTGCTGCAAATGCTGTATTTTTTTAATTTTTTACCAAATTTAGTGACGTTCAGCGATGTTCAGTGACGTTTAGCGACGTCCAGCGATGAACATGCACGTCGCTAAGTATCGGAACGTCGCTAAATATGATTCACCCCATCGCTGATCGTCACTAAATGTCGCTAAATACGACGTCGCTAAAACGTCGCTATGTGTCGGCAATATAGCGACATATAAACGTCGCAGAACGTCACCATTTTGCTGACATGCTAGGTCAGTGATGTATGTAACGTCGCTAAATGTCGCTAGCTGACGTCGGCAAACGCAGTCGTTGTACGTCGCTTGTAGTCACTGAATTAGCGACGCGACTGCGTCGCTAACTGTCGTCACAATAGCGATGTATTGCGACGTCCTGGTGTTTAGCGACTAGGTAAATCGTGACTACGTCGAAATGTCGCTAAATACGTCGCCAATTAGATTTAGTGACGTATTTTCACTTTTTAGCGACGTCCTCTGGCGTCGCTGATTTGACAGATTTTAGTAGTGACTAGCCTTTTGAGACTTTAGAGTCATACCCAAAAAAACTAAAAAAGAAAGATTCAAAGGTCTTTCTCACCACAAGTCTTTCTAGATAATTAGGTCATTTTGTTCTTAGCCATTTCCGGTAGAAACTGTAGTAACCTCAAAAGGCTTGCATAAATATTTTTTTCTTTAAAAGATATGACTCACAAGGAACTCGTGGACACTCATATACTCAGATACTTAGTTGTATCTTGACACTATACCAACATACCTATGTCTGCCATGAACAAAAAGTTAAAAAACTTTTGTATTATAAATGAGAAAAGTACAAAAGAAATCCTAAACAGGAAATCTAAGTACAAATAATTCTGGAGAAGTGTGACGATGGAGATCAAACACTGCAGTGGCTCCGTTACTTTGTTGACGATCTTATGACGAGAAAAAATTGCTCTTACTCTGGGTGTATCTGAATGGAATAACCTGAGTTTTGCCCCAAAATGAAGGAAGAATCCTTCTATTTATAGGTTGTCGAGAAAATAAACCCATGCGCATATATATGATGCACACATAGGTTTAGGCATACAGGAGTGCTGCGCGCATGAGATTTGCTACCACGAAGCATTATTAAACAGAATGTTGTTGCAACTGTGCGCATGTGGCGCACCTGATTGCCACGTAGTTGTGGTTGTTGCTGAGATCTAGGATGGTTAATACCCATCATGGGCATGACTGAGTCTTTTGACACGTGGCGCATGCTGATGACTCGAAGATCCCGAACTGTTACAATAGAAAAGATTTGATGCGCTAGCAGGATTCAACGCATGAGGGAACCCGGTGCATAGCATGTGGGACGCATACGAATCATGGCACATGGCTTCAGGGGCACATGCAATAGGTAGTCATATTAGGCCACGTGGCATGGCACATATGTAACTGGCGACGAAAGTCATGATTGCACTGATGTAAGCACTAACGTACGATGTTGGCTTGTTCTTCGAAGCGTCTTTGTCTTCAGTAAAGACCTTTTAATGCGTGTCTCCACTAATGCGCACATGGCGACTTAAGCGCATGGATTCATAAATGTCGATACTTGGACTGTTGTGTAGCCATTGTCTGTACGTATTTCGAGGCATATGCTGCACCATATTCGAGTGACAGCTGACATGTGACATGCTTGTCATTGTTACATTAAATGCTGAGTTGATCGAAGGACTTCGAGCGCATGACCATCTTGGCGCATGACGATTTAGCGTATCAATGATGGTTGCTTCTTAGTCCTTTGTATTCTCTTTTGGATGCGCATGGTTTTCTATGCGCATGGCCACTGAGGCACATGGCATGATTCTTTTATCTTTTATAGTCCTGAAACAGATCTAGATGGTAGAACGATCATAAATAGAAACTTCAGTGCAAACAAGTTTGCTCTCTGTTCCGAGTAACGATCAGAAATAGAGAGTTCAGTGTAAACAAGTTTGCTCTCTGTTCTGAGTAACGATCAGAAATAAAGACTTTAGTGCAAACAAGTTTGCTCTCTAGAAGAACCTACTGCGAAACAGAGACTTCAGTGCAAACAAGTTTTCTCTTTGTTCTTAGTAACAATCAGAAATAGAGACTTAGTAAAAACAAGTTTGCTCTCCGTTCTGAGTAACAATCAGAAACAGAGGCTTCAATGCAAACAAGTTTGCTCTCTTTTCTAAGTAACGATCAGAAACAGAGACTTCAGTGCAAACAAGTTTGCTCTCTATTCTGAATATTAAGGACTTTGGAGACTTCAATGCAAACAAGTTTGCTCTCCAGAAGAACCTGTAGCCAACCAAGAAGAAGAAGTAGCACCGTTGCTCAAAGCAAGATTCGTCTTTATTCGATCCGCTTCCAAGAACCAACAAATTTTCAAAGAACCTTTGGAACGCTAGCTAGCCAACTTTCTGTGACTCGAACGAGCTCCCTGGACTCAACGGAAACCCTTTACTTTCTTATTTTTGTGCCTTTTTTAAAGGAGGTCAGGGGGCTCTATATATAGAGTGGAATAAGACTTCTCTTCTCCTCTTATCCGATGTGGGACTAAAATACCAATACTAAAAAATAGATTTTGATATTTTAGATCATCCCGCAATCAGCGTAGTCGGGTGCCAGTCCAAGCCTACCCCCTCATACGCGCCCGTGCATACACGAAGCATCCTTAAGCCTGTGTCCGAGTTCAAATGACATTAAGCAACATGCTTTTTTTCATGCTTCTACAACCTACACTTGACACCATACGGTATCTTATAGGATACTCACTCTATACATTCTCGACACTTTCATATAAACTCCAAACTTACCTTGACAATTATCTAATTCCTAAAATATCTTATATACTTCTAGGATACTCACTTTATACACTCTAGGTACTATGATACTCCTTAGTATCTTGGTATCAAAATATAAATATAGATACATATATACTTAAATGGATATGTATATTTTGTATCTTAGATATCAAAATATATATATGACACAACTTTTCTTAGATAGCCTATATTTAGGACCATCATACACATATAACCTTCCTTAGATTATCACAAAACTAGTTCCAACATGTGTGTTGGTTACAACTTATTCATTTCCGATATACTATAACATGTTTTATTTTTCATATATACATTGGTAGGAGATGCGACACAAGCCTATATCCACACCCTAAACTAGGAAATACACCTATAATCATTTCACGATACCATATTAACATGTATCCATACTAACTTATTTATGTATCTATGTTTATGTAATATCAATTTGATATTAATTAAACTTATGCAAAAATTATAGAATGTAATCCATACGTGTGTATATATATATATATATATATATATATATATATATATATATATATATATATATATATATATATATATATATATATATACATACTCATTGACAAAAAAAAAACAGTGTGAAAGAATGTAATCCATGCACTATTTCACATATTTATGTATCAAGATTACAGTATCTAAAAACAAAATATCGTAGAAAACAAAATTTACATAAACCATACTCTATTTCACATATTACACAACATGTCCGTATCAGTGTATGTGTGTCTGTGTCTGTGTCCATGTCAGTGTGTGTATGTCCGTGTCCGTGTCTGTGTCGTATCAGCGTGAGGGAGATATAGTTAGGGTTACCTGAGGGGGGCCAAGGGGGGTCGTCGGGACCGAGGGGTGCCGGGGTAGGGGCCGAGAGGCATCGTCGGAGTCGAGAGGGGCCTAGGAGCGCCGGGGCAGGGGGGGAGGGGGGTCGTAGGAGTCGAGAGAGGCACCGAAGGCAGGGGGAGGTCGGAGGAGAGGGGGCGGGAAATAAAAATTTGGGAGAGAAAAGAAAGTGGAACCAACCATTGGAACCCTATATGAAGTAATTTAGCAACGTCAAAACTAGACGTCGCTAAACGTCGCTGTTTTTTAATATATGCGGCATGTAAGTCTCGGAGTCGCTAAACGTTGTTGTTTTTAAAATATAGTGACGTTCACCGATGACTCCGCGACGTCAGCTTTCATAATAATAAAGGTAGTTGCTAAATGTTGTTGAAAGTCGCTGACAGTGACGTATTGCGACGTCTTTTAAAGACGTCGTTAATTTCCAAAATATTAGCGACGTTTATTCCGGAGTCGTTCAATTCGTCGTCGATTTGATTTATTTTGGTCGTGACTTTTTGACATAGTATTTGCAGTTTTTCTGAAGGACTTACGACTTTTTCAACATAATATGCATGTAATCAATGCCCTATGAATCTCTATTTGTGTCGTTACATATAGGTTGTTAGCGACTTGCAGTCGCGTTAAGTGTGCACTTATCCGTTACTTCTCCAACTTGCCCATCACGTGAATTTTGTCTCAAATTATTCACCCCCGAGCGAAAGCAATAATATTCTTCTCCAACATTTAATGTGTTTGGTGTTGTCGTATACCTTTACTGCATGTAGTTTGACTTTTCTATAAGGTAAAACTTTACATGCAAGTTGACACTATTTTTTTGTAACACAGCTTGCAAGTAATTAAACCAGTAAGAACTCTAGTACGACTTTTACGTGCATACAGTTAGTCTCTTTTGACACACCCTTAATCCGTTACCCGTAATGCACTACTCGTGCAAAATGTGGCTATGATTATTCCTCCAAAATTAGAAATTGATCTCTTTGGTCCAACTTGTAATGTGGTGTTACTATAGTAGTTTTTCCATACCACCTAAATTATTTTTACGTAATATCATTTACAACAACAAATGTTGAAGAAACTATCACATCTATGTTTGATACATGCATATATAGGCTTTCAATAATGTCCCAATATTTAAAAATAGGAGGGTACCACGCTAGTGAATTTTAGTAAGTGTAATTGCAGAAAGTTTATTCTCTTTGATGTGAAATTGCATAAAAAGAAACAAATTTTACTTTATTAATTATAGGGATCTTGTTACGTGTTGTGTGTGCAATTATTAGTGAAAAAATAACATAGAAACTGGAAAAGAGGGTAGATTAGTATCAATATTTGGGATTGTAGGTGTTTAGACAACAAAGTGTTACAAAAAAATTTATTGATACCTTTGATATTTGAATTTTATATGTAGATATATAAAAATAAATAAATAATCAAACTTTATTTAACTATTAATTATTAACTAATTAACTTTTTTTGATATTACGGATACTTATATGCCCCCACCTACTCTCCTGGGGGCAGAGAATCTCGGATGGGGATACCCCAAGATACAACTGAATATGGTCTACAGAAAGAGTGAAAGAAAAGAACTTTTAAAAAAAAATTCTTTGTCCGAGCTCTCTAGCCTAGTGATATTAGAGCGGACATCCGGAGGGGCCGGCAAGGTTCGAGCCCCCCAATTGCGTGTGTGAGTGGGATTTCAAAAAAAAAAAAAAAATTCTTTTATTTATTAATTAATTATTTTAATTTCCAGCAAGTCTGGTCACCGCAATAGTTGCGGGGGGAAGCGGTAAGTCGACACTGTTGTTGTGGTGGTGGCCGAATCTTAAAAATAAAAACGAACCGTTTGATTTGTTACTGATTTGCACCATAGTCCATGGTATCAAATAACATTTCACAATGTTATAAAATTATATTATACTTGGAATCTTAAGATATTCACTAACAAATTCAAACAATTGTGTGGGAGATTCATTATATAAAGAATATTACTTAAGATCATATGTCTAAACAATCTCATATTATTGGGATTATATATGCTCTCTCCTTGTGTGTTCTATTCTTATTCATATTTTATTTGGGGCATATATGCTCTCATCTTATATGTCCTATTCATATATGTGGTATATGTGTTAATCATACGTGAACTTGTTAAAATCTTAAAAATAATATGTTTTACATTTTATAATATAATTTTTGCAAGATGTTTTAGTATGTTCCATATATAGTCTTTTTATGTTGATCAAAATTATTTTTTTATATTATTATCTTAATTTTTTATCTCGGAAGTTATGTGGCATACATCAGTGGTAGAATAGAGAAAACAATTCAATATATGTATGTGTTGACAATATAACATTTTTGGGAGACATAACATAAAATTAATTTACAATATTAGTTGTTTCGTAACTGTTCTCTCATTTGCCCATTTCAATAATCGTCTATTAGAACATCTCCAATAGATGTATCCCTCCCCACCTCCCAAATTTATAATAAAAAAATAAATATAGAATAGGTTGAGACATATTTAAACTATTTTTCTTCCCTAATTTATCACTCATTTTTAAAACCAAAATTATGTTGTGTTAAAAAAAATGATTGGGACTATCATGTGATTCCAATTGAGTTTTACTATTCTACAAAGTGAAATACTACATTCTGAATGTCGAATTTTTTAGACCCTAATTATAACATTTGTGGCTGGAACATAACCATTATAGGACTCCAACTGAGTCTTGTTGTTCTACAAAAAAAAAGGGCTTTTTTGACTTTCATCCCACTTATTAATATGACTTTGTACTTACATCCCACTTTTTATTTTTTTTAGACTTACATCCCACTTTTCGTCACTAAAAGTATTTTTCGTGACAAAACAAATACTTTTTGTGACAAAATGAATGTTTTTCGTGACGAAAAGTGGGATGTAAGTCTAAAAAAATTAAAAAGAGGGATGTAAGTACAAATTCATATTAGCAAGTGGGATGAAAGTCAAAAAATTCCAAAAAAAAATTGTGAAGAGCTTTTACTATTGATTCATGGTGTTCACTGGGCCGATTCGGCCCGGGCCCGCCCGTGGACCGCACCGGCCCGCCCCCCTATAAGCCCGGACCGGCCCGCCGTGGGCCCGAACCGGCTCGGCCCCCCACGTTCATTCGGTTCGGGTCGGGCCCCCCCCCCCCCACAGCCCGAGCCCGGCCCGGCCCGGACCGGTCTTATTTTTTTTTTTTTTTTTTTTTAGTAAATAGGCCCGGCCCGGTTGGACCGGCCCGGCCCGGCCCGCTGGGACCGGTCCAGCTGCAGCCGACCGTTGGAGGGGTTTTTTTTTTTTTTTTTTCAAAGTTTTGACCGTTTGGGGGGGTTCTTTTACCAAAATACCCCTCCCATATAGCCATTATTAAAACGTTGGGAGGGGTATTTGGTCTTTTTTGGCCTAAAATTACCAAAATAACCCCCAAAAATTTCTATAAATAGTCCAAAAATTTTATTTTTCAAACACAACTCATTCCTCACAAATTCTCTACATTTCTCTACGGTGCTCTGGTGCTCTACTGCTTTCCTTCCCCGGTGCTCTGGTGCTCTACTGCTTTCCTTCCCCGTTGCTCAACGGCTTTCCGATATCCCTCCCAACTCCATTCCGGCTCTACGGCTTCCCGATCTTCCTCTCAACCCCTTACTTTCTTCTAGCGTAGTTTACTTTATTTTATTTTATATATGGCTGGTGAAGGTTCAAACCCACCTGATCTTGCTGGACAGACTTACCATTATTTTAGTAATTTTTTTGACGGTAATGAAATTCCACCTGAGCAAGTAGCCACCCATCCGATTCCGGAGGGGTGCCAACCATCTCCTCCGGAAGTAGCTAGTACCACCCAACGTCCTGAAAAGAAAAAAATGTCTAAGTATTGGGATTATTTTACTTTAATTTTTGAAACTAATCCTGATGGTTCTTTTGTTTTAGATGCCAAGGGGGAACCGAAACCGTACAAGGCGCAATGCAAGAAGTGTTGCAACCAGTACGCATGGAAGAAGGACGGTGGCACCGGGACTATATCCAGACACTACGACACTTGCTACGGGAAGGACACACTTCAAGCGTCCCAAACCCAAATAAGCTTCGGCGCCACCGGTTCTTCAATTGGTAACTTTACTTATTCAGCTGCTAGGCATAAAACCGAATTAACAAAACATATTATTCGTGACGAACTTCCTTTCACGACGGGTGAAAGCGAATCTTTACGAGATTATATATCACTTTCTCTAAACCCCTCCTTTACTAAAGTGAGTAGGCAACAAGCTCGAAAGGAGGCAATTCGTCTCTTTAACGAGCAGAAAGCCGCTTTGAAAGCGGATTTTGAAAATATTAGTAAGTTAGCTATTACTTCTGATATTTGGACTACTAAATGGAGTTATGCTTATATTTGTATTACTGCACACTATATAGATGCACAATGGATGTTGCAAAAACGTATCATCTGTCTTAAACTTATAGAATGTGCACACACGGGCGCTGTAATTTCAAGTGAGATTTCAAGACACGTGCGTGAATATGATATTCACGCTAAAAATTTTTCTGTCTCTTTGGACAATGCATCAAACAACAATGCTGCTATGTCTTCTTTGTCATTTTAAGCCTATTTTAGAAGGTAGACTTATGCATGTTAGGTGTGCTTGCCATATAATTAACTTAGTTGTTAAAGAATGTTTAAAATTTTTTGAACCCCATTTAGACACTCTGCGACAATGCTTGCTCCACCTAAACTCGTCTCCAAGTAGACAACAAAGTTTTGCATGCACTTGCGCACATTTTGGTATGACTTTTAGAAGATTTGTGAAGGATATACCAACTAGGTGGAACTCCACCTACTTGATGTTGAAATCTGCAATTCCTTTTAAGACTGCTATTACATATTATTGTACTTCGGATGCCACCTTTGACTATCAGGTTACTGATGATGATTGGGTAGCAGCTGAAAGTGTTTGTGAATTTTTAGAAATTTTTTACAATGCTACATTAACTCTTTCTGGTGTTTATTATCCCACATCTTGCTTAGCTTTACGTGAACTTTGTAACATGTCTTATTTATTTTCTAAATATAGAGATTATCCAAATTTTGAAATTGCGGTGAGAAATATGGAAGCCAAATTCAGGAAATATTGGGGTGAAGTACCTCTTTTATATTGTTTGGCTTCCATATTTGATCCTACAATCAAATTGGATGGCGTAGAGGTTTTATTAGAAGGATATGGAGAATATATGTGTCACGACCCGGTCCCCAAATACTTGGGTCGAATCGGATCATGCCCAGCCTGCGCCGTTGATGAGACGGCGGCAGTAAGCTGTAATCCATATTGCAGGTCATTTCAACAACAAGCTTGAATTTAAAAGTTGCCACAACATTTAATTTACGATAATAAAAAAACTTGTCTTTCAATACAAAGTTCATAAACTGGAAATAAAGAAACAACTAAACTCTCAACTAATGTAGCATCTATGGGGACGCCACAACATCATCATCAGCTGGGAGTACCGCCGGGTACAAGTCAGGATCATAATAGCTATTGATCATCATCTCCAGATCCTCAGTAATACCTAAAATGTTATCTCCAGTCAGGAGGGAGCAAAGTACAATTCATGCAAACTTTTAACAATTAAAATACAATTTATGACATGCACTTTTAAACAATTTAAAGATGAACAGTTTTGAAATAATTCAGTACAGTGATGTGAATAGATAATGAATATGACCGGATTGGGTTACAGTAGTATCCTAGCGATACGGTATGGCTTGTCCCCGTGTGAAGAGGGGAAAGCTAACACAGTCATTATCCTAAGGTTGGAATTGGTCATATCCACTATTCTACTCCCCCAGTCCCCAACAGTACAATCAATGCTCCCGAAGGAGTTCGTGTATAATGGTGGTTTAAAATTGCAATGAAACAATTGTAAAATGATTGTAAAATTTACATAAAATGTACTTGCCTTAACTTCCGGGTTTGAAGAGTTGGTACTTCGGTATTTGGTAAGTTACACTCTTCCTTGAAATCCTACATTTCCGGGAAACTCGTTTCAGAAGCAATCTCAAGCTGTCTAGTTACAATTTCTATTTGTCTTTCCTAGTCAAATTTTACTTCTTTATTAACAAAACACGATCTTTCTAGATGAGTTATTATTTACCAAGAAAATCAATTTAACATTTCTCTTTTGGAAAACTTACAATTATCCTTTTATTTGATAAAACTTTGTATTTTTGTATATAAAATAATTACTTATCTTTTTAAGTGAGAAAATTATGAATTTATAAATATTCCTAATTATTTATGAGAATATACATAAAATTTCTATTCTACCATTTTACGTATACAAAACCACAACCAGAAAATAAAGATAAATGCTACACTACTTACTTATTACAGACCACAATTAACAAAATAAGAATTGGGCTTATGCCCTTACAATATTTTTTTTTTACATGAAATAAAATAAGAGAAAAAAGGTTAGTCCCGTAAATTGCCTACAAAATAATAACAAAAATTTCTAATTAAAAATGTAAAATAAGAATGAAGTCTCAGACTCTGGTCCAGTCATCATATCAGCTACTCTGCCTCAACGTCCGGACAAACCGGTGCGTTTGCATTTCGCTGGGGCCCATTGACCTTTAAGGTCGTCGCCCATAAATATTATTAAAATAATATTTTTACCGAAAATCATTTTAAAATCATTTTTATTATTTTGTAAAATTTTTGGCAGCATCTCCTCTGTTTTCGGTCAACCCAAAAACGGGGAAAAACTTCCAATAACCTGCAAAATAATTCCCAACCCAAAAATATAAATATAACCATCACAGAAAATTCCCGAGATCAATTCGGAAAACCCGAAAATATCGGAAAATCCGAAGTCACAACGGAAACTCTTCACAACACCACATTTTCCCAAAACCAACCGTTCCAGAGAACCCAATCCGAAAACAGAGAACAACACCAAATTTATGCATTAAATCTAAATTCCGTTTTATTCCCGCAAATTCTCGGAAAACCCGAGAATACAGAACTCAGAACCTTTTCCGAAAGAGTTCTCGGAATCCCGAGAATTCTACAGAACTAGGTTCTGTCCAAGACATTCCAGCAACCAACCAGCAACAAAAAAAATAATTTTTCGAAGAACTCGAAAAACCAAGACAGTAACGTAGTCGCTACGTTACCGAAAATCAAATTCCAGAAGGAATTTGTAGGACCAGATTTTCATCATAGACTACATAATATAGGAAAACTATAAGATTAGAGGTTACCCAATCGACAACGTGAAACCGAGAATGAACTCGGAACGGAACCAGAAGAAGTCGTCCAACAGCGAACCAGAAGCGCTCGGGTCGGACGGGGCGGTCACCGGGGCAACGCCGGCGACGGGCGGCCGGAACGGGGCCGGTTTGGCGGCGGCGACTGCGGAAAAAAAGGCGTCGGGTCGGGAAAACACGCCGGAAAGGGCGCCGGCTGGGATCGGCCTCGGGAGGGGCGCGGGTTCCCCGGTGGCTTGGGCGGAGGCCGGCGGTCGGGATCTGCCGAGGGGAGCTCGGGATGGCTAGGGATTTGGAGTAGGAGTTTGGGGAAGATGGAGAATGGGATGGTGGTGAAGGATTTGGAAGTAGAGTCTATATATAGGAAGGGGAAAAAGGGGGTTACCCATGGAAAAAGGTGAAGGGGCTCCTTGCCATAACTCCGACCGGCGGTAGGGAGGGGAAAGGTCAGCGGTTTTGATCGGAAAGAAACCGAGAAGACTTTCGGTTTAGGGAAAGGAAGAGTTCCAACACAAAAGAATTGAATAACTTTCCTACATAATGAAACAACAAGGCTAATAGCTTGCAACTCATTAATTCCTTTAAGGAACAACATTCATTCTTAATGAATGAATGGTTTTAGAAACAAAGGAACTCCACAGAACAAATAATGGGTTGGCAAATGGGTTAATGGGTTTTATAACCCACTATAATAGATGAGTTGGGCCAATGTTTTGGGCTAGAGGCTTAGGCTTAATACAAAGGCTTTCTAAAAAAATGGTTTTTAAGGACTAATAATTTGGACTTGGGCTAAATCTAATAAAAATAATTTGGGGCAACAAAAATATTTTTGTTTTAAGGAGGAAATAACAATATTATTTAGAAAAATATTCTTAGGACTCCTATTTAAAATATTTTTAATCTGGAGATAGGTTCGGGTCTGGTCACATTCAAAAATCCACGTAAAATTATTTTTTAAAAAATAATTTTCATAAAGTACAAATAATATTATTCTAACACAAATTTTAACAACACACTATTTAATTAAAATAATTCCTAAAAATATTACCGAAAATTACGGGTTTCACAACCTTCCCTCCTTAGAAAATTTCGTCCTCGAAATTTAAAGAGTTAGGTTGAGAAATTACCTCAAATCTCGAACAAGTACGGGTATTTCTCCCGCATCTCATCTTCACGCTCCCAAGTAGACTCGCCTGGGGAATCATGTCTCCACATCACTCGAACTATGGGAGTCACCGAGGTTCTGGTCTTCTTCTCGCCTCGATCCAATATTGCCACTGGCTTTTCTGGAATAGTGAGGCTCGGTCCAATCTCCAACTCTGAATGGTCCAGAACGTGGTTCTTATCAGGTACATACTCCCTGAGCTGCGAAACGTGAAAGACGTTGTGCACGCCTTCTAGATTAGCTGGTAGAGCTAACCTATACGCCACTTCTCCAATCCGGCTCAGAACTTCGAACGGACCAATGTACCTGGGACTCAGCTTCCCGGCTCTGCCAAATCTGATAGTACCTCTGGTAGGAGAAATCTTCACAAAGACCTTATCTCCTTCTTCAAATGTCAGTGGTCGACGACTGCTGTCTGCCCAGTGTTTCTGTCTGTCTTGAGCAATCCTGAGCCTGTCTCTGATAAACTTCACCTTCTCTGCTGCGTCAGTCACCATTTCAGGACCCAGCAGTACTCTTTCACCAACGTCGTCCCATGCCAATGGTGTACGGCAACGACGTCCATAAAGAGCTTCAAACGGGGTCATACCAATACTGGCTTGGTAGCTGTTATTATAAGAAAACTCTACCAAGTGCAGATGGTCTTCCCACGATCCTCCAAATTCTAAGACACAAGATCGCAGCATATCTTCAAGTGTCTGAATTGTCCTCTCAGATTGCCCATCTGTCTGGGGATGATAAGCCGTGCTGAATTTCAACTGAGTCCCCAAGCTGTCATGCAAACTTTTCCAAAAATGTGAGGTAAAACGAGTGTCTCGATCAGATACAATGCTTACCGGTACTCCATGAATCCGGTAGATGTGCCGCATGTATAATTCTGCCAACTTCTCAGTGGATAAACCCACTTTGAAGGGAATAAAGTGAGCTGACTTGGTTAGTCGGTCCACTATTACCCAAATGGCGTCCTTCCCTCCTTGAGAACGAGGCAGTCCTGACACGAAATCCATCGTGATGTGCTCCCACTTCCATTCTGGAATGTCCAGTGGTTGTAGAAGTCCTGCAGGTCTCTGTCTACTAGCCTTTACTTGTTGACAAATCAAGCATCTAGCGACATACCTGGTGACATCCTTCTTCATTCCACTCCACCAGACAATAGTGCGCATATCCCGATACATCTTATTGGCTCCAGGATGTATGGAATATTGAGATTGATGCGCTTCCTTCATCAACTCGTTCCTCAGTTCGCCAGACGGTACACAAAGCCTTGTACCATTCTTCAAAGCTCCATCACTGGCGATTGAGAAACCCTCTAGTGTTCCTGCTAACACTTGATCTCTCAGCTTGCAAAGTGCCTCGTCTTGAAATTGCGTCTCCCTGACTCTGTCCATCAGATACGAGCTCACTTGCAACTTCATCATCACCGAATCAGCATCCAGTTCCTTCCTTCCAGGTAGTACAATCTCCAGTCCAAGCTTCTCGATGTCCTCCAGCAGGTGCCTCTCCTTGGTTAAGAACATCGCCACTGGGTATCGACTAAGTGCATCAGCGACCACATTAGCCTTACCCGGGTGGTATTGCAAGTCGATGTCGAAATCCTTCATTAACTCCAGCCATCGCCTTTGCCTCATGTTCAACTCTTTCTGAGTGAAAACATACTTCAGACTTTTGTGGTCTGTGTATATCTCCACTCTCTCTCCATACAGATAGTGCTTCCAAAGCTTCAACGCAAAGATGACTGCAGCAAGCTCCAGATCATGAGTGGGATAGTTCTTCTCATGAGTCCGTAATTGCCTAGATGCATAAGCAATCACTTTCCCATGTTGTTGAAGAACGCAACCCAGTCCTTTGCCTGAGGCGTCACTGTAGATTGTGAAACCACCGGATCCTGCGGGTAGCGCAAGGATTGGTGCAGTGGTAAGCCTCTTCTTCAACTCCTCGAACGCTGCTTGGCAGTCCTCCGTCCAGATGAATTCCTCATTCTTCCGAGTCAGCTTTGTCATTGGTTCAGCAATTCTAGCAAAGTCCTTCACAAACTTCCGGTAGTAGCCCGCCAAGCCCAAGAAACTTCTGATGTCAGCAACTGAGCTTGGGGTAGGCCACTTCTCCACAGCAGCTATCTTCTTCGGGTCCACAGAAATTCCTTCTCCTGTGACAACATGGCCAAGAAAATCCACCTTGTCTAGAAAGAATTCACACTTGGAAAGCTTACCATACAGCTTCTCCTTCCTCAAAGTTTCCAGAACTTTTCTGAGGTGCTCTTCGTGCTCCTCCTTCGTCTTTGAATAGATCAGTATGTCATCAATGAAGACAACGACAAACTGGTCTAAGTATTCATGGAAAACCTTATTCATAAGGTTCATGAACACAGCAGGAGCATTCGTCAAACCAAACGGCATGACCAAGAATTCAAACTGCCCATACTTGGTGTTGAATGCCGTTTTGGGAATGTCTTCCTTCCTGACCTTGATCTGATGATAGCCAGATCTGAGATCAATTTTGGAAAACACCTTGGCTCCACTCAACTGGTCAAATAAGTCATCGATCCGGGGCAGAGGGTACTTGTTCTTGATTGTGACATTGTTCAGCGCCCGGTAGTCGATGCACATCCTCACTGTTCCGTCCTTCTTGGGCACAAACAAAACAGGTGCTCCCCAGGGTGAAGCTCCGTCTCGAATGAATCCAAGGGCCTTCAGTTCGTTGATCTGCTCCTTCATCTCTTTGGCCTCCTTCGGGTTGACTCTATAACATCCCTTAGAGATCGGTGGAGAGCCAGGGACTAAATTAATAGTGAATTCTATGTCCCGATCTGGGGGTAGCCCAGGCAGACTATCAGGGAAAACATCCATGAATTCCGCTATGATAGGGTGAGGTGGTTCAGGTTCTTCAGAAATAGAGTAGACAATACTTTCCATAACCTCCGGAGCTCTAGAGACTTCAAACTCTGGCCCTCCAGGTGGGCTGAAGATTACACATCCTCTGTGACAATCTATCAGCGCATGCTGCTTGCTCAACCAGTCCATTCCAAGGACTATGTCATAGTTGGGCAAGGGCATCACCAATAAAGGTGCTACAAACTTGTGGTCAGAAATTGTAATGGGGCAATTACAAGTCTCCGTTATAGGTAGGGGTCCACCTCCAGTCATAACCCTACATATTCTCTTGCTAAAGCCCGTAACTATGTGATGTGCAGAGATAAATTTGGTTGCTATGAAACTGTGTGTTGCACCAGAGTCGAATAAAGCTAATGCAGGATGAGAATGTACATAAATGTAACCTGATATGACATCTGCATTAGGTTCCTGCTCCAGCTCTGGTTCCTCTGCAGTTAGGGCAAAAGCTCGCCCCGTCTTCTGATGCTGCCCAAATTGTTGCTGCTGAGTGGGCAGAGGTCCCTTCTGTTGATTCCCTCCAGTCTTGTTGTTTGACAAGGGACAATCCCTCACTTGATGGGTGGAAGACCCACAGATCAGACATTGTCTTAGCCTCTTCCTGCAGATGTTTGCCAGATGTCCCGGCCTCTTGCAAAAGTCGCAGATAGGAATCTGCCTCTGGGGTGCTCTTTCATTGTTCCTCGCCTGCTGGTGCTGAGGACGGTTATTGTTATTGTTGCTGCTGTTGTTGTTGTTGGGCTTCTTCTGATTACCCTGGAAGTTGCTAGTTCCAGGATAATCTCTCTTCGAGCGGGCAGGTTGACTCTTCTCTATGTCTTGGGCTCTCTCCAGAATCTTCTCATAAGTCTTAGCTCCACCAGAGATCACATGAGTGCGAATCTCCTCTCTAAGTCCATACTTGAATCGTTCAGCACGATCAGCAGGATCAGCCACCATGTTCTTGGCAAATCGGCTGAGCTGGCCGAATTCTGCCGCATACTCTCCCACAGTCATATTGCCTTGCTTCAGGTTCTGGAATTGTCGCTCCATCTCCCGCATCTCAGAAGTTGGGAAGAATTTCCTCTGGAACAACTTCTTGAAGGTGTCCCAATCGACCTGCCTATCCTGGAGTCGGGGTTCATTCCGATACCAGGTGCTAGCTATATTCTGCAGTTGGAGTCCTACAGCTTCTGCCTTAAGGTCTTCTGGAAGTCGTGCGACGCTCAGGAGACGTTCCATACTGTCGAGCCATTCGTCAGCATAGACAATTCCCTCGGTTCCCTTGAAAGGTCGAGGGTTCTGCTTCTTGAAGCTCTCAATATCCCCCACCTTACCATAATATGATCTCTAATCACTATTAATGGTCTCAAAAATTTACTAAAATTTATCCTCTAGAATGGCACTTACCTTAGCTGGTCTAGGCTCTTCTGGGTTCACTTCTCTCCTTCCAAGTGCAGCCATAGCTACATTGTGGGAGTTCTCCATTCCTTCCTTCATAATCGCGTTCTGCTCGCGATGAGATTCAGCTTCAGCCCTCTGAGTAGCTAGCATTTCCCGCAGCAAACTTATGAGTTCAGAGGGGTTCACTGGAAGCGGCGGGGCAGGTGGGACAAGCATCTCCGTCCGCAGTCCAGTCCTCGAGCCTGAAGGATCCATCGTCTGATGAACTTGAGCGTCTCCAGCATTATGATGGCGATCAGAAAGTCGCAGAGTAGGATCTGGACTGAACAGGGAAGGTGGTGGTGTGGTATGTTGAGGTGACAACTCATCTCCAACATTGTCATTCTCATTAATGGCCATGGTCTGGAAAGGTTTAGGACATAAACATAAGCAAGGTATCCTACCCGTCTATAATCAAGCAAAAATATTTATTAAGATATATCGGTCCTAAGTTGTGGCAATATGATGTTCTAGTGTTCCTAATTGTTTCTAAGTTTTCCTAAGTTGTTGACAGAGACCTGCATGGGCCACCACTAAAAACATGTCACGACCCGGTCCCCAAATACTTGGGTCGAATCGGATCATGCCCAGCCTGCGCCGTTGATGAGACGGCGGCAGTAAGCTGTAATCCATATTGCAGGTCATTTCAACAACAAGCTTGAATTTAAAAGTTGCCACAACATTTAATTTACGATAATAAAAAACTTGTCTTTCAATACAAAGTTCATAAACTGGAAATAAAGAAACAACTAAACTCTCAACTAATGTAGCATCTATGGGGACGCCACAACATCATCATCAGCTGGGAGTACCGCCGGGTACAAGTCAGGATCATAATAGCTATTGATCATCATCTCCAGATCCTCAGTAATACCTAAAATGTTATCTCCAGTCAGGAGGGAGCAAAGTACAATTCATGCAAACTTTTAACAATTAAAATATAATTTATGACATGCACTTTTAAACAATTTAAAGATGAACAGTTTTGAAATAATTCAGTACAGTGATGTGAATAGATAATGAATATGACCGGATTGGGTTACAGTAGTATCCTAGCGATACGGTATGGCTTGTCCCCGTGTGAAGAGGGGAAAGCTAACACAGTCATTATCCTAAGGTTGGAATTGGTCATATCCACTATTCTACTCCCCCAGTCCCCAACAGTACAATCAATGCTCCCGAAGGAGTTCGTGTATAATGGTGGTTTAAAATTGCAATGAAACAATTGTAAAATGATTGTAAAATTTACATAAAATGTACTTGCCTTAACTTCCGGGTTTGAAGAGTTGGTACTTCGGTATTTGGTAAGTTACACTCTTCCTTGAAATCCTACATTTCCGGGAAACTCGTTTCAGAAGCAATCTCAAGCTGTCTAGTTACAATTTCTATTTGTCTTTCCTAGTCAAATTTTACTTCTTTATTAACAAAACACGATCTTTCTAGATGAGTTATTATTTACCAAGAAAATCAATTTAACATTTCTCTTTTGGAAAACTTACAATTATCCTTTTATTTGATAAAACTTTGTATTTTTGTATATAAAATAATTACTTATCTTTTTAAGTGAGAAAATTATGAATTTATAAATATTCCTAATTATTTATGAGAATATACATAAAATTTCTATTCTACCATTTTACGTATACAAAACCACAACCAGAAAATAAAGATAAATGCTACACTACTTACTTATTACAGACCACAATTAACAAAATAAGAATTGGGCTTATGCCCTTACAATATTTTTTTTTTACATGAAATAAAATAAGAGAAAAAAGGTTAGTCCCGTAAATTGCCTACAAAATAATAACAAAAATTTCTAATTAAAAATGTAAAATAAGAATGAAGTCTCAGACTCTGGTCCAGTCATCATATCAGCTACTCTGCCTCAACGTCCGGACAAACCGGTGCGTTTGCATTTCGCTGGGGCCCATTGACCTTTAAGGTCGTCGCCCATAAATATTATAAAATAATATTTTTACCGAAAATCATTTTAAAATCATTTTTATTATTTTGTAAAAATTTTGGCAGCATCTCCTCTGTTTTCGGTCAACCCAAAAACGGGGAAAAACTTCCAATAACCTGCAAAATAATTCCCAACCCAAAAATATAAATATAACCATCACAGAAAATTCCCGAGATCAATTCGGAAAACCCGAAAATATCGGAAAATCCGAAGTCACAACGGAAACTCTTCACAGAACCACATTTTCCCAAAACCAACCGTTCCAGAGAACCCAATCCGAAAACAGAGAACAACACCAAATTTATGCATTAAATCTAAATTCCGTTTTATTCCCGCAAATTCTCGGAAAACCCGAGAATACAGAACTCAGAACCTTTTCCGAAAGAGTTCTCGGAATCCCGAGAATTCTACAGAACTAGGTTCTGTCCAAGACATTCCAGCAACCAACCAGCAACAAAAAAAATAATTTTTCGAAGAACTCGAAAAACCAAGACAGTAACGTAGTCGCTACGTTACCGAAAATCAAATTCCAGAAGGAATTTGTAGGACCAGATTTTCATCATAGACTACATAATATAGGAAAACTATAAGATTAGAGGTTACCCAATCGACAACGTGAAACCGAGAATGAACTCGGAACGGAACCAGAAGAAGTCGTCCAACAGCGAACCAGAAGCGCTCGGGTCGGACGGGGCGGTCACCGGGGCAACGCCGGCGACGGGCGGCCGGAACGGGGCCGGTTTGGCGGCGGCGACTGCGGAAAAAAAGGCGTCGGGTCGGGAAAACACGCCGGAAAGGGCGCCGGCTGGGATCGGCCTCGGGAGGGGCGCGGGTTCCCCGGTGGCTTGGGCGGAGGCCGGCGGTCGGGATCTGCCGAGGGGAGCTCGGGATGGCTAGGGATTTGGAGTAGGAGTTTGGGGAAGATGGAGAATGGGATGGTGGTGAAGGATTTGGAAGTAGAGTCTATATATAGGAAGGGGAAAAAGGGGGTTACCCATGGAAAAAGGTGAAGGGGCTCCTTGCCATAACTCCGACCGGCGGTAGGGAGGGGAAAGGTCAGCGGTTTTGATCGGAAAGAAACCGAGAAGACTTTCGGTTTAGGGAAAGGAAGAGTTCCAACACAAAAGAATTGAATAACTTTCCTACATAATGAAACAACAAGGCTAATAGCTTGCAACTCATTAATTCCTTTAAGGAACAACATTCATTCTTAATGAATGAATGGTTTTAGAAACAAAGGAACTCCACAGAACAAATAATGGGTTGGCAAATGGGTTAATGGGTTTTATAACCCACTATAATAGATGAGTTGGGCCAATGTTTTGGGCTAGAGGCTTAGGCTTAATACAAAGGCTTTCTAAAAAAATGGTTTTTAAGGACTAATAATTTGGACTTGGGCTAAATCTAATAAAAATAATTTGGGGCAACAAAAATATTTTTGTTTTAAGGAGGAAATAACAATATTATTTAGAAAAATATTCTTAGGACTCCTATTTAAAATATTTTTAATCTGGAGATAGGTTCGGGTCTGGTCACATTCAAAAATCCACGTAAAATTATTTTTTAAAAAATAATTTTCATAAAGTACAAATAATATTATTCTAACACAAATTTTAACAACACACTATTTAATTAAAATAATTCCTAAAAATATTACCGAAAATTACGGGTTTCACAATATGGGTATAGACGTTACTGACATGAAGGCAGAAGTTAAAGTGGCTTTGGACAGGTTAGTTATACTGTACGAAGAAGGAGCAACGTCGACCCGACCAACTCAGGGGGGGCTAGTAGTAGCTCCGGCTTGGCGTCTAGGCTATCAGCAGCCGGTCGCATACTACAAAGGAAGAAACAAAAGCAATCTTTCCAACCTACTCAAGAGTTGTCTGCTTACCTTAACTCTTATCAAGACGAAGATGAGACTCCAGATCACTTCGCCGTTCTAGAATGGTGGAAGAGACACGACAAGAGATTTCCTGTGCTTTCTAACATAGCACGTGATCTACTGATGGTTCCGGTGTCGACGGTAGCATCGGAGTCCTGTTTTAGTGCAAGTTCGAGGATGTTGAGCGATAGGAGGAGCCGCTTGAAGTCCGATATTTTGGAAGCAATCGTGTGCGTACAAGATTGGATGGCTGCCGATAAAAGAACACAAAACCAGAAAGATGAAGAAGATCATGACATCCACGAGCTGGATTTGGAATCGCTTTCATTGCATGAAGGTGAACAACAATGAGGCTACGGTGCAAGGTATTAGGTATGTACGTTTAAACTTATACATTTCAATTTTAAATTTTAACTTATACTTTCAAAAACTATTTTTTTTTTACTTATACTATTCAAAATTTTAATTTTAACTTATACTATTCAAATTTTTTAACTTATACTTTCAAAAACTATTTTTTACTTTTAAAAAAAAATATTTTTTAACTCCGCCTATGCCAAACAAGCATTTGCCGGTCCCAAGCCCGGATAAAGGAAGAGGGAGAAATGTTTTTTTAAAATTTTTATAAATTTTTATAAATATTTGTAATCTTTGTATAAACATTTCTATATATTTGTATAAACATTTGTATTACAAACTATTACTAAATTATAAACATTTTTGTATTACTAAATTATAAACATTTATATACATTTATAAAAATATATATAAACATTTGTATTACAAACTAAATTACTAAATTATAAACATTTATATACATATTTTGTATAAACATTTTATAAACATTTGTATTAAAAAGAAAACATTTTATAAACATTTTATAAATATTTTGTATAAACATTTTATAAACATTTAAGTTACAAATTTTTAAATTTAAAATACAAAAGAAAATGATTAAAAAACCAAATTAAAAACAAAAACTGTAAAAAAAACTTAAAAAAAAAATATATATATATATATATATATATATATATATATATATATATATATATATAATTCAAAAACCGGGTCGGTCCGGTTAAACCGGCCCGAACCGGTCCGAACCGTCCAAGCCCGGACCGGCCCGACCCAATAATGTCCGGTCCTCTGGGCCGTGCTGGACCCATCCGAAAAAAACCGGGCCGGGCTAAGCCCGGACCGAAAATGAAAGTGGGCCGGTCCTGGACCGGCCCGAAACCGGTCAGGCCCGCAGCCTTCGGACCGTGGGCCGGCCCGGACCGGCCCGATAACAACTTGACTATTGATGCTCTTATAGTCCTCTGACACGCATCAACAGATGCAATGTCTAGATGCAAATAAATTCACGGGCCAACAAGATAGATGACGACTCCGATCAAGAAAACAAGTGTCAGCAATGCAAAATACATTTATTTTTTCCCTAATACACTTCGTTAAGAAAAAGAAAAAAAAAAAAAAAACACAAATAGAAAATGAAGGGATGGAAAATGCAATAAATTGATGTGATAGGGTGTTAACCACCAAGTTGTTATCCCTTCCACTTCCCCTTTGGTTGTTGTTGTAAAAATCACACTCCTCTTCTCTCTATATATACATCGCATCTCTCTCCTCTTTCCTCTCTCTCTTTGCTTTCGTACATGTGAGAGATCTGAAAGGGTTATATACCCAAACCCAAAGAGAAGAAACCAAACCCAAAGAGAAGAAAATTGAGGAAGCAAAGATGGCTCCTCCTGATTTAGGCCTTCATCTAAAGCTCTCCACTACCAAAATCATCATCTCCAACCTCTCCAAAGACCCTTCCTCTTCCTCCTCCAGCGACCCACAAGCCAAAATCTACAGACTGGAACAGCACATCAACAATCTCGAAGAAGAGAGGCGGAAGATCGAGGTCTTCAAGCGTGAGCTCCCCCTCTGCATGTACATCCTCGACGATGGTAAAAAAAAAAAAAAAAGTTTGTTGGGATTTTTTGTTGTTGATTTCTGTTAAAAATCTGATTTTGGGATTGCCCATCTCGTAAAAATTTGTTTTTTATTTGTTTTTTTGCAGTGATCGGCGCGATGAAGGAGGAGGTGGAGCAATGCCGGAGAGAGCCAATGCAAGAGTTCATGCCGATGGCCGTGCCGGTGAGGGGCGGGGGCGGCGTCGGTAAATTGGAGAAGGAGGTAGGGGTGAAACTGGAAAAGGATTGTAAAGATAAGATGAACTGGATGAGCTCTGCGCAGCTCTGGAGTAATAATTACAGCGAGAACGATAATGTTACCAAAATTAGCAAGATCCTTCAAGAGGTCTAATATCTAAATTAACTAATTGTTTTACGTAATTTTTTTTTTTTGTTACTTTTTTGTTATTAATGTTGTTAGCAAATGATCTTGTAGAGCGCCGTCGGCGAGTCCGATCGCCGGTCGGAGAGTCCGGAGACAAAGAACAAGGCTCTCGGCGCGTTTGCGCCTTTCAGAGGGTCGAGGAAGGACGACAAGGCCGCCGCCGGTGTGAGGTCACCGGACCTCTCTTTAGTCCCGATCGCCACAGGAGAGGACAACCAGTCGTCCGACTCGAAGCCGATGGCGAGCTGCCACATCAGCCTCCAGTCTTGCTCGCCGTCGCAGGCGCAGAGGAAGGCCAGGAGGTGCTGGTCGCCGGAGCTACACCGTCGGTTCGTCGCGGCCCTCCAACAGCTCGGTGGCGCCCAAGGTAATTCATTCTTCCGCTCCTATTTTCGACTAATCAATTAGTAGACACATAAGATGGGGGAGTTGAAATTGTTGTTTGTGCAGTTGCCACGCCGAAGCAGATCAGAGAACTGATGAAGGTGGATGGGCTCACCAATGACGAAGTCAAGAGCCATTTGCAAGTGAGTCTTTTTTTCTTTTTTCCTGATCACGCGAATGAAGGAATTCCTTAACGGTTACATTGAACGTGCAATTGTTGTTGCAGAAGTATCGCCTGCACACGAGGAGGATGCCCGCGGCTGGGGGACAGGGGAGCCGCCCGGCGACGATGATAGGGGGCCTCTGGGCGGCCCCGCAGGAGAGCAATTCGCAGTCTGGCTCGCCCCAGGGCCCCCTGCAGCTGGCTGGCTCGTCGCTGGCCGTTTCCGTGACCGCCGGTGACAGCGGCGAGGACAACAACAGCAAGTCGGAGAGCTACAGCTGGAAATGAGCTAGGGGAAGAAGAGGAAGCCCTTGTACCGATGAGATGTATACAATAGTCGGCGAAACAGAGTTTAAAAAGGAAAGGAAAAAAAAAAAAAAAAGCGATGGTGTAGTGAAAGATACAGAGGTATATGGAGGAGAGAGTTCACATGAAATTTTGGGCAGAGTTCATCCATCATCAACATCACCATCCCTTAGTATTGGTTCCAGTTTGGTCCCTTTTGGTTTGTTTTCGGAAAGTATGTAAGTTTATGTGACCTCCGTTTTGAACATAGCTGGTGTTTGTGACATCTGAGGATTTGGATCCTCAACATGACTAAGACTGATTTGAGATCATCATAGTTGGTTTGTGCTACTGTTTGATACTCCTCCATGCATCCTTTGGCTTTGAGTTTTTGATTTGAATGGGGAGTTCTTTTTGCAGGTGCAGAGCATTGCATTGCATTGAGGAAATTCAGTTGAGGAATTTCACCTTGTTTTCATGATACACACAAACAACCAGTTTCATCAGTAAACTTGAGATTCTGGCAGGGCCGGCCCAGAGGTAATTCAGACAAAGACTTCGGACTTGGACAACCCTCCTCTACTTAGGGCAACCCCTAGGCTCAGTGTGATCCCAATAGAGGTCGGGGTCGAGGGTGACCCTCCAGAATCGGGCCTACAATAAAGGTCAAGGGGGCAACGAAAACTAGCTCCGGATAGGACTACCCAACTCGATTCTGGATTGGTTTCCTTTACATTGATTGCATTGTTTTGGTGGGTGGACCTCAAAAAAGCATTGGCCTACTTTACTTCGATACATGCATTTGGTTGGCTGGCACAGCTACTAGGTCGAACATGGACTGGTGATAATGCTATAAGCTGCTGAACATGGACTGGTGATAATGCACAGCATCTGATCTTTTGTAATATTGGATAGAGAAATATCATATAGCCTCTCCAGAGCCTAAACTCTTAGTAGTGAGAACTGGAAACATTTTCTAATGAAAGAGACTTTTGCAAATCAAGAAGTTGTTCATATGGAGAACCTATCACATGGGGGAGAGAGAGAGAGAGAGAGGTGACCCCCCAGGAATCTTTCCAGCATTGAAGGACATCTCCCACAAGAAGAATAATCACAGGCCCAGCACAGATTCTTGTGTGTTTTTGCAGTAGGATGGGCACAACGAAGGTCTCTCTCCCCCCTCCCTCACCTATAGTTAGAAACATTGGCAATTTGTTAGTTGAAAGCTGCAGGCAGTCCACATGTCTCTTCTAGATGCTAATATCTTCACATAATCTACAGTGTCTTTGCTCAAATTAAGGAGTCAGTTTGGTATATTTCTGAAGCTTATTGGAAGCTATGATAAGTTGCTAGTCATAAGCTGGCCAAACTTGTTAGTCTAGTCTGATGCGAAAAGGCATTTGAGGAAAAGAAAAAAAAAAGTTGTCTAATTAGAGTTTAGATCCTGAATTTTATACTAGTTTAGAGTTTAAGCCCACACATATTCAATTGAAGAGTTTAGGCCGTGGAGTTTTATTTCTTGTTTTCTATTTCCCATTATACCCCCCAACCTATATATGAAAATTTCATTATCAAACATGAAAAGAGGGTATAATAGGAAAAAAATTCATGTTCTAAACTTTTTCAATTTGACATGTTATGGCTTAAACTCTAAACTGGTATATAATCCAGGGCCTAAACACTAATTAGCCCCCAAAAAACCCTCATTTTCAAGGTTAGAGTTATTGAAAATGATTAAACTGACCAGTTATCGATTAAAAAAAAAAAACTCGGCTTAAAAGATGGAAGAGAGTTTTATAAAAAAAAAAAAATGGTAATGCAACTTACGAAACCAACCTCCATATTTTCAAAAAATATATAGTTTTTTTTTCAAAAAAAATAAATAAACACAACTCTATCAAACGATTCAAAACTGTCAAATTATGTTTGTTTCGTGATGCCATGGTAGCTTTTCTGATCGAAATAAAGTAACCAAACCAAACTGTGAAAATTCTTGATTATGCCCCAGTTCAACTTCAAGCTAATGCAACCTGGGATGGGAGCAAGCATGATCACTGAGCAAATTCTTGATTATGCAGTTCAAGACAAGAGAACCAGGGAGCAAGCATGATCAAGGAACAGGTAGATTGAGAAATCTTTATTCGGAAGGAAAAGAAAGGCCCTAATATTATGCAACTCGACTCACTAGAAAGTTATATGATTTCGGAATGGCGAAGGTGACACCCATTTTCGGCCCGAAGAGGCCCACATGAAAGAAAAGAAAACGCAATCTTCAGGCGTGGGCCTCGTTTGGTTCGCGGAAAGGAAAAGAAAGAAAATTTATTCTTTGATATTTCTTTTCCTTTTGAAAATTACAATTCCAATCAATTTCTTTTTCGGTGTTTGGAAAAATCAAAAAAATTGGGAGGAAAAGTGAATCCTTAGAGGAGGAAAATGAATCTTTGGGTTGGTGGAAGGAACCATTTTTTCCTTTATTTTTCTTCTCCTTGGGAACCAAATTCATTTCCTCCTCATCTCCTTTGGCATCCAAACATAGGAAAGTAATCACTTTCCTTTTCCAAGACTCCAATTCTGCAAACTAAACGTGGCTTTGGGTTCGTGGATTGGACTCTTAGTCTTGATACTGAATGAGAGGCCCGTGCTAGCTCCACGAGGGATAAGCAAATCTCTAGCAGGATATATTTGTCAAATGTCGGTGATAGTTGAAAGTATAGTTCTTCATAAAGACGATATGGCATAAAAAGAGTTTTTAGAGACCGAATTCGAATGACTCTTGTGGTTACCAAATGAGGATCTTGCAAACAAAGAAAAGTCCCTGGTGGAACTGGTCAGCAAACTCCAGCTCGCCGAAGAGGCGGCAGCTGCCCAACGAGCTAAGTGCGATTGGCTTCGGAAAGGGGACAAATGTACGCGATTCTTTTACGATATCATACGGATGAGACAACATCGTAATCGAATTCATCAACTCATCGACGGCCAAGGTAATGTCAGCTCGACGACCGAGAATATCCAAACCACGACAGTCAGGTACTTTAAAGATCTGTATCAACAGTCTAATTATATATCGAACTTTCCTCCTCTTATTTGCAAGAAAATAGTCACACAAGCGGCCAATGATCTCCTCCTTGCACCAATTACCATGGAAGAAATTGAGAGCATAGTGAAGAAGGCGAACCCTGACAAGGCACCAGGACCAGACGGATTTGGTAGCAAGTTCTACAAAATCCACTGGCAAGAGCTTAAAGCAGATGTTTTGGAGGTGGTGAGCGACTTTTTTACCACTGGACGGCTACTGAAAGAATTAAATCACACATTCCTCACATTAGTACCTAAGAAGGAGGGGGCTACAGATTTATCAGATTTCTACCCCATTGCCTGTTGTAACTTCCTCTAGAAAGTTATAATAGGCATTATGTGTCACCGGATGGAGGGCTTGATGGCTGATCTCGTATCCAAGAACCAAGCTGCATTCATAAAAGGGAGATCGATCTCGGAAAATTCTCTCCTTGCTCATGAATTTGTCAGAGACTTCAACAAGCCGGGAGGGAAAAAGGCATGCATTAAACTTGACCTGCGGAAAGCATATGATACAGTTAACAGGAAATTTGTATGTGCCATTATGACAGCCATGGGATTCTCCGATCAATGGGTTGCTAGAATCCGCGAGTGTATTACGACGACCACATTCTCGGTACTTATTGAAGGTCAGCCACAGGGGTTCTTTCCCAGCAATAGGGGCCTCCGACAGGGAGACCCGCTTTCCCCCGTACCTGTTCTCACTAGTGATGGAATTTTTCACCTGCTTGCTTGATTCAGCTGTTGCATGGAACCAGATACAACCTCTACATAAATCAATTCAGCCGCTAGTTAGTCATTTGATCTACGCGGATGATCTATTAGTTTTCATGCAACCAACCATGCAAGGCTTGAGGAAGATGGCGGAAATGATGGAAACTTTTGGCGACCTTACTGGACTCAGATTAAATAGAGACAAAAGCCGCATATATTTTAACCGGCTATGCTCGAATAAGGAAGAGCGGGCGAATGAGTTGGGGATTGGCCAGGCGGAATTGCCGGTGAAATACCTTGGCATTCCACTTACTACTAATTACTGTCGCCAAGAAGACTGCCACACGCTAGTGGATTACGTTCAGAAACGTATCGAGGGATGGCAAGCTCAATGCCTTTCCTTCGGAGGAAGAATTGAGTTAGTAAGATCTGTTATACTTTCCATCATGAATTATTGGTTACAGGCCATCCAAGTCCATATAGCTACACTACAACGCATAGAAAAACAGTGCACGGACTTTGTATGGCGCGGAGGAGTGCATGCCATAGCCTGGGACACCCTTTGCAGGCCAGAGGAGGAAGGGGGAGTGGGGCTCCGGCCTTTGACTCTTATCCGATCCGTAGCAGGAATGAAGATGGCGTGGAAACTCATACAGGGAAATTCACTATGGGCGGATTGGACAACCAGCAAATATCTAAGAGGCAGGAATTTCTGGGAGTATCAACTGAACAACAATGAATCGGTGACCTTCAAACACATCATTTGCCAACGAAGCAACATCATTCCACATATCAGTCGTATAATGGCGAATGGCCAGAACACCGACTTGTGGCTCGACCCCTGGATAGGACAGCAAAGCTTACTACAAATTCTCGGTCCACAATTTGATCGGGACGCAAGAAGAGGGGAGAAAGTAAGTCGCATCATTCGGCACGGAGTTTGGCGGCCGGAGCTCTATCAGAGAACTCGGAGTATTGCAGCCACAGTTGAGCGGGTGCATATCGACCCATTGCTAGGAACCGACACATGGGTATGGACGGACACCCAGGAAACCAGATTCGACGCTGCCACTACTGCTAGGAGGATCACCACTCCACAACAGTGGCCGGAGTGGGCGGACATAGTCTGGAGGAAGGACATTCCACGGAAAATGCAGCTCACACTATATAAGGTTGCTATGAAGCGTCTCCTCACCAGGGACCGACTTCAGAGATTTGGAATACTTGTTGCGGACTCGACCTGTCCATTGTGTCAGCTCGAAGAGGAGACTAAAGACCACATGTTCTTCAATTGTGTCGTATCCAGGGAGATCTGGCAGGAGCAACAACGTCGATTAGGCATACCACAAACTCAAATGCAAGATTTCGAGGAAGCTATGAAGTGTATTCGGGATCACCATGGAGCAGGAAGAAAAACAACTACATGGTTTAGAGAGGCATGCGCCCGCTTGGCGTCAGCAGTTTGGCACATATGGCGAGAAAGAAATAACAGAATTTTCCATGATACTAGAACATCGGTCATTGGCATTCTTCACAATGTCGATTATGATATTAGAAGGATGGGAGTTAGTGATAATTACCCATAAAGTTGTAACATTGATTTGATTCTCTATTAATACAATTACCTGGTTCCAAATATATATATATATATATATATATATATATATATATATATATATATATATATATGATTCTCTATTAATACAATTACCTGATTCCAAATATATATATATATATATATATATATATATATATATATATATATATATATATATATATATATATATAAAAGATCCTGACTGGATGTCGGAAGATCAGTGGAATGAACCAGGAGGACGTATTATTCCTTACATTTATAAACTAAGGAGAAACAATTCTCCGGTAAACACGCACGTCTCATTCTCCTTCTCCTTTCTCTGCCACTATTAATACAATATTTGTAGCCTGCTCTTTGTTTGCAAGTCTTTGTGCGGAGTCCCAGCTCTAGGAGGACGATTAGTAGCCCCAGATAAATTGTTGTATCATTAACAACACTCACAAATATTTTCTGAAAATTTACTTTTTATCATTTGGGTCCATAATGGCCCGGTCCATGTGGTTTTGATATGGATCTGCCAAGATCTGTGTCAAATCTGGACTCGGACCATGAGATATTTATAGAGAAGTAATGAAGTCAATCCAGATGAATAACACAGAAGATTGTCATCAAATATTATTTCTAGCTCCCTTTTATAAAATTAAAATCATAATGTAGCATGAATATATATTTTTTGGCAGCAATTACAATTTATTCATGTTATGCTGCCAAAGATGATGAAGTGCATGTTAAAAATTGATTTAGTGTTTGCTTGGCAATGATATTTTCATCTATTTTGGAAAAAATTTGAGCCGGTCTTTTATAAAATGTTTTAAAAAAAACTCGTTTCTGGTAGTTTTTTTTGAGTCACTTGTTTTTTTGGGCTCAAAACACCCTCAAAATCAGTGCAGTATTGTTTTGGGTGTCTCTATAAACACCAAAATTGAGGGTTTCTATTTTTTTTTTCATTTATATCATTATAAAAAAATATATATATAACTACAATTACTAAGGGTCCGTTTGGATAGTCTTTCTGAAATTTTGTCTTGAAAACAGTTATATGAAATTAAGTTATAAAGTTGTTTTGGGAGTATAAAAATTAGAACTTTGCGTTTGGTTACTTTTCATCTAAAGTTTTCTAGAAGGAAAAAAAAAAGAATTTTGTTTGGTAATAAAATTTTTATAAAATAATTTGTGTCCTCCACCAATCCCAAAATTTTAGAAAATATTTTTTAAAAATATTTTTATAAAACAATTCTTAAAATCTTTGTGTCATGTGTCATTAACATATATATGTGTCCTAATCCTCATTGTCACATCTGTGTCCATAAAATTTTCTATATTTCCATACGGTGTCCTGTTGTGTCTGACACTATTGTTGGCGTTGTTGCACGACAAGGACGACCACAACGAGGTCACCGCCGCCAAAATCGGCGAGAACTCAGATTCGTCGACCACGGCGAGGACTTAGATCGGCGAGGTCACCGGCCACTTCGACGAGTCTGGACTCAGATCCGTCGTCCTCGAACCGCGTCCACACCCACGTCGAGATCGAAGTAGAGCCATGGCGAGGTGGAGCCGCATCCATCCCATGCCAAGACGTCCGTCCCCTCCTGTCCACCGCGTCGAGACCCACGTCCACCCCCATAGCCACGGGCGCTGCGTGCAGGCGGTCACTTGGAGGGAGCTTTTCTCTAAAGGAAAAAAAAAGAGAGGAGAGTTGGGAAAATGAGGAGAGAGAAGGGAGTTGAGAGGTTTGGGAGGGAGGAGGGGATTGGGGCCCACAAAACTTGGGAAAAATATTGGCACATTTAGCCATAGTCAAACCGATTTCGATAAGTGTCTTAAAACTTCGATCTCGATATGAAAAGAAACGAAGAATGCAGATTACGTCGTCTCTGTGATTTTATTATTTATTCTGTATTTTTCTATTTATTAAGTCTAGATTATTTATGAATCGGGATCACTGGCAATTATAAGTCTATCCTAAACCAAACCATTCTTGATTTGATCCTAAACCAAACCAGATCCAAAACAAAAACAGCCCTGGAATTAGGCTAACCGAACTCGACCAAAATTCTGTCCGAACTCGGTCAGCAGAATTCACTTCTGGTCAGAAGCTTTACCAATTCTTTTGGATCTCCAACGTTTGAATTTTTGAACGTTAGGGTACCGAGTTCTGCTAGAACTCTGTCATAGAAAAATCTATAAATAGAGAAGAAATTTTTATTTCTAAACACAGATTCAAACTTCATCTTCTCTATCTATTCCTAAACTTTCTATTCCATTCCCAAAGCTTTAATCTTTAAATCTCCAAGTCAACTCTATTCTTCTAAGTGCCTGTGGTTTCCGAGTAGGAGTTTTGAGTTGTACAAGCTTGGCGTATAAAAGTTTTCTTCAGAAAGGTGTTGAAGTTTATTCGTGGGCTTCGGATAAAAATACGACAGTGGTAAAGTTGGCGTGTTCTTCAGAGCAAAACACGTGGTGTAATCTCTATTTCAAATAGTAGATTCAAAAATCGGGTTGAGTACTCGAGACTGTACTAGTCCTCACAGAAGGAAACCAGTATAAACCTGCTGTCTTTGCGTATTATTTTCTCGCCCTGATTTTACTGACTTATATATATATATATATATATATATATATATATATATATATATATATATATATATATATATATATATATATATATATTGCTTCACATGCTTAGAGTTAAATTTTTAAATTGCTAAATATTCTCCGCTGCACTCTATTCACCTCCCCCCCTCTAGAGGTGTCATTATTCCTACAATTGGTATCGAAGCAGGTATCTTTCGACGGAATTAACACTCCTTGAGATATGGCATCCCTATTTCCAAGCAACGGTGAAGGTCAGTCAACCAATAGGCCACCTTTATTTGATGGCACAAATTACACGTACTGGAAGACATGGATGAGCTTTTTCCTCAAGTCACTTGATTTCGATTTATGGTCGATTGTCGTCAATGGTTATAAGAAACCTCTACCTATTACGATAGATGGTGCTCTAGTTGACAAACCATTTGATAGATACACCGACAATGAAAAGAAACAAGCTGGTCTTGATGCAAAAACCATCAATGCTTTATTCTGTGCTATTGATAAAACTGAGTTCAATAGAGTCTCTACATGTGCCACGTCCAACGAGGTTTGGAAACTTCTTGAGGTTACTCATAAAGGTACTTCACAAGTGAAGGAATCCAAAATCTCACGACTTACACAAGAATATGAGGCATTCAAAATGAAGCCTAATGAGACTATTACTGCTATGTTTACTAAATTTTTATATATTGTTAATCCTCTAGCTTCCCTTGGCAAAGATTACAGCGATTATGAAAAAATTCGGAAGATTCTTCGTGGACTACTAAAAAGCTGGAATCCAAAAGCAACGGATAGAAGGAAATGATCTCTCGACAATGAGTCTTGAAACCCTGACTGGAAAGCTCATGACACATGAGTTGGACCTTCAGGATTTCAAAGATCATCATCCGAAAGAGAAGACAATAGCATTCAAGGCAAATCATAAAACAATCTCTGACGACGAGAGTGAATCAGACGATTCGGACAACGAGCAAATGGCCCTGATAAAAAGAAACTTCAGAAGATTCCTCAGACAGGAGAAGTCAAACAAGAAGAAGAAGGACTTCAAAGATGACGAAGAATCGATCTATTTCAGCTGCAAAAGAACAAGTCACATAAAGAAGGATTGTCCTGTTATAAGAAAAGGAAGCAGACACGATCAAACAAGCAGATATGATCAGACAAGCAAGAGAAGGTCAACAACCAAAAACTATGCAAACACTAGTATCTGGTGTGAAAGCGAGGCTAGTGACTCTGAAGAAGAAGATAACTCTCGGAGCTCAGCAAACCTATGCTTCATGGCTACAGATGCTAAGGTAATAACTAACATTCTCTATGAAGAATTTAATTTTGATAAATTATGTGAGGCTTTCTCTGATCTATTGGCCGATTAGAAGAAAATGATAGACATGTACAAAAATGCTAAGAAAGCGCTAAAATTTGTACAGTCTGAATTTTCAAAGCAATCTAGGATTTTAGAAGATATTAAAGATTCTTCTATTGACACCAATAAGATTAGTTCTTTAAGGCTGAGTCTGCATGATTCTCTTGAAAAGCTTGAAAAAGTAAATCAAGAAAATACAAAAGTTAACGATCTCTATGAACTAGAGAAGAAGAAGTATAACATTGCTATTCAAAGAGTAGATGCACTCACGGTCAAATTAAATGAAGCCAATAACAACTCTAAAAAGTTAGAGATAAAACTGGGCAAACAAGTCGCTAGACCAATTGCTCAGATAAACACTAGTAGAAGGCTAACACAAACACCACACTAACAACACGACTGGTATTGTTAGAAATCATACTTATATATACATGTTTCCACACAACACGAGTACACACATCTTTTCAAAAACTCAAAAGCATATTTTTCAAACAAAACCTAGCACTAACACTTTTGCTACATGTCATTATTGTGGATTAAAAGGACATGTGTCACCACAGTGTAAGATTAGAAAGCTAATAGATATGAATGTGTATAAATGGGTTCCAAAAGCTAACACATCAGGACCCTCAAAAAAGTGGGTACCAAAGGTTACATCTTCAACTTGTGTTGTAGGTGGACCTTCTTCCTCCCACTAAAAGCAAGTGGGTACTCGATAGTGGTTGCTCCAGGCATATGACAGGTGACGACAAATTATTTGCAACTTTATCGATGAAGAAAGAAGGCTATGTCTCCTTTGGAAACAATCTTAAAGGTAATATCATTGGCATTGGTGACATAGGTATCTCTCCCTCTCCTATTATTAAAAATGTTTGCTTAGTAACAAAATTGAAACATAACTTGTTGAGTATCAGTCAATTAGCTGATCACGGTTATGGAATAAATTTTGTTAAAAATAAATGTTTTGTCTATGATAAAATCTCTGAAATAATTTTCTTTGAGGGATTAAGAGAGGACAACATATATGTTTTATATTTGTTAGAAAAGACTAACAATACAGGAAAGTGTTTGTTTACAACACAAGACGAAAGCTAGATTTGGCATATGCGTCTTGGTCATGCAAACATGGACACGATTGCAAGATTGTCCACCAAAAAACTGGTAAGAGGCTTACCTGAAATAAGTTTCAAGAAAGATATGATATGTGCTTATTGTTAGAAGAATAAGGCATCTAGATCATCTTTCAAATCAATAAATGTTATAAGTACCTTTAGACCCCTGCAATTAATTTATATGGACTTGTTTGGACCAAGTACAGTCGACAGTCTTGGCGAAAAACTTTATGCTTACGTGATAGTCGATGACTATTCACGATATACTTGGGTTTATTTTTTTGCAAATAAGAATGAGGTCTTTTCCGAGTTTGTATCTTTATTTAAGAAGGTACAAAACGAAAAAGGATTCATGATTACTCGTGTTCGAAGTGATCATGGAGGAGAATTCGATAACCATGAATTCAAGTCTTACTGTAATTCAAATGGATTATCTCATGAATTCTCTTGCCCCAGAACTCCTCAGCAGAATGGAGTTGTAGAAAGGAAGAACAGAACTCTCGATGATATGGCCAGAGTTATGCTTAATTAGTACAATCTTCCTAAATACTTTTGGACAGAAGCTGTCTATAAAGTATACCATATATTGAATAGAGTTCTTATTAGACCTATCTCTAAAAAGACAACTTGGAAAAATTTGATGAAAAAGCTGATGAAGGAATTTTCTTGGGATATGCGGCAAAAAGCAAAGGATACAGAGTATTCAATAAGAAATCACTTATAGTTGAAGAATCAATCAATGTCAAGTTCGATGAGCTAAATGTCAAAAGACAATACGACAGTGACAATGAAGAAGAAACTCCCACAACAGAAGATACTTCCATGTCTTATCTGGAAAGTCTGCCGAAACGTATACGATTTACACCAGACCATCCCGAAGACCTGGTAATCGGTGATGTGTCAAAATGCGTAAGCACTCGTTCCAGCTCAAGACAATTGGTAATAGCAAATGTTGTATTTATTTCCAAAATTGAACCTAAGAATGTTTTAGAATCTTTTTCTGATAAATTTTGGATTTCTGCTATGCAAGAGGAACTTAACCAATTTGAACGGAATCAAGTTTGGGAACTTGTTCCCAAACCTATTGATCATCCGATCATTGGTACTAAGTGGGTGTTCCGCAACAAAGAACGTCTAGTAGCTCAAGGCTATAATCAAGAAGAAGGCATTGACTATGATGAGACATAGGCTTCAGTTGCTAGATTAGAGTCCATTTGTATGCTTTGTGCTTTTGCAAGTTTTCATGGTTTCAAACTTTTTCAAATGGATGTTAAAAGTGCTTTTTTAAATGGTTTTATAAAAGAAAAAGTTTTTGTAAAACAACCTCCAGGCTTTGAAGATTTCAAATTTCCTGATCATGTATTCAAGCTTCGAAAAGCTCTCTACGGTCTCAAACAAGCACCCCGTGCATGGTATGAGCGTCTTAGTTTTTTCTACTTGAACACGATTTTTTCAAAATGGAAGGTTGATTCAACTTTGTTTATAAAATTTTTGGACAAAAATGTTTTACTAGAGCAGATATATGTAGATGATATAATCTTTGGAACTACTAATGAGATGCTATGTAATGAGTTTGCTAAGTGTATGCAGAGTGAATTTGAAATGAGCATGATGGAAAAATTAACATTCTTTCTTGGACTGCAAATTAAGCAGAGTTCACAAGGGATTTTTATTAATCAAGCCAAATATACAAAAGACTTGCTAAAAAAATTTGATATGAAAAATGTCAAACCTATTGGCACTCCAATGGCAACGTCTACAAAGCCTGATATAGATGAAAGTGGCACACCAGTCGACATACGTAAGTACAGAGGTATGATTGGTAGTTTACTATACTTAACTGCTAGTCGTCCAGACATTATGTTTGCGGTATGCTTATGTGCTAGATATCAGGCTTGTCCTAAAGAATCACATATAAGTGTTGTTAAGCATATCTTACGGTACCTTAAAGGAACTTTGACAACCGGACTTTGGTATCCCAAAACTGATTCGTTTGACTTGATAGGTTACTCGGACGCAGATTTTGCTGGATGCAAAGTCGATCATAAAAGTACCAACGGTATATATCATTTTCTAGGACAGTCATTAGTCTCCTAGTTTTCTAAGAAACAAAATTCAGTTGCATTATCAACTACTGAAGCTGAGTATATAGCTGCAGGACGTTGTTGTGCACAAATTTTGTGGATGAAACAAACTCTGGAAGACTTTCAGTTATCCTTTCATCACATTCCCATTTACTGTGATAACACTAGCTCTATTAATCTCATTAAGAATCTCATATATCATTTACGCATTAAACACATAGAAATTAGACATCACTTTTTGAGAGACCTTGTTTTACAAGGTGATATTGTTTTAGAATTTGTTGATGCTGAACATCAACTAGCTGACATCTTCACAAAGCCTTTGGCTGAAGATCGTTTTAACTTTATACGAAGAGAATTATGAATTTTGGATATTGAGGTAATATAATATAATATTATTATTTAATGAACTTGAATTTGCTAAATTTATTTTGGTTATAAGCCGAAAGGGCCCTTCTGTCACACAGGTGTAAATAACCTGAAGCGACATGGTGTACTAGTCTTCGGACTACCGCTAGCTGGGATCCGGCCCCTACAGCTAACCCGAAGTATTTATGGTAATTTATGGGAAATTAATTAATAAACATTAAATTATTTTCTTCAACACAATTAATTCTAATTCTTTTTCGTCTTTATGTTAAAAACTATCACACTGTTTCCAACAACTGCCTTGAAACCCTAGAGACCAAACTCGGTCAAATTCTGGCCGAACTCGGACCGAACGTGGTCTGGGAGATTTCAAACAGAAGCTGGACAGCCGAGCCCCCCTTCTATTTAACCCTCTTTTACATCATCCTCTTCCTCACAGCACCTCCAAAACCATATCGAAACCCTAACCATAACCTTCAAGTTCTCCCTCATCCAAGCTCTTCAAGCCTTCAAACTTCGGATTCGGAGCTCTCTCGAGGTTCTCTTCCATGTCTACCATCAATTTTGATATATCTCTCTCTTTTCTTTCCGTTCAATTTTCATATGGCTCCTAACCAACCTATTTCTTCTCGAAAGAAGAGGAAAGTTGATGAAGGTTCGTCCTCGACTCCTCATGAGGCGGCCTCGTTTTCTTTTTACACTCCTTCGAGACCCGACGGAGATTTCTTCGATGAATTTATTTTTGTGTCCCAAGAAGCTTTGGACTCTTGGTTTACGGACTTTCATAAAAGAAAAATATGTTCGGGCGCTCCTATCAACTTCACGTTATTTCTTGATCACTATAGTGTATTCACATACCATCGTTTGCCAGAGTTAGTTCAATCCACTTTTTCCGTTTATACCAACGCCATTCGCATGTTTATTATAATTTCTCGATCACAAAGGGAACGGTGAAATCAAAAGTTGGTGGAGTCGACATCGAGTTTGATGTCGATGATTTAGCAATCATTCTCCACATACCCAATGACGGGAGACACTTTTCGAAATCACCTCTGTTGAGTTTCCTGAGGGGACAACTTTTGATTCCTTCCGTGATTCGCTCTGTGAACCGAATCCTCGACCCCATGGCACTCTTCGCCCTAGACATATGAACAACTACTTCTGTGATCTCTATCTCATGGTGTTCTCCACTATCCTTCCTAAGAACACTGTCACGGATGAGATTTTCTACCTGAAACTCTCAGCGATTTATCATCTTCACTTTCATGTTTCTTTTAGTCTTCCTAAGACTATCATCTCCGCTATGGATCGTTGTCGCAAGACTTCCTCGCGATGCCTTCTATACGCGATGTACCTTCCTATCATCATTCAGTATTTTGAGATCAGTCTTGAGGACTGTGCTAAGGATGCTGCTCCTGCCTATCTTCATGAGCATCGTTGCCCAGCTCAGCCTGCACAGGTTCCACCTCCTGTAGTCACTCCCATTTCCACTGGTTCTCAGGCTACTCATCCTCCTGTCGGTGTTACTCTTGAGTCCTTCAGACTCTCATGCTGGATCAGTTTCGTGCTATGAATTTTCGTACTACCCTTCAGCTCCAGGCCATCTCGAACAAGGTTCATGATTTGTCGTATAGCCTTGCTCACAACCTTAGAGGCCCTATTCCTATGGTTCGTGATCCGACCCGGCTTGGCTATCACATTGATGACTGTGAGGCGCAACGTTACTTTTGTAATGCCCCGCTCCGCATCGGTGCATTATGATGAGTCGTTGACTCGAAGAGTTGCGTTGACCCGATGGAGTATCGATGCAAGAGTTACGTTGGCCAAAGGTAAGCTTTGAGTCAGTTGGAATCTATGAATCGAATCGATGCAAAGGATAAGTTCCGTTGAGCAAGTGCTAATGTTGGTTGATCTGGTGTGCATGCTACGCCTTTATGCTGGATTACGGATCGTGGTATGGACGCGATAGGCCAAATCAACCGAGTAGTTCAAAGGAATGGCTAAGTCCGGGAGTTAGCTATGCGATCGAATTATGGAAGCGAGACGCTTCAATCGGCAAGACGGCAAGGCGTATCGGCTTAAGGTGGGCGGGTTCTTGACTCTCTCTCCCTATTCCTTCACGTCTAATAAAATATGTTATGGTATGCGTAAGATGTTATCGAGTTAGCGAGCGTGGCTCGGCAAGTAAGTGTCTAAATATGTATTGAACACTAAGATAAAACATTGAACAATCGAACAATTGAAGCGACGTGCATCAAGTGTACGGGTCGCGGTAGGGCAATGATGGTAGAACATTGAAGAACGATATTGAGATGTGCATCATGTGTACGGCTCCGAAAATATTGAACACTAAGGCGTAGAACATTGATTACGGCGCTGAGCGTGCCCTCGGACACTTATGTTACGAAAAAACTAAGTAATTACGAAATTATGCTATGGGAATAACATAAGAATGGTATGCGTTGAATACAAGTACGACATGTCTAAGCCGTTGGGCGTCGTGCATCAATATGGATGTGTTGGGGCATAACGCCGACGGAGCTCCCCATATGAATGGTGGATTATGTTTATGAGACGCGAATATGTTTATGGCACGGGAAACCGTTTATGGATCGAGACTATGTTTATGCAACGGAGGATTTGGTTGAAATGTTATGTGTGTTTGCTATGGCGCGTATTGCATGGTCAATGGACTCGGATGGCCCGTGCACAGGTACGGCTTCCCTCAAACGGTTACGCCGGGGCGCCGGGACCGTTCGGCCTAGGAGGGAATTATGTGCGGTATTTATGGTGCACAATATTCAGACGGATTGCGACCGTCCAGTGCTGTGATAAGCTATAATATCCGTAAGTTTGGGATCCTTCGGATACTGGGCAGCAACCCGTATCGAAGTGATTGTAGGCTTACACATAAGATATGCCAAGTCCATTACGGTACGAAACACCGTGACCTTCATATAGATAGGGCCGATGGGCTGAGATGAGAGTTGGGTGCAGGCGCAGGACCTGCGACCCTTATGCATTGTCTAAGTTTATGATTGGAATATTGCATAAAATATATGGTTTCATACGTAAGTTCTAACCAGTGCAGGCTAAGGAAAATGGGACGGAGATGAGCACGAACACTATATTTACGTTCATATTATGGCTAACTGTATCTGCTACAGGAACACGACATGGGACACATTTATGATAATGTGCTATGTTTAAGTATTGCTATGAAACTGATACTAAGGCTAAATAGAAAGATCACCAATTAAGTTGCATGTTTTACTAAATGATTAAGTGTTTGGTTTGGGTGCGAGCGGGTCTTGATCAGTGCGAAGCGAGGACGAAAGCACTAATCCTCCACTAGTTTATGTACAGGCTCAGGTTATGATCGGCTTGGGGCAGAGCTTGGCTTGGACGTGCCGATGCATGGAGTCCTTGGCGTTCAAGAGGAGTTTTCGCATAGGCGTTCGTACTTGAGACATGGAGATGTTCGGCCGAAGACTACTTGGTGGCTATATAGAGGCATAATGTATGGAACAATGTAATCCTTTGTGAGCTAAGAGAGATCATGAGCGTTGTAGCCAATTGGCATTTTATGTTGGGCTATTCAGAGCCTTTGTAACCTTCAGTTCATAATCAATAAAAGAGATTCTTATGTTATTCTTATTTTCTTCCGCTGCTTATGTTACGAATTTGAGATAATCACTATGTGAACCGTTATCTTGTCTTACACGAGCGCAACTCCAAGCTCGTGCGGCATCACGCCCCAGCGAGGACGATGATTCGGGTAAAATCTAGAGAGGACGAGCGATTTCCCGGATCGGGGCATGACAAGTTGGTATCAGAGCGGTTCCATCCTTTGGACCGTGCGTGAATCTCTTTGACCCTCAGTTGCTTCGCTATCGAATTCAGTTGACTCTAAGTTGTTTCCGTAACCGCATGGCTCATGGATCTGCTCGACGCTACATTAGATGTTCCATACAATAGGTCTATATTAAGTGTGTATGTCTGCCACAAGTATGTCGTGACTATCACGCTATCTCCAGGTGCCATCGGAGAGTGTTGGTTGCACGAAGTGCAACGAGTTATGGGATGTTGGTTGTACGAAGTGCAACGAGTTATGGAATGCTAGTCGCACGAAGTGCAACAGGTCGATATGTGAGGCGATGCGGGTTATGTTGCTATGCAAACGGTTATGTGTTGTTGGTTGCACGGAGTGCAGCAAGTCGTGGATCGTTCGTTGCATCGGTGCAACGAGTCGATACGGTATGATGCGTGTTGTATGGTTATGCGGATGGATAGCGATATGTTGCGCAAGATTGAGTAAAGACCTTAAGTATCGAGAATGAGTTGTTGCACGAGTTGCAATGAGCGAGATTAGAAAATGGTGGATGCGATAATAACGAGTCAAGTTGGTCGCTAATTCGAGTTGAGTAGGCGAACGTTTATGTTGGCCGAATGTCGCGTTGGGCTTTGAATAAGTGAATGTTGCGTGTGTGATCGATATGATCGCTAAGGCACGGTTAGATCGAATGTATGTCAAACTTGAGCGAACGCTAAAGCTGGGATCGGAAGGATCGCCATACGGGATAGTTGATTGAGGAATAGATGTCGAACCTATGCGGAATGTGATGTCAAGTAATGACTCGATTTCGAGTGTTATATGCAATACCACTTGTGCGAACAGTGTGGTGAAGTATTGTATCGATAACGATAGGCTCGATCCTGAGGGGTATATAGGATACCACTTAGCGATAGCTACGTTAAGCCGTTCGGTGACTTGCGATAGATCTCATCGAGATGATTATGTTGTTACGATATGTTTGTCCTCAACGGACGAAGTAGTACCGAGACTCGAGCGGGAATGACTTGATAGAAGTCGATACAATTATGCCTTGATGAATTGAGTTGAACGATTATGCGCGAGTCGTATGCATAGATGATACGTCGAATGAAGATTCGTTAAGTATAAGTCAAACGATAAATGGAGCATATGCGAAGGAATGTTACGTTGAGGAAATGGTCGAACCGGTCGAATTTATGTTGAGTTAGTACGGAAGCTTGTTCGGAACGTGTTGAGTAGGTCTGGAGAAATCGTACGAACAGATTTGGGTTAGCGCGAGGAGTCGGTAGCACGATTTGGAAGTACGAGTTAGGGATATGAGAATGGATATGTAAATTTAAAATTTTGTCGCGATGATGTTAAGTAGTTACAACTGAATGGATCTTGATACGTGAGACTTGATTCGTATTCGAGTTTGGAAAAAAGTAGTGATTTCAACGAATTCGAGCTTATGAGAAAGGAAGATGTTCAAGTTATGCATGTCGACGATGGTATTGAGGCGTATCAAAGACGATATGCAATAACTCGGGAATACTCTGATCGAATGAATGAAAATTTTGTTGAGCATTATTGTTGGATGAATAAGGTACAAGTTAAGTTGATGTCGATTGGATGATAACGGTAGGAGTGCTTCGGAGGATTTGAGAGTGAATGGATGTTACTTGGATGAAAATGAAAGTGTCTGGATTGATTCATGGATAACCACTATGTTGACATTCTTGTCTTATGCGAGTGCAACTCTAGCATCGTACATGCGTCACGCCAAATTAGGGTGATCATTCCGCGTGAGCGCTGGTATGGTGATTCATCCAGCGGGGATGACCGAACTTGTAAGGCGTGGCAAAATCGAATTTGACTTGTGGTTTGATGCAAAAGTTGTTCGAGGATGGTTTTGATGAGTACGGAATGTGTCGAGCTATGATCATAGATAGGTAAACTCGGACTTGAGGCAAGTAGATGTCATATGACTGGCAAGGATAGTCGACGATAATACATAAGTGATTGGAGTAGTATCGGCATGCAATGTGCATAAGTGATTCGAATAGTTAACGGCGCATCAGTTGCATGGGGATAGATAAATTGTGGATTTATAAAGTATGTCGGATTGGGTAAAGTCCCATAGGAAGTGTCGTAAATTGATTTGGCTCCGCGATAGGATATAGCATGGTTCGTTGTAACTGTCTCTCGTTGATGATCTTCAATTATCGAGCGTAGTTTCGGAACAGATGACCCTAGAAGACTTGACCGCCAAATCAAGTGAATGTTGAAGTCCCATAGGATAACCCTAAAGAAGTCGCGTAAGAAATTTTATCGAGGATCAAGGATGATGTATTGCATGTTAAGGATAAGTCTAAGCGAGTGAGTATCGTGTCTCGAAAGTTAGCGAGTACTAGAATCGATATGGTCAAGAAAAATTATGTTGGATCAAATAGATATTGAGGAACGTGCTTAGCGTAATGATACGGTAAGGCGATTGCAAGGATTTTTGCAAATGCGCGAGAGCAACGGATAGTAGAGCGACCCTAAGAGTTGTGTCGTAGATCGATTTGAGTAACGGTTAGGCTATGTGTGTTGAGCGCACGATTTATGTTATAAAACGAACTAGTCAAGATTGATTCGAGAATTGAGTAAAGGATTCGTACTCGGTCAAGAATAAGAGACGAGCGTATCGTAAGAGACCTTGGGTCGAAAAGATTGTTGCCTTTGAGCATCGTAGACTCAAGTTGACCTCTTGTGTCGGGAGATCGCGAGCATGATGTCTGGATAAGTTACCTAGCGGGGATAGCCCCAGACGCGATGCGTAGGCAGTTCGAGAATATGGGTTATGTTAGAATAGTTGTGTGCGAGACTTAGTACGGATTGTAGGCAAAAGAATTTGTAACATGTGGACTTAGTCCATGTCGTTAAGGCTAAGTGTTATGAATGATTGGATGAAAGACTTGAGTAGTGCGAGAGATAGGAAACGGTTGGACGAATAGGCGTTACGGAAGCTTGTTGCGATCGGATGCGCAATGAATTGATGCAGTGCGTATGTTAGATGGCCGGCGAGAAACTTATGAGATTGAAGTTACGAGTTTGAATTAAGTTATGTGCAGAAATGTTTGGAAGATGATCGCATGTTATGGGATAATGCATACGAGATGTATTTTGAGAGTAGGCGCTAAGATTTGGCTAAGTCGAGTACGGATTGATTGGTGCTTGAGGATTAGGTTGAGCTTATTAGTTTGTCCCGATATCCTACAACTGAGCTTGGCTGAAATTCATATATTGGTAGGACGCCTAAAATATGTGTATGATCCAAACAAAGTTTTATGATTCCAACGATAGTAGCACGAGATCGTGAAACGATCTAGCGGAACACTTGAATCTAATTTTTGGTTTCGGTTCGAGGACGAACCTGATTTTGAGTGGTATATTATGTAATGCCCCGCTCCGCATCGGTGCATTATGATGAGTCGTTGACTCGAAGAGTTGCGTTGACCCGATGGAGTATCGATGAAGTATCGATGCAAGAGTTACGTTGGCCAAAAGTAAGCTTTGAGTCGGTTGGAATCTATAAATCGAATCGATGCAAAGGATAAGTTTCGTTGAGCAAGTGCTAATGTTGATTGATCTGGTGTGCAGGCTATGCCTTTATGCTGGATTACGGATCGTGGTATGGGCGCGATAGGCCAAATCAACCAAGTAGTTCAAAGGAATGGCTAAGTCCGGGAGTTAGCTATACGATCGAGTTATGGAAGCGAGATGCTTCAATCGGCAAGACGGCAAGGCGTATCGGCTTAAGGTTGGCGGATTCTTGACTCTCTCCCCCTATTCCTTCACGTCTAATAAAATATGTTATGGTATACGTAAGATGTTATCGAGTTAGCGAGCGTGGCTCGGCAAGTAAGTGTCTAAATATGTATTGAACACTAAGATAGAACATTGAACAATCGAACAATTGAAGCAACGTGCATCAAGTGTACGGGTCGCGGTACGACAATGATGGTAGAACATTGAAGAACGATATTGAGATGTGCATCATGTGCACGGCTCCGAAAACATTGAACACTAAGACGTAGAACATTGATTACGGCGCTGAGCGTGCCCTCGGGCACTTATGTTACGAAAAGACTAAGTAATTATGAAATTATGCTATGAGAATAACTTACGAATGGTACGCGTTGAATACAAGTACGAGATGTCTAAGCCATTGGGCATCGTGCATCAATATGGATGTGTTGGGGCATAACGCCGACGGAGCTCCCCATATGAATGGTGGATTATGTTTATGAGACGCGAATATGTTTATGGCACGAAAAACCGTTTATGGCACAGGAAACCGTTTATGGATCGAGACTATGTTTATGCAACGGAGGATTTGGTTGGAATATTATGTGTGTTTGCTATGGCACGTATTGCATGGTCAATGGACTCGGATAGCCCGTGCACGGGTATGGCTTCCCTCGAACGGTTACGCCGGGGCGCCGGGACCGTTCGGCCTTGAAGGGAATTATGTGTGGTATTTATGGTGTACAACATTCGGACGGATTACGACCGTCTAGTGCTGTGATAAGCTATGATATCCGTAAGTTTGGGATCCTTCGGATACTGGGCTAGCAACCCGTATCGAAGCGATTGTAGGCTTACACATAAGAGATGCCAAGTCCATTACGGTACGAAATACCGTGACCTTCATATAGATAGGGCCGATGGACTGAGATGAGAGTTGGGTGCAGGCGCAGGACCTGCGACCCTTATGTATTGTCTAAGTTTATGATTGGAATGTTGCGTGAAATATATAGTTTCATACGTAAGTTCTAACCAGTACAGGCTAAGGAAAATGGGACGGAGATGAGCACGAACACTATATTTACGTTCATATTATGGCTAACTGTATCTGCTGCAGGAACACGGCATGGGACACATTTATGATAATGTGTTATGTTTAAGTATTGCTATGAAACTGATACTAAGGCTAAATAGAAAGATCACCAATTAAGTTGCATGTTTCACTAAATGATTAAGTGTTTGGTTTGGATGCGAGCGGGTCTTGATCAGTGCGAAGCGAGGACGAAAGCACTAATCCTCCACTAGTTTATGTACAGGCTCAGGTTATGATCGGCTCGGGGCGGAGCTTGGCTTGGACGTACCGAGGCATGGAGTTCTTGGCGTTCAAGGAGAGTTTTCGCATAGGCGTTCGGACTTGAGACATAGAGATGTTCGGCCGAAGACTACTTGGTGGCTATATAGGGGCATAATGTATGGAACAATGTAATCCTTTGTGAGCTAAGAGAGATCATGAGCGTTGTAGCCAATTGGCATTTTATGTTGGGCTATTCAGAGCCTTTGTAACCTTCAGTTCATAATCAATAAAAGAGATTCTTATGTTATTCTTGTTTTCTTTCGCTGCTTATGTTACGAATTTGAGATAATCACTATGTGAACCGTTATCTTGCCTTGCACGAACGCAACTCCAGGCTCGTACGGCATCACGCCTCAGCGAGGATGATGATTCGGGTAAAATCTAGTGAGGACGAGCGATTTCCAGGATCGGGGCGTGACAACTTTGACCCTGCGACTGCTCGATATGACCCCAGCCGATCTGCTGAGACCGGTCCTTCTGATGCTGCTGGTGCTGCAGCTCATGATGATGATGAGGATGATAGTTGAGGATTTGTTATTTTTCGTGATAGTTCAGTGACTTTGTTATGTTTTGACTTTATTTTAGTTGGCATGTATTAGTAATAAATGCTTCTTTCAAGCATTATCAGTTATGACTTTTTTATTTTTTTTTCTGTGTGATGTATGCAAAACTTTTTTTCAGTTTATGCTAGTATTTGCATTATTCGATGCATGTCTATTATGCTTTGTGGTTTAATATTGCTATACCATTTTGCTATTATAACAAGAGTAAGATTGATTAAGATTGATAAAATTTAGTAAGATTGATTTAGATGAGATTCATTTAGATTTGATTCATCTTGGATACAACTTACGATTTCCGATAATTATTTACTGTATTACTAATTTGGTTTGAAAGAATTTTGGTTTAGACTCTACAGATACAGATTCAGCAGAATATTTTATTACGGGGGAGTAATAAGACTTGACCGTACACTATGGGGGAGCATTGAGCATTGTACTGTACCATTTTTGACGGACAAAAAGCTACTACCGTACCTTCCGTACTCATCAAGTCTACTTCCACTTCAAGTTGAACTTTTCCTTAAGTATCAATCATAGTTTTGTCACATTATCAAAATATGGGAGATTGTTGGCACATGTAGCCATAGTCAAACCGATTTCGATAAGTGTCTTAAAACTTCGATCTCGATATGAAAAGTAACAAAAAATACAGATTGCGTCATCTCTGAGATTTTATTATTTATTCTGTATTTTTCTATTTATTGAGTCTAGATTATTTGTGAATCGGGATCACTGGCAATTAGAAGTCTATCCTAAACTAAACCGATTCTAGATTTGATACTAAACCAAACCAGATCCAAAAATCAAAACAGCCCTGGAATTAGGCTAATCGAACTCGGCCAGAGTTCTGCCCGAACTCGGACCGAACTCGGTCAGCAGAATTCACTCCTGGTCAGAAGCTTTATCTATTCTTTTGGATCTCCAACGTTTGAATTTTTGAACGTTAGTGTACCGAGTTCTGCTCGAACTCTGTCATAGAAAAACCTATAAATAGAAAAAAAATTATTTCTAAACACAGATTCAATCTTCATCTTCTCTATCTATTCCTAAACTTTCTATTCCATTCCCAAAGCCTTAATCTTCAAATCTCCAAGTCAACTCTATTCTTCTAAGTGCCAGTGGTTTTCGAGTAGGAGTTTTGAGTTGTACAAGCTTGGCGTATAAAAGCTTTCTTCAGAAAGGTGTTGAAGTTTGTTCGTGGACTTCGGATAAAAACACGATGGTGGTGAAGTTGGCGTGTTCTTCGAAGCAAAATACGTGGAGTAATCTCTATTTCAAATAGTGGATTCAAACATCGGGTTGAGTACTCGAGACTGGACTAGTCCTCACAGAGGAAAACCAGTATAAACATGCTGTCTTTGCGTATTGTTTTCTCGCCCTAATTTTACTGACTTACTTGCAATTATTATTATTATTATTATTATTATTATTATTATTATATATATATATATATATATATATATATATATATATATATATATATATATATATATATATATATATATATATTGCTTCACCTGCTTAGAGTTAAATTTTTTAAATTGCTAAATATTCTCCGCTACACTCTATTCACCCCCCTCTAGAGGTGTCATTGTTCCTACAAAAAATGCTTTGAGAAAACAGCTCTGAGTTGTCTTTCGATAATTGAGTTTAAACACTCATCTCTAAAAAAATTTGGAAGGTGGTTTCTGAAAATGGATTGCCAAACACAATTTCCTTAGGAGTTGATGTTTAAACTCCAAAAATAGGTTTAAAATATGGAACCAAACATGCCCTAATACTCTACCTTTTTTTTCTTACGTCTTTATTTCTCTTGAGATCCCATCTGACGACTACTTCCTCCAAAAGATGAGTTTTTTTTTTAAATTTTTGTGATCCATTTGACGTAGTCATGACATAAAATAGTGCGATCCATTTGATGTGTTAGTGAATTCCTTGCTCTTAATGTCTAAAATTTACTACTTGTCAAACCATTTTATGCTTGCAAGTTATACGAGTGTTTAAGTTATTATTTGAAAAGACAATGATTGGATCGTGAATCGAACCAAACTAGTCGGTTATTTCAAAGGTCAAGTCGAACCAATCCGACTGGACCATTGGTTCGATTAAAAATTAATCGATTTGGTTTGATTTGGATCGATTTGGTTGGTCTGACCCAAATGTGCACATCTCTAAAACCGGACTTCGATTCGGCCCAGCCCGATAGACGCATGACAAAATTATAGTTAAAATGACAATATTTTTCTAATAGTTGCACTTTCCAACTCATCATTTGTTACAAATTTTTTCCTCAGCAGCTTTATAAATTTCAACCAAACAACTTTCCTTTCCTAACAACAAGCACGCATCATTATTATCTGCCTAAACAATGGGCTTGTAAATATACTTTCGTTATTTGCATCTCTAAAATCCTAAAATAAACATACGCCAAATCCAACGTTAAGAGAAGGCACGTGTCATTTGTCTACAAGTAAACTAATAATACTATGTTAGTCAAGCGCTTGTAATTTATATGGACACTACACGAGATCGGCGAGCCTCCAATCGTAAGGACATATAGATATATGAGTTGTAATATAAAAAATTACTATGTTAGCCTTATAATCCCATTAGATATATACGCAATTAGATATATACGCGAAAACTTGTAAATAAAACTAGCAAGCTAATAGTCGTCGGCAGTGTTGTTATCTTTTTCATTTCATACTGTGCAAATGAATGAAATACTTTCCTGCTAAATCACAATAATATCTTCTTCTTTTTTTGACTAATAAAGGTTGGTATTATTAGTGCCGGGGCACAATTTTTCGATAGAAAACTGAGAATATGAAACAATTGTAAAAACAATGTTCCAATGCAACACTTCTAGGAAGGTTGCGCAAGTATAACGAAGATCTAAAAAGATATCGTTATGATATTACGAGAATCTAAAATGATTTCGTAATCACAGCAATCAGATTGTAGTACTTCTAAAAAGAAGATACAATCAGAGTTACTGGCAGAAACGAAGAAGGTGACTGGCGAAAGATGGAAGAACTCCTGCTGGGGTGAATGATCACCGTTGCTCAAAGCTTTATTCGCCATACACGAACAGCTTCCAGGAACCAGCAAGTTCGTCGGAGAACTTGGAACACTACTGCTCTTCTGACTCCTCGGATGGACATGAACTCCCGTGCAAAAAGCAACGCTGGTACTGCGCCTTTCCTCTCTCTCTCGAAGACTGCAGATCAGAACTGTATTAAAGAACACGTCTGGAAATCTCTGTTTACTTGTGCTAAAGAACACTTCGTAAACTTTTTGGTGGCTTCTCTTTCTATACTGTAATGAGCCTTGAGAGAGAGGATGCCTTATATAGGCCCTGCAGCAACCACAAAGTTAGGGACGTGGTAATAACCACCCCGAACATGTAGCAACCGCCCAGAACATGCTAACGCACGTTCTGCTGCCAACTGCGCACACCCAGCGCTCTTCTTGCACTCTGCGTAACAAAGCGCGCACTGAACTCCGCATACTGCGCGTACTGCACGCACTGTGCACACTGCGCACGCAGCACAACCAGCGCAACCCGAGCAACCCGCGCAACCCAGCACAACCCTGCGCAATCCAGTGCAACCCAGTACACCCAAGCGCAACCTGAGCACAACCTAGGCGCGTACCTGGGCAGCGCAACTGGGCTTGCGCAAAAGGCATGCGCAACTGGGCAGCGCAACGAGGCTGTGCAAGTGGCTCGCGCAACGAGCGCAACTAAAGCGCATTATGCGCCTAGCGACGATCCTGACGTGCTAAGTGCAAAGTGCGCCAACAAAATGCCACATTACGCCTCATGAGCCCATGAGCCCGAGTTCGAGTCCGAGTCCGAGTCGCTAAGCCCCTACGGGGCTTAGCTCCCATGGAAATGAATTTTCCAAGAGCAAAAAGCATGAATGCTTTTATTATTGATTTAGTCCTTTTCCCATTAGAAAAATAACCCCACATGGCACACCCATGTGCACCTCCACACCACATGTACATCTTTAAAATAGGAAAGCTATTATATAGAGATACAACTCCTTTGGTCTAGCTGATGTGGGACTAAAAATCACTTAGGAAGAGACCAAACTCCAACAATCCCCCACATATCTCTATATATATGGGTATAAGTGTTCCCCACAGTAACTGTCCATCATGCATTAGGAGAGATGTCGCTTACGACTTGAATCTTCCCGTGTGGGTCAAATAACAGACTATAATACAAGAATGGACTAAGCCTTGAATTCTGCATCATAGCTGAAATTCTTTCCACTCGCATATTGTAGTTACGTGTGCTTCTGGCTACACATTAAAGGCCCTGTGCCAGCCTAGTTTTAGTGTATAATTTTGGGCGTCTACAAGTTTACCCTCAAGATACGGCCTGATATCTCTTTGTCCATACACTATAGGTGAGTTCATTATAAAGAGACATGGCATGAAGCGCTTTGCGCTTTCCTTGTGGTGCTACGCCGCCATGACATGGCTTAAAGCCGAGGCCTTACCCCGTACCGGGAACCTCATCGTAGTGTCATACTACTATAGCATGAGGCAACCGCCTCTTTGTAGTGCCAAACTATCCAGCATGAAGCCTTAGACTCCCTTGCGGTGTTACGCCGCAACGACATGGCTTGCAAGGCCGAGGCTTTATCCCTAACAGGGTACCTCATCGTGGTGTCTTGCCACTGTAACATGAGGAACTCCTCCTCTTTGTAGTGCTGACCACACCCCTCTTTATTTTTATCATACAGCATTAGGCTAACTACCTATTTGTGGTGCTACGCCGCTGTGACTTGGCCTGCAAAGCCGAGGCTTTATCCTATTACTCGGCAACACCCCACATATAGGAACCTCATTGTGGAGTCATCCCACTGTAGCATGGAGTTTCACTCCTTGTAGTGCTGCTCTACCGTGCTTCCTGTAAAGCACACCAGGCATTCACTCTGCCTGAGAACTCATTAAGGCAATTAAGCCAACCTTCCCACAGGAACCGTTTTCTGCAGAAAACAACAGTAGACAACAGTGGTTATAGGTCCGTAACCTCTCCATGTCCAATAGAACATGTACCCAGCGTTCCTGATATTCTTCCGATTAGTGGTCCTCCCTTAAACCAAAAGCTAGATGCCTAGTAGATAAATCTTTGAACTAATAGCATAAAACTTTATGGTAGGAATACAATAATACAATATCAGAATGCCTTCAAGCCTATTTTACAAGCTGTGCCATCGACCCGCTGGCGCTTGAGGCCCTTGGTGAACGGATCCGCCAGGTTCTCCTGACTCCGAACATCAATCACTGCAATAACACCTCTCTTGATAAGATCGTGTACTGCCCTGTGCTTAAACCGCACAGTCCTCTTCTTTCCGTTGAAGAGGTCATTCCGCAGTCGCCTGGTTGTCGCAGTATATCGATATCGCCGGTATTTATGCCCCAACCACTGGAAGATCATACATGAGCTCCCGAAGCCATTCTGCTTCCTCGGCTGCGGTATCAAGTGCAAAGAACTCAGATTTTATGGATGACCGCGAGAGCATAGTCTGCTTCTTCGACTTCCACGATATAGCAGCTCCATCCATTGTAAAAATGAATCCACCTGTGGACCTCTCGCTCTCCACCTCTGAGCACCAACTGGCATCACTGAAGCCTTCCACTACCTGCGGATCTTCGTTGTAGTACAGTGCATATGTCTGAGTCTTCTTGAGATATCTCATAACCCGTTTTACAGCTTTCCAGTATTCAGCACCTGGGTTGCTCGTGAAACGACTCAGCATTCCCACGACGAAAGCTATGTCAGGCCTCGTGGCAGTAGTAGCATACATCAAACTTCCCATTACGCTTGCATACTCCAGCTGTCTGACGCTTTCCCCTGAATTAGGCTTCAGTTTCAGATCACACCTGTACGACGTATCGATCCCTGGAAGATCTCTATACCCATAACGAGTGATCATTTTCTCAATATAATGAGACTGTGACAGCGTTAGTCCAGTGTCTGTCCGGATGATCTTGATCCCTAAGATCACATCAGCTTTCTCCAAGTCCTTCATACTGAACTTGCTTGAGATAAATTTCTTTGTCTCCGTGACACAGCTAATATCCGTACCCAGGATAAGCATGTCATCCACGTACAGACAAACGATCACACCTCTTCCATCAGCGAACTTTGTGTAAACATACTTGTCCGTATCGCTGACCATGTAGCCATTTGACCTTATAACTTTGTCAAATTTCTCATGCCACATCTTGGGAGCTTGTTTAAGACCGTACAAGGATTTCACCAACTTGCAGACTTTGTCTTCAAGACCCCTGATGACAAATCCCTCTGGTTGTTGCATGTAAATCTCTTCGGTCAGCTCGCCATTTAGGAAAGCCGTATTTACATCCATTTGATATATCACCATCTTATGTATTGCTGCGATAGCAATCAACATTCTGATGGTGGTCATCCGGGCTACTGGAGCATACGTGTCAAAATAGTCAATCCCCTGCTTCTGAGAAAACCCTTTGGCTACCAACCTAGCCTTGAACTTGTCAATAGTTTCGTCTGCTTTTATCTTCTTCTTGAAGATCCATTTACATCCGATGGGTTTCGCTCCTTCAGGAAGATCAACCAACAACCAAGTGTTATTTGAGGTGATGGAATCAATCTCATTGTCAATCGCCTCCTTCCAGAAAACTGTGTCTCTGGTCTTCATCGCCTCATCATAGGTAAGCGGATCTGCTTCCACATGATAGGTGACAAAGTCATTTCCGAAGTCCTTCGGCCTCCTCACACGCTTAGCTGACGGCTCAGCTTGTTCTAGTTCAACCGTTGTTTCAACAACAACATCTTCTTGGACCACATCTTCATTGAAGACTTCAGTTTCTTGCGTACCCTCATTGTTCTCCGGTACATCTGTAAGAACAATATTCTTGTGCCTTGCAAATTTGTCTTCAAAATATTCTACGTCGCGAGATTCAATTATATGATTTGACTCAATATCAAGAAATCTTCGAGCATCACTCTTCTCGACATACCCCAAGAAGATCGTCTTCGTAGTCCTTGTCCCAAGCTTCTGAATCTTCAGATCTGGAAGCTTGACATATGCCAGACACCCCCACACTCGAATGACATTCAAGTTAGGTCTGACCTTGAACCAGAGTTCATGAGGAGTAACGTCTGAAGTTGCATGAGGCACTCTATTTAGAATAAAAGTGGCCATCAATGCAGCTTCTCCCCAGTAGCACTTAGGGAGACCAGCAGTCAACAATATTGAATTTATTATTTCAGTCAACGTCCTGTTCTTCCTCTCAGCTACTCCGTTTGATTGAGGAGAGTACGGAGCCGTAGTCTCATTGACAATTCCATGTTCCTTACAGAACGATGCGAATTCATGAGACCTGTACTCCCTACCTCGATCACTTCTTATCCTTTTGAGTTGTTGTCCAGTCTGCCGCTCCGCTTCGGCTCTGAACTCCTTGAACTTCTTGAATGCTTCGTCTTTAGCCTTCAGCAAGTAGATGAACGCATACTTTGAGAAGTCATCGATGAAGGTTATGAAATACTTTATCCCGGCCTTTGTAGAGAACTGTTTGAAGTCACAGATATCGGAGTGTACCAACTCCAGAAGATCTGTACTTCGATTAACCCGAGGAAAGGATTTCCTTGTGATCCTTGTTTGAGCATAAACTTCACATTTCTCTACCTTACCCCCACACTTGGAGATAAGTCCTAGACTAGACATTCTGTTTATTCGTTTACAATGAACATGTCATAGCCTATTATGCCACAACTCAAGAGTATAAGCAGAATGAGTGACTTCATTAATCACATTAATTACATTAGACTGATTTACAAGCTGAATTTTGAACATTCCTTCGGTATAAAAAGCTTTCCCGAAATATGTTCCTTTGAAAGACATCTCCATCTGGCCAGCATTGATGTCCATCCTGAGGCCTGCTTTGCAAAGTAGGCCTCCTGAGATCAGGTTCTTGGCGATAGCAGGTACGTGCTTCACGCCTTGAAGCATCAGAGACTTCCTCGAAGTCAGCTTCAACACCACCGTCCCAATCCAGAGCACTTCAGCTTGTGCCTGGTTCGCCATCATAACCACTTCAGAAGTAGGTGTATAGGTGGTGAACCACTCCTTACTGGAGCAGACATGGCAGGAGGCTCCAGTGTCTACCCACCAGTCAGAGTCAGTCCTTACCGCATCAACCTGTGCAATCATAGCAACAATGTCAGTGATCATAGATACCTTACTAGGCTCTCCTTGCTCTGATTGCTTGGTTTTTTGTTTTGCACTTATTCTTAAAGTGGCCCTTCTTGCCACACTTGAAGCAAGGCATTTGAGACTTTGGCTTCCTTTTCTTGATAGAAGTTCCCTTGACTTTTAGATTGTCAGAGTCCTTCTTCTTGCTGTGGAAAGCCGCCTGCTTTTCCCTTGGTTCCTTGGTCTGAACCAGATTGGCGTTAGCCAATTGCTTGGACAGTGCGTCCACCTTCAGTTGAGCCCGCATCTGGTCCTCAACATGGATTTCCTGTAGGAGATCTTCTAGGGTGATCTCCAGCTTCTTCCTATGCATGTTTGCATAGAACTTGCTCCACCCAGAGGGGAGCTTTGAGACAATCCCTCTAACAACAAACTTGTCGGGGAGGGGCATCGCCTCGTTTTCCAGCTTCTGTCGCAGTTTCATGAATTCCTTCACCTGCGGCAGCATAGACTTTTCGTCCTCAAAGAACCACTTGTGATATTTTTCAACCACAAATATTTTACTGCGGTTCTTGTCTTCTTCGTAGAGTTTTTCTAGAGACTCCCATATGTCTCTAGCGATATTCTTCTTAGAATAGGATTCTGCAAGGGAATCCTCCATAGCATTCAGGATAAGCAGCCTGCAAATGCTATTTTCTCTTCTCCACTTGGCCTGAAGTTTAGTAGCCACAGTAATGGCGGCAGCAGACCCAGTATCTGGAACAGTAGGTTCCTTTTCAAGCAGCACGTGATCAACGTCTCTGAGTTGAAGAGTAAGATAAACCTTCCTCTTCCAGACTTGATAATGCTCTCCATCAAACTTCTCTAACTTACAGAAGTCAGTGTTTAGGCGTGAAACATTAATGTTTTCCATCGTAGCGATAAAGCTTTGAGATTGTTAGTGCCGGGGCACAATTTTTTGTTAGAAAACTGAGAATATAAAACAATTGTAAAAACAATGTTCCAACGCAACACTTCTAGGAAGGTTGCGCAAGTATAACGAAGATCTAAAAAGATATCGTTATGATATTACGAGAATCTAAAAAGATTTCGTAATCACAGCAATCAGATCGTAGTACTTCTAAAAAGAAGATACAATCAGAGTTACTGGCAGAAACGAAGAAGGTGACTAGCGAAAGATGGAAGAATTCCTACTGGGGTGAATGATCACTGTTGCTCAAAGCTTTATTCGCCCTATACGAACAGCTTCCAGGAACCAGCAAGTTCGTCGGAGAACTTGGAACACTACTGCTCCTCTGACTCCTCGGATGGACATGAACTCCCGTGCAAAAAGCAATGCTGGTGCGGCGCCTGTTCTCTCTCTCTCGAAGGCTGCAGATCAGAACTGTGTTAAAGAACACGTCTGGAAATCTCTGTTTACTTGTGCTAAAGAACACTTCGTAAACTTTCTGGTGGCTTCTCTTTCTATACTGTAATGAGCCTTGAGAGAGAGGATGCCTTATATAGGCCCTGCAGCAACCACAAAGTTAGGGACGTGGTAATAACCACCCCGAACATGTAGCAAGCACCCAGAACATGCTAACGCACGTTCTGCTGCCAACTGTGCACACCCAACGCTCTCCTTGTACTCTGTGCAACAGAGTGCGTACTGAACTGCGCATACTGTACGTACTGCGCACACCGCGCACGCAGCGCAGCCAGCGCAACCCGAGCAACCCGTGCAACCCAGTACAACCTTGCGCAATCCAACACACCCAAGCGCAACCTGAGCGTAACCTGGGCGCGCACCTGGGCAGCGCAACTGGGCATGCGCAACTGGGCAGCGCAACTAGGCTTGCGCAACGTGGCTGCGCAACTGGCTCGTGCAACGAACGCAACTAAAGCGCACTATGCGCCTAGCGACGATGCTGACGTGCTAAGTGCAAAGTGCGCCAACAAAATGCTACATTATGCCTCATGAGCCCATGAGCCCGAGTCCGAGTCCGAGTCGCTAAGCCCCTACGGGGCTTAGCTCCCATGGAAATGAATTTCCCAAGAGCAAAAAGCATGAATGCTTTTATTGTTGATTTAGTCCTTTTCCCATTAGAAAAATAACCCCACATGGCACACCCATGTGCATCTCCACACCACATATGCATCTCTAAAATAGGAAAGCTATTATATAGAGATACAACTCCTTTGGTCTAGCCGATGTGGGACTAAAAATCACTTAGGAAGAGACTAAACTCCAACAATCCCCCACATATCTCTATATATATGGGTATAAGTGTTCCCCACAGTAACTGTCCATCATGCATTAGAAGAGATGTCGCTTACAACTTGAATCTTTCCGTGTGGGTCAAACAACAGACTATAATACAAGAATGGACTAAGCCTTGAATTCTGCATCATAGCTAAAATTCTTTCCACTCGCATAATGTAGTTACGTGTGCTTCTGGCTACACATTAAAGGCCCTGTGCCAGCCTGGTTTCAGTGTATAATTTTGGGCGTCTACAAGTTTACCCTCAAGAGACGGCCTGATATCTCTTTGTCCATAGGTGAGTTCATTATAAAGAGACATGGCATGAAGCGCTTTGCGCTTCCCTTGCGGTGCTACGCCGCCATGACATGGCTTAAAGCCGAGGCCTTACCCCGTACCGGGAACCTCATCGTAGTGTCATACTACTGTAGCATGAGGCAACCGCCTCTTTGTAGTGCCAAACTACCCAGCATGAAGCCTTAGGCTCCCTTGCGGTGTTATGCCACAACGACATGGCTTGCAAGGCCGAGGCTTTATCCCTAACAGGGTACCTCATCGTGGTGTCGTGCCACTGTACCATGAGGAACTCCTCCTTTTTGTAGTGCTGACTACACCCCTCTTTATTTTTATCATACAGTATTAGGCTAACTGCCTATTTGTGGTGCTACGCCGCTGTGACTTGGCCTGTAAAGCCGAGGCTTTATCCTATTACTGGGCAGCACCCCACATATAGGAGCCTCATTGTGGAGTCATCCCACTGTAGCATGGAGTTTCACTCCTTGTAGTGCTGCTCTACCGTGCTTCATGTAAAGCACACCAGGCATTCACTCTGCCTGAGAACTCATTAAGGCAATTAAGCCAACCTTCCCACAGGAACCGTTTTCCGCAGAAAACAACAGTAGACAACAGTGGTTATAGGTCCGTAACCTCTCCATGTCCAATAGAACATGTATCCACCGTTCCTGTTATTCTTTCGATTAGTGGTCCTCCCTTGAACCAAAAGTTAGATGCCTAGTAGATAAATCTTTGAACTAATAGCATAAAACTTTATGGTAGGAATACAATAATACAATATCAGAATGCCTTCAAGCCCATTTTACAAGCTGTGCCATCGACCCGCTGGCGCTTGAGGCCCTTGGTGAACGGATCCGCCAGGTTCTCCTGACTCCGAACATCAATCACTGCAATAACACCTCTCTTGATAAGATCGTGTACTGCCCTGTGCTTCAACCGCACAGTCCTCTTCTTCCCGTTAAAGATGTCATTTGATGCCACCGCCGCAGTCGCCTGGTTGTCGCAGTATATCGATATCGTCGGTATTTGTGCCCCAACCACTGGAAGATCATACATGAGCTTCCGAAGCCATTCTGCTTCCTCGGCTGCGGTATCAAGTGTAAAGAACTCAGATTTCATGGATGACCGCGAGAGCATAGTCTGCTTCTTTGACTTCCACGATATAGCAGCTCTGTCACCCCCAGTTTTTCAAATTAGGGGTATTTTTGTCATTTTCAAGTTTAATAATATTTTAGGAATTTTATTTGATTTTATATGATTTTTAGGAATTTATTTGAGTCAGTTTGGATTTTATCCAATTCGGACCCAAATTGGAGACCCGGGTAGCCTGGACCCTAGTGGAACCCCCATACTAGCTGGGCTTAGCCCATGTACCATCATAAATAGGTTAGAAATTATTAACCTACTTTCCATGACTTAATTAGTCTATTAAGAGACTTAATTAGTTGTTTAAAATCAAACCGAATTGAACCGAACCAACCCAAACTTGAATTGAACCCAAACTTAGGATTATAGGGTTGTGGGCTATTGGGTCCCAACCCAATAACCCCCCTAAGGTGGCCGGCCATGAAGAGAACCCCCCCCCCCCCTTCTCTTCCTTCACACAAAAGTCTTCTTCTTCTTTTTCTTCCACAAATTTCCTTTCTTTTCCAAGTTCTCTCTCTCTCCATTAGGTATGGTATTAAACCCTTCATTTAATTCCTCTCTTTATTTATGACCTTCACAATAAGTGTAGAGAATCTCATTCTCTACACTTTGCCCCTATTTTTGTAGGTTTTCTCTAAGATTCTAATTAAGTGGTTTAATTAAGGGAGAGGTTATGTTAGAGAGTATATGTATATATATAGGTATATATATATGTGTTTGTATTAGATATATATAGGGATATATATATATGTATGTATTTGTGTGTGTGTGTGTAGAGAGTGGTAGAGGAGAGGATGAGAGTGGTGGTTGTGTGTGTGAGAGTGTGTGTGTGGGAAATTATATATGTATATGTATGTATATATATATGTATATGTGTATGTATATATATATGTATATGTGTGTGTGTATATATGTATATGTGTGTGTGTGTGTATATATGTATATGTGTGTGGGTGTATAGGTGTAGAGATATATGGTTTTGTATATATAAATAGATAGAGAGGAGAGGATATATGTATATATATATGATTATATATAAGATAGATAGATAGATAGATAGATAGATAGATATAGATAGATAGATAGATAGATAGATAGATGGATAGATAGAGAGGAGAGGAGAGGAGAGGAGAAGCAGCAGCAGCAGCAGTAGGTGCTGCAGCAGCAGCAGCAAGCAGCTATGCAGCAGCAGCAGCTGCAGTTGCAAGGCAGCAGCAGCAGCAGTTGCAAAGCATCAGTAGCAGCAGCAACTAGCAGCTAAACCCCCCCCATTTGACCCCCTAGCACCCCATGAACCCCCCCCTACTTAGGTATATATATATAGATATATATATGTTGATATAGAGGAGTTTAGAAAAAAGGAAATTGGAAGTAGAGAGGGAAAGAGAGTTTAAGAAATTAGAAGAGTAGAATTAGTAGGAGAAGGGAATTTAGGAGGAGAATAAGAAGGAGAGATTAGAAGAAGGATTAGAAGAAGGATTAGAAGAAGATTAGAAGAAGAAGATTGGAGAAGTAGAGAAGAGGAAGATTTAGAATCGAGAGTCAAAAAGGAGATTTAGATCGAGGATAGAAAACGAGGTTTTTGGTAGATATCGAGTTAGAGGGCGGATTTGAGCCCGGAGCGTCGGATCGCGACGAAACTTGACATGGACCTAGGTTATGTGATTTAGATTTTGCGGGTGAGCTCCCGGATGGAAATCGGGGTCATAGGGCGCCGGTATCGCGCCGTATCAGCGCGTATCTCAAATACTTGAGATTTCTGCAATAGGCCGTAAGGTGGACCAAACGTCCACTTTACTTAGGTATTTTGGTAGATTACGAACCTATAGGATAGTACCCTACTACCCTAGGGAGAGCGGGTCAAAATAAGTAGCGTAGGTAGGCTATCTAGAATATCGCCAAGGGTAGAAATTACCCTTAAAAAGGGGTAAATTAGAGATTTGGCCTACGGCCGAGAAATTGAGTTTGAAGTCCAAGATGGACTTCGACATAGGTTATATAGGTTGGTAATGAGTAGGATTAGCTGTCTAAACCTAGTCTTGGACCCGGTTGACCACGGTTGACTTTTTGGACTAAAAGTCAACCATGGGTCAACACTTTACCCAATTTGGTCCCAAATTCCATCCAACTTGGCCCGTTGACTAAAGTCAACTATTAGTCACCAGTGACTTAGTGTTGACCTAGTGTTGACCTCGAGTTGACCAGAATTGACCCGTTGACCAAAAGTCAACGGTAAGTCAGTTTTCGACCTAGATTGATCCGGTTGAACTTCTAATGTTCTCCTATGACCAAGATTGACCCGACTGGACATGTCTTGACCTAGAATGACTAAATAGGGTTTATTTTGATTTAACTTTACTTCCTAAACTTAGTATTGATACGTCTTGTTCTCTATAGGTCCTCGAGATACTGCAGTTGCTCCAGTCGACGTATTTTATCATCTTACAGGCGAGTACATTCTCTGATACTTATTCCCAATTTATGATAACTGCTATGATTCATGTACTTAGTGTTGATATGCTTATTCCTGACACATGGTTCTCACGGATTGGTATTCTTGGATCCCGACGAGAGATGTTTTCTCCTTCTTAGGTTGGGATATATTGTGCAAGCATCCTTGTAGCTCTTGCTCGATATATGGTCACTGATTCTAGAGAAGGCTAGCTACCTTCTCATTAGAATCCCGTGCAGTGACGTGTCCTGTTTGGATCCATTCTACCAGTTGGGGTAGGGGGAGTAGTAGCGTAGGCCTGTGATCATATCCCCTTGTTATCTTGAACAGTGTGGGTCATATACCGCACTTATGACTTGCCAGGCCGATTCTCGACAGGTTTTGTTATATATATAAACTGTTGTCAGACTAGAAAATACACAGCGTTCCACGCCGTTTTTCCGGTGAGGGCTGGGCGTTGTCGCGTCACGTGCCCTTTTAGCGGGTGCGGGTCGTGACACGTTTTAGTGGTGGCCCACGCAGGTCCTGAAGTCGCAATTAGTGCGATGTCGTAGCGGCACTCGTCTTAGAGTGTTGACTACGAGCCTGTGTTACCCATAAGAATAGTATGCTAGGAGTGCTCAATCACAGTAGGATCTCTCATTGCTTATCTTGCTTACCGTCTTTGATATTGATTTACTGCTTTCTAGCTGTCCTCCTTTGATATTGCCTTCATGTGCCATATTGATATCTTCTTCTTAATTTGTCTCCAGGATATTGATGACTCATTCTCCTGGCGAGGGGCTCGGGGAGACGGAGAGGTCTGCCACTTCTGGCGGACAGGCTCCGGTTACTTCCCCGGCTGACGGGACTTCTGTTGGGGCTCTTGGGGGTACTCCTCCAGCTACCTCTATGACCGTCCCTGGGGCCGTTGCGGGTACTCTTCCCGTAGTGCCAGGGGCTACAGCGGGAGCTGCGGCGGGTATTCTTCCTCCTCAGCAGGGGACTCCTCCGGTGATGATGGGAGCCATTCCTCCATTGCCTCCTCTGCCCGCGGATATGGGGCAGATGCTAGCGTTCTTCCACCAGGTGCTCGAGTCCCAGCGGACTCAGCACGAGGCTCAGCTCGAGGCTCAGTCGAGGCAGACAGAGGTTATACGCCAGGGCATAGAGGATGCGCACAGATTGGCTATGGCGGCAGTGGAGCGTCAGGCTCCACAGAGGGAGGTTCAGCAGCAGCAGCCGAAGATCGGGGATATCCATGCTTTCAAGAAGCTTGGCCCGAGGGATTTCAAGGGGACAGAGGGCATTATCTATGCTGATGATTGGCTCGAGGATATCGAGCGCCAGATGGGAGCCTGCCGCCTGGCAGCCGACCTGAGGGTCGAGGCGGTAGGGTTGCAGTTGTTAGATATTGCCCGGACATGGTTCCGGAATGAGCCGGCTCTTGCAGGAGAGGGCCATACTTGGGCGGAGTTCAGGACCTTGTTCAGAGAGAAGTTCTTTTCCCCTACGGACAAGATTGGCCTAGTGCGGCAGTTCCAGAACCTGCAGCAGGGCAGCATGACCGTAGAGGAGTACGCGGCGGAGTTCGGCCGGCTGAGCCGATATGCCGAGTACATGGTGAGTGACCCGGTGATCAGAGCGGAGCGCTTCAGGGAGGGATTGGCTTGGGATATCAAGTTCCAGATCCCTTCTTTCTACGCGACATATGCGGAGGTTTACGCAGAGGCTCGGAAGGTAGAGAGGGACTTGGGCTTGAAGCCGAAGAGGGATCGAGATGCATTTTCTGGGGCCAGTAGCAGTGCAGGGCCTGCTAAGCGCCCTCAGCTTCAGCATCAGTCGTTCCAGCATCACCAGCAGCAGGGGCAGGCCAGAGCGTCTGTCCAGAGGAGTCAGCAGCGTCCAGGGCAGGATGATCCACCGTGCCACTTCTGCAAGAAGCCCGGTCATCTCTTCGAGTTCTGTAGGAGGAGACTGGGGCTATGTCTCTTTTGTGGTGCCGCTGGGCATCAGATGCGGGAGTGTCCCAAGAACTCCCGTGCAGCTGGAGCAGTTCAGAGGGCACCAGTTCAGAGGGCACCAGCTAGTGTGCCGGTAGTTCAGCAGCGAGGTCCGCTCCCGACTCAGCAGCAGCAGTTCGTTCAGCACCGCCAGCAGAGGGGTGGTCAGGGTAGAGCCTTTACTCTTGCAGCCGAGGAGATGGAGCCTATTGCGGATGTTGTCGCAGGTTCTATTCTGCTCGATTCTTTTCCAGCTTTGGCCTTATTTGATTCTGGTGCTACGCACAGTTTTGTGTCTGTTTCTTTTGCTCTTAGGCACAATATTATTGCTGAATCTCTGGGTAGGACTTGCAAGATTATGACTGGGAATGGCATCATCCTAGTTAATAATGTTTGCAAGGGGCGGAGAGTTTCCTTGAGAGGCCGGGAGCTGGGTGCGTGTCTGCTCGTAATGCCACTTCCGAGTTACGATGTGGTGCTCGGTATGGATTGGTTGAGCACGCACCACGCTAGCATCGACTGCAGAGGGGGCAGGATTCTGTTTAGGCCGCCGGGAGAGCCGGAGTATGAGTTCACCAGGGGTGCTGTGGAGCAGGAAGATGGTTTCTGCGGAGCGTTGTTGGCGGAGCCAGTGTTGCCACATCCACTCATTGCTGAGTTCTTGGATGTATTTCCCGAGGAGCTGCCCGGGATGCCGCCAGACCGTGATGTTGAGTTTTCTATAGATCTTGTGCCGGGTGCTGAGCCTATCTCCCAGCACGTCTATAGAATCAACAACAGTGAGTTAGCGGAGCTGAAGAAGCAGGTCGATGAGCTGGAGGACAAGGGCTTTATTCGATCTAGTTCTTCACCTTGGGGCGCGCCAGTTCTTTTCGTCCCCAAGAAGGATGGTACGGTACGTCTGTGTATTGATTACAGGGCGCTCAACAACCTTACCATCAAGAACAAGTATCCTCTGCCGAGGATTGATGACTTGTTCGACCAGCTGAGCGGCGCGAGGGTGTTCTCGAAGATCGACTTGCGTACTGGGTACCATCAGCTGAAGGTGAAGCGGGATGACATTCCGAAGACTGCCTTTCGGACCCGCTATGGCCAGTATGAGTATACCGTCATGCCGTTTGGGTTGACCAACGCCCCGGCGGTATTCATGAACTTGATGAACAAGGTATTTCACCAATACCTTGACAAGTTCGTGGTGGTCTTCATTGATGACATTCTCATCTACTCGAAGACACCAGAGGAGCACGAGGAGCACCTGAGGATTGTGTTGGACACTCTCAGGAGGGAGCAGCTGTACGGGAAGTTGTCCAAGTGCGAGTTCTTCTTGGATCGCGTGGAGTTCCTAGGCCATGTTGTCTCTGGCGAGGGGATTTCAGTGGATCCGAAGAAGATTTCTGCAGTGGAGTCCTGGTCGACGCCGAGCTCAGTAGCAGAGGTTCGGAGTTTTCTGGGTCTGGCAGGTTACTACCGGAGGTTCGTGCAGGACTTTTCCAGGATTGCCCAGCCGATGACCCGCCTTACCAGGAAGGACGAGGAGTTTGTTTGGTCCGATGAGTGCCAGGCCGCCTTCGAGGAGTTGAAGGCGAGGTTGACTACAGCTCCTATCTTGACGCTGCCATCTGGATCTGGTGGTTATACGATCTATAGTGATGCTTCAGGACGGGGTTTGGGTTGTGTGCTTCAGCAGCACGGGAAGGTAATTGCCTATGCATCCAGGCAGTTACGTCCTCATGAGAGGAATTACCCTACCCACGATCTTGAGCTGGCAGCGGTCATCTTTGCTTTGAAGCTGTGGAAACACTATCTGTACGGAGAGCGAGTTGAGATCTATACAGATCACAAGAGCTTGAAGTACGTGTTTACCCAGAAGGAGCTGAATATGAGGCAGAGGCGATGGTTAGAGCTGATGAAGGATTTTGATATATCCTTGCAGTACCATCCGGGGAAGGCCAACGTGGTCGCGGATGCTTTGAGCAGGTATCCCGTGGCTATGTGTTTGACGATGGATCGTCACCTTCTGGCAGATCTGGAGAGCTTGGGCATAGAGGTGATAGTTCCTGGGTTCGAGGCGCAGATGTGGGGTCTGCAGGTGCAGTCGGAGCTGATGGACAGAGTCAGGGCAGCTCAGTTTGAGGATGAGGCTCTGAAGGTCATCAGGGAGCAGGTCCAGATGGGACTGTTGGAGGAGTTCTCTTTAGCAGGGGATGGGTCGTTGAGGCATGGTACCAGATTGTGCGTGCCGAGCGGAGGACTTCGGGAGGAGGTTCTTCAGGAGGCGCACCGTTCTCAGTACTCTATGCATCCCGGAGCCAACAAGATGTATAGGGACCTGAGACAGCATGTTTGGTGGTATGGCATGAAACGTGAGGTGGCTCAGTTCGTTGCGAGATGCTTAGTGTGCCAGCAGGTGAAGGCCGGGAGGCAGAGACCCGGTGGATTGCTCCAGCCACTCCCCATTCCTGAGTGGAAGTGGGAGCATATCACTATGGACTTTGTATCTGGGCTTCCGCGCTCTCCAGGAGGGAAGGATGCGATTTGGGTCATTGTTGATCGATTGACCAAATCGGCCCACTTTTTGCCTTTCAAAGTGGGTTTGTCGACGGAGAGGTTGGCCGAGATGTACGTGCGGCAGATAGTCCGATTACATGGGGTGCCAGTGAGTATAGTCTCGGATCGGGACAGCCGATTCACTTCCCACTTCTGGCGGAGTTTGCAGCTTAGCTTGGGCACATCGCTCAAGTTCAGTACAGCATATCACCCCCAGACAGACGGGCAGTCGGAGAGGACGATTCAGACCCTCGAGGATATGCTGCGTACCTGTGTCTTGGACTTCGGGGGATCTTGGGAGGACCACCTTCACTTGGTAGAGTTTGCTTACAACAACAGCTACCAAGCCAGTATAGAGATGTCACCTTTTGAGGCTCTATACGGACGGAGGTGCCGTACTCCCTTGTCTTGGGATGATGTCGGTGAGAGGATTTTGCTTGGCCCTGAGATGGTGGTAGATGCTGCAGAGAAGGTCAGGGTTATCAGAGATAGACTTCGGGTGGCGCAGGATAGGCAGCGGCACTGGGCCGATAGCCACCGGAGACCATTGGAGTTTGAGGTATAAATTAGATTTTTCTAGTATTTGAGTCTGATTGTGATTGTTTTAGATCAAGCTCTAAGTCTTGTTTTGTTCTTAGGTTGATGATCTTGTCTTTCTGCGGATTTCTCCGACGCGTGGCACGATTCGTTTTGGTGGCGGCGGGAAGCTTAGTCCACGATACATCGGACCATTCCGTATCCTGGACAGGGTCGGTGCAGTGGCTTACCGACTGGAGTTACCGCCTGCACTAGAGGGAGTGCACAGTGTGTTCCACGTGTCGCAGCTGAGACGGTACGTGGCAGATCCCAGTCACGTCTTAGACCACTCAGAGATCGTAGTGGGACCGACACTCAGCTACCCAGAGAAGCCGGTCGAGATCTTGGACCGAAGAGAGAAGGTGCTCCGGAACCAGGTCATTCCCTTGGTTCGCGTTGCATGGAGACATCACTCTCCAGGTGAGTCCACCTGGGAGAGGGAGGACGACATGCGGGAGCGATTTCCATATCTCTTCGAGCCCTGAGGTAAAACTCTTTCTTTTCTGTCTTGTTCAGTTCATGATTGCTGTGTTTGCTGTGTTAGTCCTCATTCAATTTCGAGGACGAAATTTTTTTTTAAGGAGGGTAGATTTGTCACCCCCAGTTTTTCAAATTGGGGGTATTTTTGTCATTTTCAAGTTTAATAATATTTTAGGAATTTTATTTGATTTTATATGATTTTTAGGAATTTATTTGAGTCAGTTTGGATTTTATCCAATTCGGACCCAAATTGGAGACCCGGGTAGCCTGGACCCTAGTGGAACCCCCATACTAGCTGGGCTTAGCCCATGTACCATCATAAATAGGTTAGAAATTATTAACCTACTTTCCATGACTTAATTAGTCTATTAAGAGACTTAATTAGTTGTTTAAAATCAAACCGAATTGAACCGAACCAACCCAAACTTGAATTGAACCCAAACTTAGGATTATAGGGTTGTGGGCTATTGGGTCCCAACCCAATAACCCCCCTAAGGTGGCCGGCCATGAAGAGAACCCCCCCCCCCCCCTTCTCTTCCTTCACACAAAAGTCTTCTTCTTCTTTTTCTTCCACAAATTTCCTTTCTTTTCCAAGTTCTCTCTCTCTCCATTAGGTATGGTATTAAACCCTTCATTTAATTCCTCTCTTTATTTATGACCTTCACAATAAGTGTAGAGAATCTCATTCTCTACACTTTGCCCCTATTTTTGTAGGTTTTCTCTAAGATTCTAATTAAGTGGTTTAATTAAGGGAGAGGTTATGTTAGAGAGTATATGTATATATATATAGGTATATATATATGTGTTTGTATTAGATATATATAGGGATATATATATATGTATGTATTTGTGTGTGTGTGTGTAGAGAGTGGTAGAGGAGAGGATGAGAGTGGTGGTTGTGTGTGTGAGAGTGTGTGTGTGGGAAATTATATATGTATATGTATGTATATATATATGTATATGTGTATGTATATATATATGTATATGTGTGTGTGTATATATGTATATGTGTGTGTGTGTGTATATATGTATATGTGTGTGGGTGTATAGGTGTAGAGATATATGGTTTTGTATATATAAATAGATAGAGAGGAGAGGATATATGTATATATATATATGATTATATATAAGATAGATAGATAGATAGATAGATAGATAGATATAGATAGATAGATAGATAGATAGATAGATGGATAGATAGAGAGGAGAGGAGAGGAGAGGAGAAGCAGCAGCAGCAGCAGTAGGTGCTGCAGCAGCAGCAAGCAGCTATGCAGCAGCAGCAGCTGCAGTTGCAAGGCAGCAGCAGCAGCAGTTGCAAAGCATCAGTAGCAGCAGCAACTAGCAGCTAAACCCCCCCCATTTGACCCCCTAGCACCCCATGAACCCCCCCCTACTTAGGTATATATATATAGATATATATATGTTGATATAGAGGAGTTTAGAAAAAAGGAAATTGGAAGTAGAGAGGGAAAGAGAGTTTAAGAAATTAGAAGAGTAGAATTAGTAGGAGAAGGGAATTTAGGAGGAGAATAAGAAGGAGAGATTAGAAGAAGGATTAGAAGAAGGATTAGAAGAAGATTAGAAGAAGAAGATTGGAGAAGTAGAGAAGAGGAAGATTTAGAATCGAGAGTCAAAAAGGAGATTTAGATCGAGGATAGAAAACGAGGTTTTTGGTAGATATCGAGTTAGAGGGCGGATTTGAGCCCGGAGCGTCGGATCGCGACGAAACTTGACATGGACCTAGGTTATGTGATTTAGATTTTGCGGGTGAGCTCCCGGATGGAAATCGGGGTCATAGGGCGCCGGTATCGCGCCGTATCAGCGCGTATCTCAAATACTTGAGATTTCTGCAATAGGCCGTAAGGTGGACCAAACGTCCACTTTACTTAGGTATTTTGGTAGATTACGAACCTATAGGATAGTACCCTACTACCCTAGGGAGAGCGGGTCAAAATAAGTAGCGTAGGTAGGCTATCTAGAATATCGCCAAGGGTAGAAATTACCCTTAAAAAGGGGTAAATTAGAGATTTGGCCTACGGCCGAGAAATTGAGTTTGAAGTCCAAGATGGACTTCGACATAGGTTATATAGGTTGGTAATGAGTAGGATTAGCTGTCTAAACCTAGTCTTGGACCCGGTTGACCACGGTTGACTTTTTGGACTAAAAGTCAACCATGGGTCAACACTTTACCCAATTTGGTCCCAAATTTCATCCAACTTGGCCCGTTGACTAAAGTCAACTATTAGTCACCAGTGACTTAGTGTTGACCTAGTGTTGACCTCGAGTTGACCAGAATTGACCCGTTGACCAAAAGTCAACGGTAAGTCAGTTTTCGACCTAGATTGATCCGGTTGAACTTCTAATGTTCTCCTATGACCAAGATTGACCCGACTGGACATGTCTTGACCTAGAATGACTAAATAGGGTTTATTTTGATTTAACTTTACTTCCTAAACTTAGTATTGATACGTCTTGTTCTCTATAGGTCCTCGAGATACTGCAGTTGCTCCAGTCGACGTATTTTATCATCTTACAGGCGAGTACATTCTCTGATACTTATTCCCAATTTATGATAACTGCTATGATTCATGTACTTAGTGTTGATATGCTTATTCCCGACACATGGTTCTCACGGATTGGTATTCTTGGATCCCGACGAGAGATGTTTTCTCCTTCTTAGGTTGGGATATATTGTGCAAGCATCCTTGTAGCTCTTGCTCGATATATGGTCACTGATTCTAGAGAAGGCTAGCTACCTTCTCATTAGAATCCCGTGCAGTGACGTGTCCTGTTTGGATCCATTCTACCAGTTGGGGTAGGGGGAGTAGTAGCGTAGGCCTGTGATCATATCCCCTTGTTATCTTGAACAGTGTGGGTCATATACCGCACTTATGACTTGCCAGGCCGATTCTCGACAGGTTTTGTTATATATATAAACTGTTGTCAGACTAGAAAATACACAGCGTTCCACGCCGTTTTTCCGGTGAGGGCTGGGCGTTGTCGCGTCACGTACCCTTTTAGCGGGTGCGGGTCGTGACAAGCTCTACCCATTGTGAAAATGAATCCACTTGTGGACCTCTCGCTCTCCACCTCTGAGCACCAACTGGCATCACTGAAGCCTTCCACCACCTGCGGATCTCCGCTGTAGTACAGTACATATGTCTGAGTCTTCTTGAGATATCTCATAACCCGTTTTACAGCTTTCCAATGTTCAGCACCTGGGTTGCTCGTGAAACGACTCAGCATTCCCACGACGAAAGCTATGTCAGGCCTCGTGGCAGTAGTAGCATACATCAAACTTTCCATTACGCTTGCATACTCCAGCTGTCTGACGCTTTCCCCTGAATTAGGCTTCAGTTTCAGATCACACCTGTACGGCGTATCGATCCCTGGAAGATCCCTATACCCATAACGAGTGATCATTTTCTCAATATAATGAGACTGTGACAGCGCTAGTCTAGTGTCTGTCCGGATGATCTTGATTCCTAAGATCACACCAGCTTCCCCCAAGTCCTTTATACTGAACTTGCTTGAGATGAATTTCTTTGTCTCCGTGACACAGCTAATATCCGTACCCAGGATAAGCATGTCGTCCACGTACAGACAAACTATCACACCTCTTCCATCAGCGAACTTTGTGTAAACACACTTGTCCGTATCGCTGACCATGTAGCCATTTGACCTTATAACTTTGTCAAATTTCTCATGCCACATCTTGGAAGCTTGTTTAAGACCGTACAAGGATTTTACCAACTTGCAGACTTTGTCTTCAAGACCCCTGATGACAAATTCCTCTGGTTATTGCATGTAAATCTCTTCGGTCAGCTCGCTATTTAGGAAAGCCATATTCACATCAATTTGATGTATCACCATCTTATGTATTGCTGCGATAGCAATCAACATTCTGATGGTGGTCATCCGGGCTACTGGAGCATACGTGTCAAAATAGTCAATCCCCTGCTTCTGAGAAAACCCTTTGGCTACCAACCTAGCCTTGAACTTGTCAATAGTTCCGTCTGCTTTCATCTTCTTTTTGAAGATCCATTTACATTCGATGGGTTTCGCTCCTTCAGGAAGATCAACCAACACCCAAGTATTATTTGAGGTGATGGAATCAATCTCATTGTCAATCACCTCCTTTCAGAAAACCACGTCTCTGGTCTTCATTGCCTCATCATAGGTAAGCGGATCTGCTTCCACATGATAGGTGACAAAGTCACTTCCGAAGTCCTTCGGCCTCCTCACACGCTTAGCTGCCGGCTCAGCTTGTTCTAGTTCAACCGTTGTTTCAACAACAACATCTTCTTGGACCACATCTTCATTGAAGACTTCAGTTTCTTGCGCACCCTCATTGTTCTCCGTCGCAAGAACAATATTCTTGTGCCTTGCAAATTTGTCTTTAAAATATTCTGCGTCGCGAGATTCAATGATATGATTTGACTCAATATCAAGAAATCTTCGAGCATCACTCTTCTCGGCATACCCCAAGAAGATCGTCTTCGTAGTCCTTGTCCCAAGCTTCTGAATCTTCAGATCTGGAAGCTTGACATATGCCAGACACCTCCACACTCGAATGACATTCAAGTTAGGTCTGACCTTGAACCAGAGTTCATGAGGAGTAACGTCTGAAGTTGCATGAGGCACTCTATTTAGAATAAAAGTGGCCGTCAATGCAGCTTCTCCCCAGTAGCACTTAGGAAGACTAGCAGCCAACAACATTGAATTTATCATTTCTGCCAACGTCCTGTTCTTCCTCTCAGCTACTCCGTTTGATTGAGGAGAGTACGGAGCCGTAGTCTCATTGACAATTCCATGTTCCTTACAGAACGATGCAAATTCATGAGACCTGTACTCCCCACCTCGATCACTTCTTATCCTTTTGAGTTGTTGTCCAGTCTGCCGCTCTGCTTCGGCTCTGAACTCCTTGAACTTCTCGAATGCTTCGTCTTTAGCCTTCAGCAAGTAGACGAACGCATACTTTGAGAAGTCATCGATGAAGGTTATGAAATACTTCATCCCGGCCTTTGTAGAGAACTGTTTGAAGTCACAGATATCGGAGTGTACCAACTCCAGAAGATCTGTACTCCGATTAACCCGAGGAAAGGGTTTTCTTGTGATCTTTGTTTGAGCACAAACTTCACATTTCTCTACCTTACCCCCACACTTGGAGATAAGTCCTAGACTAGACATTCTGTTTATTCGTTTACAATGAACATATCATAGCCTATTATGCCACAACTCAAGAGTATAAGCAGAATGAGTGACTTCATTAATCACATTAATTACATTGGACTGATTTACAAGCTGAATTTTGAACATTCCTTCGGTATAAAAAGCTTTCCCGAAATATGTTTCTTTGATAGACATCACCATCTGGCCAGCATTGATGTCCATCCTGAGGCCTGCTTTGCAAAGTAGGCCTCCTGAGATCATGTTCTTAGCGATAGCAGGTACGTACTTCACGCCTTGAAGCGTCAGAGACTTCTCCAAAGTCAGCTTCAACACTACCGTCCCGATCCAGAGCACTTCAGCTTGTGCCTGGTTCGCCATCATAACCACTTCAGAAGTAGGTGTATAGGTGGTGAACCACTCCTTACTGGAGCAGACATGGCAGGAGGCTCCAGTGTCTACTCACCAGTCAGAGTCAGTCCTTACCGCATCAACCTGTGCAATCATAGCAACAATGTCAGTGATCATAGATACCTTACTAGGCTCTCCTTGCTCTGATTGCTTGGTTTTTTGCTTTGCACTCATTTTTAAAGTGGCCCTTCTTGCCACACTTGAAGCAAGGCATTTGAGACTTTGGCTTCCTTTTCTTGATAGAAGTTCCCTTGACTTTTAGATTGTCAGAGTCCTTCTTCTTGCTGTGGAAAGCCGTCTGCTTTCCCCTTGGTTCCTTGGTCTGAACCAGATTGGCGTTAGCCAATTGCTTGGACAGTGCGTCCACCTTCAGTTGAGCCCGCATCTGGTCCTCAACATAGATTTCCTGTAGAAAATCTTCAAGGGTGATCTCCAGCTTCTTCCTATGCATGTTTGCATAGAACTTGCTCCACCCAGCGGGGAGCTTTGAGACAATCCCTCCAATAACAAACTTGTCGGGGAGGGGCATCGCCTCGTCTTCCAGCTTCTGTCATAATTTCAGGAACTCCTTCACCTGCGGCAGCATAGACTTTTCGTCCTCAAAGAACCACTTGTGATATTTTTCAACCACAAATATTTTACTGCGGTTCTTGTCTTCTTCGTAGAGTTTTTCTAGAGACTCCCATATGTCTCTAGCGATATTCTTCTTAGAATAGGATTCTACACGGGAATCCTCCATAGCATTCAGGATAAGCAGCCTGCAAATGCTATTTTCTCTTCTCCACTTGGCCTGAAGTTTAGTAGCCGTAGTAATGGCGGCAGCAGACCCAATATCTGGAACAGTAGGTTCATCTTCAAGCAGCACGTGATCAACGTCTCTGAGTTGAAGAGTGAGATAAACCTTCCTCTTCCAGACTTGATAATGCTCTCCATCAAACTTCTCTAACTTACAGAAGTCATTGTTTAGGAGTGAAGCATTAATGTTTTCCATCGTAGCGATAAAGCTTTGAGATTGTTAGTGCTGGGGCACAATTTTTCGATGGAAAACTGAGAATATAAAACAATTGTAAAAACAATGTTCCAATGCAACACTTCTAGGAAGGTTGCACAAGTATAACGAAGATCTAAAAAGATATCGTTATGATATTACGAGAATCTAAAAAGATTTCGTAATCACAGCAATCAGATCGTAGTACTTCTAAAAAGAAGATACAATCAGAGTTACTGGCAGAAACGAAGAAGGTGACTGACGAAAGATGGAAGAACTCCTGCTGGGGTGAATGATCACCGTTGCTCAAAGCTTTATTCGCCCTACACGAACAGCTTCCAGGAACCAGCAAGTTCGTCGGAGAACTTGGAACACTACTGCTCTTCTGACTCCTCGGATGGACACGAACTCCCATGCAAAAAAGCAACGCTGGTGCGGCGCATACTGCGCGCACTACGCACGCAGCGCAAAGTGCAAAGTGCGCCAACAAAACGCCACATTACGTCTCATGAGCCCGAGTCCGAGTCGCTAAGCCCCTACGGGGCTTAGCTCCCATGGAAATGAATTTCCCAAGAGCAAAAAGCATGAATGCTTTTATTGTTGATTTAGTCCTTTTTCCATTAGAAAAATAATCCCACATGGCACACCCATGTGCACCTCCACACCACATGTGCATCTCTAAAATAGGAAAGCTATTATATAGAGATACAACTCCTTTAGTCTAGCCGATGTGGGACTAAAAATCACTTAGGAAGAAACCAAACTCCAACAGGTATTATTAATCAACTAAAGAACAGAAGATACAATGTTTTCAGCTTCTTTAATACGAAGTTGGAGAATACAACTAGGTGACGAGTACATTTGATTCCCATTTAAAGCCAGTGGACAGCTGAGAGTGTGTGATGCCATCCGATGCGCTGCTTCGCCTTCTCTAGGAAGTAAGAATCCCCCAAAATATATATTATATTATGTGGGACATATATCAAACATTAACGTATATCATGAGTCACAATAAAATAAGTTTCATGTCGGCCCATATTTAATTTACTATTTTTGTATAAATTATTATAATTTTATAACCCTTGTCGCAGATGATCAACCACGTATACTATCCAAAAATATCAGCTTTGGGGTTTAGAATCCCCTTCCAAAAATCAATACCTTGCTCTCTCTCGACTCGAAACACACTCTGTATTTGACCGTTAGCTAAAGCAACGCCATTGTCCCGCCAACTACTCACTCTTCTCCTTCCACATCATCACCACCACCAAGAAGGAAACCCTAACCCTAACCCTAACCACAAACCCTGGAAATGGCGAAGGACTCCTCCTCCACCTCTCCCACCTCCGCCGCCGCCGCCATCGAAGCGTCCCGCCACCCGCCGTCCCTCCCCTCCTCCTCCGCCCGGATCCGGCGGCGATCGGACCCCTTCCTCATCGTGTGCCGCTGCTTCAGCGTCATCACCGCCGCCGTCGCCCTCCTCTGCGTCTTCGCCAACGTCATCTCCGCCGTCCGCTCCTTCAAGAACGGCTCCGACGTAAGAAGGAAAAAAATAAACCCTAACCCAAAGTCTCCGTTCCTCGCATCCCAATTCTTGACTTTTTCTTTCCTATATGAAGATTTTCGGCGGGATATTCCGGTGCTACGCGGTCGTGATCGCGCTCTTCGTGGCGGTGGCGGAGACGGAATGGGGCTTCATAATGAAGTTCTGGAGAGTAAATTTTCTCGATCCAAAGTCTCCTTCTTTAGTGAAATTTATTTAGGGTTTCTTTGACTCGGTTATGGAATGGTTTAGGTGTTCGAGTACTGGGTTGGAAGGGGAATGCTGCAGATCTTGTATGTTTTTATTTATTTATTTGTGATTGTTTGCATTTGATGGATTACTTGTGTTCGAGTAAAATGTGTGAAGAATAAAATGTGAGGGTCTTTTTTTCAGTGTTGCTGTGATGACGAGAGCGTTCCCGGACATTAGAGGAGAGCGGCAGGATCTGGTGCTGCTCCAGGAGATCGCGAGTTACCTGCTGATTGCCTGCGGACTGATCTATGTGATCTCGGTAATGGTTGTTCGATGCATCATAATTTAGATATATGGTGAATTTTGTGTTTTGCGCTATGTTGCACGGACACGAATACGATACAATACTGACATGGGGTAAGGACATACCATGCGTCTTAGCGTGTCCTAGTGTATTTTGAAATTTGAAGTGCTTGTGTCATGCCTGGTACTGTCGGATCCACTCCAACACAATACGCCACGGACACGAGCTTTGTGGCAATAGTCAATACTTGTTTTTTTTCAATATATTGTTTACTGACTAATGGCTGCTAATTTCAGGGTGTCCTGTGCATTGGCTTTCTGAAGCGTGCTCGCCAGCACAAGGAAATTACAAGAGAGCAAGCAGCTAAAGATTTAGAGGTAAGTGATAAATACATTAAATTCCTCAGTTAAGGTGATAAGATTGGTGCCTATGTATTCGATATCGAGAAAAATTGACTTTGGTAAAGTTGGCAGTCAATTTAAAAGAGATCAACTTAAAAGTAAAGAATCCACAAACAATAGCAGAGGTATAGCATCCATCGTAGTGGGCTACTTTAAATGAAGAGAATATTTTCTTTGGCTAGGAAGAAATTTTTTAGAGTGGAATCAGAACTACAAAAGAGTATAAACTTTGATTTAGTTCAAATAAACAAATACCAAACAAATGATTAACACCTAAAGCACACCCAAGACTAAACAATCATATATAAATTCTTTATAACTCAATATCAAAAATTTCAAACGTGATGTTTGACGGGCTGGGTCAACAGAGTGAACCAATCTATAATTGAAATTTCAAACTCATGTGAACAATATACTTCTCGATCAAGAAAGAAGACCCACCATTAACCTCTTCTTAGTAGGCTACATATGGATCTCGATCAAACTGAATCATCAATCTTTTGAAATAAGAATATCATCTCAACCAAATACAACAAAAAATAAAATACGAGCCCACCCGACACAATAAAACTAAAAAAGAGAGGAATATGTGCTAAGATCAAAACGTGAAGCCGTTAATCAATGAACAAGATTTATCTTAAGATTCGAGAGAAGAGAATCCAAGATATTCACCCAACATCCCATAACCTTGATGAAAAAAAACCCCAAATTAAATTGAAGATTATCCAGTCTTCCAGGCTGTACTCCCTAAACTAAAGTCTAGATTCACAATGAAAAGACTCAAATTCAACAAAAGAGAGATGAACCACCCATCTAATATGAATGATTCACGGGATTTTTGTGGTCCTAATTAGAGAAGTGGCTGCAATAACTGCCACGTTTGTCCACAAGTGACTAGTCTTAAGTAGCTTGCATTATAAGTTGGAGAGAATACATCACGTTAATTCCAGTCTGCCTCAATCCTCATTTGCTTCTTCATGTTGCTTTTGATTTTTGTTTGTAGCTTCATAAATCTGGTTTTTGAACACATGGACCACACCCGTTCTTTCAAGTCCCCGATAGGTCTGATGGAGCCACAGATTGGATTGAATCATGAAAAGGACCTCTTTACGCCCTTCACAACGAGCTTCATCTCTTGCGAGAGGTGTTAAGAAGCTCAGATTGATGGGTCATGCAAAAGAAGCTAATCTGTGTGCTTGAGTCCCTATCCACGATGTCATCAGATATTTTTGTGAGCTGAAATATCGGGTGTGGACATTGGAGGATGAGCTCGAAAACACAATTGCAACTTTAGCCACTAAAAACCATGTGTATGATGCGGCAAACGCGAACCAAAGGCGGGCTAGGAAACCAAATGAGGATCAAGGGTAGGCTGTAATGGGTACAGTATATTCCATCTACCTTCTCATGCAAGTTATGTTTGGCAAGTCATTTCTAGCAACACCTGTAGATGTAGGATGTCTCTATGACTTATCTAATTAGGCAACTAAAATCACCTGAATAATCCATCTTAGATGGCTACATCGAATCCTTTTCAGTAAAATCATTTCCTTACGTCATTGCTACCTGTGAAGTTTATCTGACAAGTTAGACTCAACCATCATGCCCAAATAGATTTGATCACCTTAGTCTGAGAGAGGCCCTTGTGATTGTAGACCCTTGCAGTTGAGAATCTGCCCATGTTCTAGTTGTGGGTTGCAAGGAAAAGCACTGAACAACCACTCCTTATCTGCGCTATGGTTAGAACAAAAACAAATCAGTAGAAAATGCACCATTTTTACTCGGGGTTAGAACAACCACTCCTAGCAAAACATGTAGGATGTCTCTTTAAAGAATTCGAGTCTATACCAGTTGATATGCATTTTGCAGTGTAGTCGTATGCTTGTTTGATTAAGATTTTTGGGCGAATGTGCAAAAAGCACACTTCTTAACTGTATACTTTGTTGCCATCGGTCTTCGGTTATCGACTTATTAGCTTTCTTGTATTAGTTATTTATGGACTGCGTTGAAAAGAGATCACTGTTGCTTTAGAATCTAACCTCTACTGGACAAATGCAGGAACTGGAAAGGCGCAGAGAAGAACTGGAAGCAATGTTGATCCCAGAGAGGGCTTGAGACTAAAAGCAGTGTCACTTGGTTATTCATTCTAAGAAACAGCTTGGCTGATGCCCACCACCTGTATGCTGGTTTTATTGATTTCATAAACTTCTGGAGCTTATACCAATAAAGCCGAGTCTGTAATTTGTGTAAATATACTGTTGGAGAGTGGAACAAGTAATTCTTTGATTTTAATCGCGTGGTTCATGTCTCACAACATTCCTTAACCTGAATAGTCAAAGTTTTATTCGTCTTGACTTGGATTATGTATTACTCTCATATCTGTCACATTCTTGTCGGCAAGTTAGATAATGTTGATATCTGTCACATTCTTGTCGGCAAGTTAGATAATGTTGTGTTAATTTGTAGAGCAGGTCGACACCCTTTTGTGTTATATTACAGAAGCAGGCCGCCCTTGCATATTTGCATGCCAAGGACTGAAACTTGTGACCTAGAGATGCATGATGTTGAGCGGGCCGGACCAGTCCGGGTCTGATTTTGACCAGGCCTGGGCTGGGCTGGGCCATCCCAGTTAGGAAATCTGGTCCAGGCCTGACCCAACTCATGATTTTGACCAGGCCTGGGCTGAGCTGGCTGGGCCATCCCAGTTAGGAAATCTGGTCCAGGCCTGACCCAACCCAGAGAGAACCCAAATCCAGTACAGCTCAGGTTGGTAGAAGCGAAACCTAGCCCGACTTGTAGGGAGAGAGAGGAGCTGGGCCGGCTTGTTGACCAGACCCGGAGCATGTATCGAACCGTTCGATCCGATTAACACCTTGATGTGAGGTGAAAGAGTTGTTTGCTCCACATGTGGACACTGGACTTACCTTGCCATGTTAAGTGATATAACAGCTTTATTAGATAAATATATGTTTGGTTTGCAAGGTCGGACAATGTAGTGTAAGTGACATTATATTGTAAATCTAATTTGTGTTTAGTTGGACTTTTTGTTTGGATGTAATGTAATGGACATTAAAAGCTTGATTATTTTACATCACTTTCTTTTAAAACCAATTACATCATCATATAATTGCAATTACATTACTGATTTAGAACTTACAATTTATTTTCAATTTTCAACTTATTTTTGTTTACTATGTTATTTTTATCTTATATGTTATATTTTATATATTTCCGTATATATATATTTTTTTCTTTTTTGCATCTCTCTGTTTTTCCATTTTTTTTCGTTTTTCATCTTTTTTTTGTTTTTTGTTTTTTTTGTATATTTTATAAATTTTATGTTTTTTTTGTATTTTTAATTTATATTTCTCCATTTTTTATTTTTTTTATTTTTTAAGTTTTATTATTACAAAAATCTAAATTTTATTTATTTATTATCTAAGTTTTTTATTATTAAAAATAATTGTTTTGATTTTTTTTACAAATGTTATGGTTGACCAAAACAGAAAAAATAAATGTCAATAATATAATTGTCAAAATGATACAAATAACCATTATTATTCTTTTACATCACATGATATACCAGATATTTGAATACAATTGATATAACATTACATTGTTTGATTACATATTACAACCAAAATAGTAATGTAATTATAAATATATTATATTACAAACTCAATTATATTGCAAACTCTATTCTATTAAGACTACATATTAAAATTACGTGAATTCTTTTATGGAGTTTTGCTTACAGAGTACCCACTGCTTATATTCAAATGGATCACATTTGGATGATAGAAAATAGTGGCAAGGATTTCAGTACTGGCAATATGGTAAAAGCACTATAATACATAATAACAATAATACTAATAATAAATATAATGATAACATTGAAGATTCTGTCCTTCTCCCCTTAGATTTGAATTCAAAAGTATATGCCTGTTTGGTGAATAGATGCACTTTGGGTTTTAGTTTGATTGATAGATGGACTGGATAGAAAATGTACCCCTCTGAGTGGATATGATCACTGGCCTGTTTGGTGAATAGATGCACTTTGGGTTTTAGTTTGACTGATAGATGGACTGGATAGAAAATGTACCCCTCTGAGTGGATATGATCACTGGTGTTGGATTAAAAACAAGAAGAATAGATACAATCATTAAGCGTCCAGGAAAAAAAAAAGACATCAACACTCGACATATACCACACAACTAACTAAGCATTTCAATCATATACCACACAACTAGGCGTCCACATAGGTAATTACAACTGGTTCAGGGCAAAGCAGAGAACACAATCAAGAAAAAAAGACTTTAAATATCAATTATGAATTTTGATTGCTACTACAATGTATTATTTCTAGAAATTTAATCAATCAGCCCTCAGAAAAAAACTTCAATCCCCTTTATCAAGTTCACTTCTGTTCTATAGCTTACAAATAATACAACATAAACTGCTTCCTATCTGTCTTCTATCCTGGATTGTGTAATGTAAACTAATCGACAATATCTACTCTCTATATTACACATATATTACACATAGGCCAAACATTTACAAAGCCTCCCCAATCGGAGCATTTCTCATGATTACATAAACTGAACTAATTCCTCACCAGGCTAGAAAACAAGAAAAAGAACAGAAAAAAGGATGATGCGGAGGCGTACAACATAATCTACAACTCAGCTCCAACCAGACAAGGATAGGTTGTTATGCTGCTGTTAGTCATCCGGGGCATTCTTCAGATCACACTAGGCACTCAGTTCAGGAGGAAATACAATCTTTGAAGATATCTGAGGATATTCAAAACTTCCTATCAGGCTTCAGCAATGCATAAGGCTGATGGTTGCCAGCAGCTAATTGCAAACAATTATTCGATGAAACGTCTGTACAACTTACGACATGAGTTATCCGTGGAGATTAATTATGAGTCACTTCAGGCATGGAGCAAGTGAAAATGCTGATTCAGATGTCAGGATGGAAGTGGCTTGCATCACTGCAAATAAAACTAAATAAGCTAGTGATTCCTTAAAAATACCCTGTAACACTCCATTGTCTTTTCATAAATAGTCCAAATCAGTGTCCAATACCACACTCAGGAAGAATTGAACTTACCCATTAGATAATTGCTTCCCTTTCACACTGATCTAACTTTTAGTTCTACTCCGCTCTTTCGGGCTGTATGTATTTTCCTGCTAAAGAGTCTCAGATTTGAATTATATACACACCAGGCACTAAATCATGGTGAAAATAAAAGGAAAGAAAGAGACTTACAACTAGTTTAATTCCTGCATACGCCTGAACAGAACCATGGACTTTCTGGTGGTGGGAGTTCCTTATAAAAGGGTGCTCGAGCAACATGATTGCTGTTGGTCTGTCTACAGGATTCCTACGAAAGCAACACTGCAGAAAGTCCTTGCCCTCTGATGACAATGTATCTGGGATCGGTGGGTCTTTGTGCAAGACCTTAAACATTGCTGCTGCCTGAATATCAAAGTTTCAGACTCGAAGACAGAGAACAGCAAAACAAAGGTATTCAGATGAGAAGGGAATTGGGTAATCTGGATATGTAGGAAGACGCATCCCTTTCGTATCACCAAACCATGGAAAGCACCTTCCGGAATAAAAGATTTATGTAGCAACTGGCCAGTATAAGAAGTTAAGAACAGTCCTAAATGCATAAATCATGGATGGATCCATTGAGAACTACATTAACTCCATTGCTACAGCTCCTTAGAATCACGGGTAGCCAAGATAGCAACCAAATTTGAATATAGTAACCTCAAAAAACTCATCTTAGCTTTAGTGCAGCATTAGTAAGAGAAAACAAGTGGCAGTTCCAAGATTACTTGTGAAATAGTTCAGTGTGGCTCGATGGAGTAAACAAGTCAAAAGCATGTTTCTTTACAGGATAATCTCAATGTAAAGCTCTCATGTACTACTATGCATACTATCGGTACACCTTGGATTGAGTTGTTGGGATTCATCGCACTTGAGAAGTAATCTCAATTGTAAATGCAAAAACATGGATACGTGTAAGATGCATAATTGTCACATTCGTGTCACAAGAAAACTAGCATTACTCTTCTTTAAACTACACCGTTATCATTTGATGAAAGAAACTGGAAACAAAAAGCTAATATTGCATAAACCTCCTACGAACAAAAGCACAATGCTACAGATTCAAAGACTAGAATTAAACTTTAAGCCCATCTACAAATCGTTCGATACAAATAATAGCAAACAGGTCAGCCATGCTGTACAGCAATGGGAGACAGAGCAAGTGGCATATATAAACTACTATGATGCACGAATATGTATCATACGACATGGACATCGGAGATGGACAACAACGGTTTTGGTATGCCAAGTTATTGTGGAGTGCTTGTGTAATGTCTGATAAGTATCAAACATGTACACGAGAACTCACCAGTCTTGGGTATCCATGCTTCCCAGATCAACCAACATCATAGCTCACACATAATAAGTGGATGCCAGTATCTGAACAAACAAGAGATTAGATATGGATCGGTGGTTAATAACAAGAGATTTGGTTTATAATAAGGTTGTAGATGTTGGATGTTGAGTTCTTTGGGTTTTGGAATGTTGGATGTCGGGGACATATTAAGATGTCAGATACAAACACACACCACACACGTGTGTGTTGTCCTAACAATGTACTTTTCATAAGAAAAGGCATATACCTAACTAACTTAATACGTATCTAGTAAATGGCTACCGTTTTAAAACTATATAGTTTGTTAGATTACGTGTGAATACATGTAAATTAGTCTAAATTAGTTACTGTAACTATGTTAGTTTCTATTTCTTAGGATTAGTTATCTGCTATGTTTATCTATTTATGCTATTAGATAAGTTAGAGAAACTGTGTATTCAGTCCTATTAGTTAGGAAGTTAGTTCAATTATATTCCTATTTATACCAATCCATTAATGAAGAGAGATATAACGCTCAACTACACCTGCTTTTATGGTATCAGAGCCATTAAATACCTATAAACACCTATATAGGATTCTGCCAATTCTAGATGGCTAATCCAAGTATTAATAGCACCGGTTCTACTGGTGAACCTTCTTGGTCTGGTGGATCGAATTCTATCTCCACTACCGAGTCTCTTCAAAACTATTCCATTACTTCACATAAACTCAATGGAGGTAATTTCATGGAATGGTCTCAATCTGTTAAACTTTTTGTCCAAGGACGAGGCAAGTTCGAGTACCTTTCAGGAACGACGGTCAAACCAGACGCAACCGAGGATCCAGCCGGCTATGAGAAGTGGGAGGCTGAGAACTCGATGATCATGTCCTGGCTAGTGAATTCCATGGAGGCGAACCTGGGAAGGACTTATCTGTTTCTCCCATCAGCAAGCGCAATCTGGACGGCGGTGAAGGAGACGTACTCAGATCTCGGAAATGCAGGCCAATTCTTTGAGATCAAGACACGGCTGAGAAAGGCAAAGCAGGGTGAGAAAACCGTCACTCAATACTACACCGATCTTAAGATGTTGTGGCAGGAGCTAGATCTCTACTGCAACTATGAATGGAGCTGCTCAAAAGACAACGCCTTCTACCAAAAGACCATCGAAAAGGAGCAAGTTTTCGATTTTCTTGTTGGGCTAAACAAAGAGCTCGATGAAGTAAGAGGAAGAGTGCTTGGCCGAGAGCCACTTCCAAGTACTCGAGAAGTCTTTGCAGAGATCCGTCGAGAGGAGAGCCGCCGCCAAGTCATGCTCGGACCCGGTATCACCGACACCTTAGCCACTCAGATGGACACCATCGCCATGATAACGTCTAGGTCCGACTCGAGCCAATGCTTCACCGACTCCAACCACCGCTTCTCGAAGAAACCTGATCACCCGATCTGCGACTACTGCAACAAGCTAGGACATATCAAGGCCAAATGCTGGAAGCTCCATGGCGAGCCAGCCGATTTTCAGCCATCTCAGCGATCCTTCCGCGACAACAAAAGTGCTTATCAAGCGTCAAAAACCATTTCCAGTGAGCAAGGATCCCAAACTTCATCATCTGAGCAAACCTTCTTCAACAAAGAAGATTTAGAGCAACTGTATAAGCTATGGACCTCACATAAGTCATCAACCTCACCTTCCTCATCCTCACTTGCCCAGAAAGGTAGCTTTAAAACAACCCTAAGTGTCTCTACAAAAATCTCTAACCCCTGGATCATAGATTCAGGGGCTACTAACCATATGACTAGTTCCTTTTATCTATTCAACTCATATTTTCCATGTTTTGGGTATGAAAAAGTAAAAATTGCAGATGGATCTCTCTCAGCTATCGCCGAAAAAGGTTCCATCATTATCTCACCATCCATCACTCTAAATAATGTCTTACATGTTCCTAATCTAACATGTAATCTATTGTCTGTCAATAAATTAGCCTCTGATTCCCAATGTAGACTCATTTTTTTACCTACTGGTTGTCTTTCAGGACCTATGCTTGGGGAAGATGATTGGTAATACTAAAGCGCACGGGGGAATTTACTATCTCTCAGAGGTCAACTGGAGTAAACAAATTCAGAAACCTCAATGTTCTAGTTTCGTTTTCTTATCTGATGAAATAATGTAATGGCATTTTCGCTTAGGCCATCCTAGCTTTGGTATTTAAAACATTTGTTTTCTATCTTATTTCAAAATAAAATTGTTGATTCTTTACAATGTGAAATTTGTCAGTTAGCTAAGCATAAAAGAGTTTTTTTCCTTCTGTTAAATATACTCCATCTAAACCATTTTCACTAATACACAACGATATGTGGGGACCATCTCGAATCAAAAATATTTCAGGAACGAGATGGTTCATCACTTTCATTGATGACCATACTAGGAACACATGGATCTATTTATTGAAAGAAAAATCCGAGGCAGCTAATATATTCAAAAATTTCTACATTATATTTGAAACTCAATTTCAAACAAAGATTCAAATTTTGAGAACTGATAATGGTTGGGAATATTTTAATGGAATCTTAGGACAATTCTTAACTGAAAAAGACATCATCCATCACAGTTCTTGTATTGATATACCTCAACAGAATGGTGTTGCCGAAAGAAAAAATAGACACCTACTTGAAGTCACCCGAGCTTTAGTGTTTTCTATGAATGTTCCCAAGCATTTTTGGTGAGATGCTATACTAAATGCTTCATATCTAATTAATAGAATGTCAAGCAAAGTACTTAACTATCAAACCCCGGTACAATCACTTCAAAATCATTTTCCGGAAAATAAATGTTTTACTAATCTATCTCCAAAAAATATTTGGTTGCATTGTTTTTGTTCATATTCATGATCATAAAAGAGGAAAATTGGATTCAAGAGATACTAAAGGTATTTTTTTAGGATTTTCTCCAACACAAAAAGGTTTCAAATGCTTTGACCCTAGCTCAGGTAAACTTTTCGTTCGTATGGATGTCACATTTTTTGAAACAAAACCTTTTTTTTGGGAAAACTTCTCTTCAGGGGGAGAACACTCACAATGAAGATCAATTTTGGGAATTACAAGCCTTACCTATATGTGAAAACATTGAAAATACCCAGCACTAATCACATGATGTGTCTCGGGCTGAGAATAACAGTAATAATATTTCATCTCTTAATGAAACGAGTCTCATTGAGGACCAATCTACTGAATTTCAGGTTCACTCGAGAGGGCACACGAGAGCTGCACAAGACTCTCCGACGCTGCCAACATCCGAACCGAGCACCAGTCCAGGTAATATTTCTCCATTTCCTGATTTATCGCAAGCCTTTGAATCCCAAGAAGAGTCGGTCAACCCTGAATCAATAGAATCATCCCACAATATCCTAAATGAACCGATAGCCCTAAGAAAAGGAACCCAAACTTGTACGAAATTTCCTTTATATCCGATGTCAAACTATGTTTCCTATCAAAATCTATCTCCAAATTTTAGGATATTCACGACCAGAATAAATAATGATGAGATTCCTAACTCTATACACGAAGTTCTAAGTATTCCTAAGTGAAAATAGACAGTCTTAGAAGAAATGAGGGTCCTAAAGAAAAATGAGACGTGGAAAATGACTGAATTACCTAGGAGCAAACACACGGTTGATTGCAAGTGGATATTTACGATAAAATACAAAGCTGATGGTAACGTGAAAAGATACAAAGCGAGACTAGTCGCTCGTGGGTTCACTCAAACCTACGGTCTAGACTACGAGGAAACATTTGTCCCGGTTGCCAAACTTAACACAATTAGAGTTTTGCTCTCCTTAGCAGTGAATTTCGATTAGCCATTGTTACAATTTGATGTCAAGAACGCGTTCTTAAATGGGGAGTTAGAAGAAGTATTCATGCAAGTTCCACCCGGTTTTGACAACTTCGATGGAAAGGTGTACAGGTTGAAGAAGGCTTTATACGGCCTTAAACAGTCTACCCGGGCCTGGTTCGAAAGGTTTTATAAAGCAATGAAGGATCAATACTACAAACAGGCTCAGTCTGATCACACCATGTTCTACAAGCACACTCTGGGAGGTAAAATGGCCATACTAATTGTTTACGTAGATGACATGGTCATGACAAGAGACGACGAGACTGAACTCAGAAAACTAAAGCGTTTCTTGGCTCAACAATTCGAGATAAAAGACTTCGAAAACCTTAAGTATTTTCTGGGAATGGAAGTCGCAAGATCACCAAAGGAAATTGTAATTTCACAACGGAAGTATGTGTTGGACCTCCTGTCTGAAACTGGTCTCCTCGGGTGCAAACCGGCTTCAACACCGATTGATCCCAACCACCGGCTCAACAAGAAAGAAGGAGATGTACCGGCGAACAAAACCAAGTATCAAAAACTCGTTGGAAAATTGATTTATTTGGCTCACACTCGTCCCGACATCGCTTATGTCGTGAGTCTTGTAAGTCAATACATGCATAGTCCATCTGAAAGACACCTCGAGGATGTGTACAAAATATTACACTACCTCAAGGGCAGTCCAGGAAAAGGAATACTCTTGCAGAAAAACGAGAGCAGACAGATTGAGGTTTATACCGATGCAGACTGGGCCGGGTGATTAGATGACAGAAGATCAACCTCAGCATATTGTACCTTTTTTTGGGATAACTTGGTGACGTGGAGAAGTAAGAAGCAACAGGTAGTGGCTCGAAACAGTGCGGAAGCTGAATTTCGAGCTATGGCACAAGGAATATGCAAAGTCATTTGGATAAGAGGCATCCTGGAGGAACTACAAATCGAATCAAGCTCACCTATGAAACTTTTCTGTGACAATAAATCCTCAATCAGCATTGCTCACAACCCGGTCCAACACGACAGGACCAAGCACGTGGAGATATATCGCCATTTCATAAAGGAGAAGCTCGAGAAAGGAGAAATCTGCATGCCATTTGTTCCAACAACAGAACAGCTTGCAGACGTACTCACAAAGGGCCTATACAAGCAGAAGTTCTATGATTTTCTCAGCAAGTTGGACATGAAAGATATTTTCGCACCAATTTGAGGGAGAGTGTTAGATTACGTGTGAATATATGTAAATGAGTCTAAATTAGTTATTGTAACTATGTTAGTTCCTATTTCTTAGGATTAGTTATCTACTCTGTTTATCTATTTATGCTATTAGATAAGTTAGAGAAACTGACCGTCTATTCAGTCCTATTAGTTAGGAAGTTAGTTCAATTGTATTCCTATTTATACCAATCCATTAATGAAGAGAGATACAACGCTCAATTACACATGCTTTTATAGTTCAAACTTGACCATCAAACTAAAGCCAGAGTTTGATAAGATGAGCAATAAACAAAAACTGTTGATGTTGTCCAATTAAAACCCTATAAAAATTTAATCTTTCCATTAAAAAGTGTTGACGTTATCCAATTGTAACTCAATCTTTCTATTAAAAGAACACCAGATCCCAACAAAACCCAATCTTTTAGCAATCAAACTGAAACCATATCAAGAATATTTCAATTAAATTACGAGGCTGAAAGAAATTTCCAATTTTTCCTTGAGAATTCCAAAACTAGAGAATACCTATCAAATATTTTGGGTATACAACAACTCGAGGAAGGAGGAGAAGCTTTGGCCCCGACTTTGGATATATAAAAAGGAACTAATCTAAAAATTTTGGTATACAAGGGAACTCTCAAAAATAAATAGGTGTGACATAAACTATTATAATACCTAATGAATAAAGGAGGAAGGAGCTTTGGCTCTTATTTTTGGAAAATCTGCAAAAGAAAGTTAGGGCAATCAAGAGAGACGGAAGAGGAGAACCAACTCTTGTACGAGCTATTGGCAGAGTATTATGTAGGTAGGTTTGGATTCAGGGATGAAAGGGAAGGCGCTGGGAAGGTGAGGATTTTTTCTATTCCCAGCGGCCATAAACATGCTTGATTGCGACCTGCTCATGAGTGGTGTATAGAGCGATAGGAGGTTCAGTCTTACCGCACACTCAATGCAATGATCAAGCAAAACAAATCTCCTGACATATGCAAATTAGGGATACTGAGAGATTAGACCTTACGCTGCGTTTGAGGGGGCTATGTTGACAAAAGAGGGTTCAATCAGGTTGGGAAGTTCTTTTTTTAAAAGGAAAAAAAAACCTTAACACACAAGTTCATTAAAGCTGATTTTAGCATATCTCGGTCAATATTTCACAATATTGTGTCAGCCTATATGTGAGGTTGAACCTGATATGTAGGCCACATTTGTTAAAATGGCATATGGGTTTACATATATAATCGTGTCACTTTGGTCCTGAAACCTATATAACGTTCGACATGTTACGACATCTAAGTCGACATCTACAACCCTGGTTTATATGATGTAAGAATAATGATATAGCATCTCAAATTTTGGTGTTGTAATAATGATATAGCATCTCAAATTTTGGTGTTGTTGCCTACAATAGGCTGTTATTGTGCATTTCATGGTGACAATCACCACACCTGATAGTTCTCATAATCATTAAAAGTTATTTGAATGGTTATGCATTGAAACGTTAAAAAAGGAAATAGCATAATGGAAAACAGAGGGCCTATTGATACACTATATTTCTGTGGCACTTTGAAAAGAACTGACTTACAACAACAATAAAGCCGCTAGCTCAATTTTTTTTCAGATCTGCTAAAGAAGCAAATTGACTTAGCATATTTGCATGTTCACTCTAGAAGTGAGTAAACTTTACCAACAAAAAGGGAGAAGAGGGTGGGGATGGGGTGAGGTGGGGGTTGAGATGACATGTATTAGAATCAAGTCGGGGGCCTTTGAGTTCCATAGCTGAGACCTAGCCTGTCATTTAACCTAGGCTATCCCAGACTCAGGGATAATTAACTTCTGGGCGAGTCCCAGTCACATAGGTTCTTGAACTTCTTGGAATGTATGTTTTTGAAATCGACCTTGCTAGTTGTTGAAATTGACCATTCAACAAACTGTTTTAGATTGTCGTAATTGCTGCAAATATCAAGTTCAGCATTGGGCAATTAAGAAGCAACAAGTCCTGAAAATTAGTGCAGCCGAAGAAATCTAAGATGGATGAATGAGAATACATGAAAAGATAGGATAAGACATGAGTGTATTAGTGGGAAGTTGGAGCTGGTGCCAAAAGAAGGACAAGATTAAAGAAAATTGTCAAAGGTGGCTCAGACATGTGCAAAGCAAACCAATAGACATTACAGTAAGGAGCGATAAGATAGTACTTAAAGGAGCCCCTAGACTAGAGGTAGGCCTATACGAACATGGATTGAAGTTTTAAAGAATGATACAGCCATTGTTAGCATTACAGAGGATATGAGCATACGGCCCTTAACAGAGCTGAATGGAAGAAAATGAATCAAACAGATAACCTTAAAAATTGGGAAAAAGGCTTTGTTGTTGCATCTATTTTCAGTTTTTTTTTTTTATCATTTCTGATTATGCATCATGATTACAGTCGTGAAAAGGATGACAGCCAAGTTTGAAGAACAGGGATGAGTTATGGGCTTCAATAAAATGACTTCCCTATTATAACCAGCTATATACAGATATTATACACTGATTCCATATTCTATCTTCTCTTACATAATATCATGAGCTCAGAAAATAGTGAACATTAATTCTTATTTGGATACAACTAGCTTTTGGCAACTCAAAGAACCAAAAAAGGCAAGCAACAAGAAGAATTATGAAGTTTACCCCTTCAAGCCCATTCCAAGGATGTTTCCCAGTGAACATTTCAATAATTGTACAACCCAAACTCCAAATATCAACAGCATAATCGTAACCAACATCTTTGTTCATAGTAGCTTGCACAACCTGCATTGAAATGTCGGTGCGACAGTTAGGACACGAAGGATAAAAGGATGGCATATTTCTGAAACCAGGACGGGCCCAATCTGAAATTCTAACATGGAATTGCATATTTTCAATTCAAGGATGTACTTGTCAAGAACTTTATAATTAGCAATAGGGAGACCGATGAATTGTTTTAGTCTGCTGCAAGAATATAGACCACGACATCAAAGTATCTCATTTTATGTTCTTGGGCCTTTCTCTTTTTGCTGAACCACTCAAAGGAAATTTAGCAAGGAACTGTTGATGAAAATAATCAAAACCTAGTGCCACTTGTATTTAGCCAAAATTCAACCTGACATCCCTCATATTCACAATTTTCTTCATCTTGTGAGAGAAACTAATACATACTCAAAAGAGAAGAGAAGTGCTTATGGGAGCTACTAGAGAAATACACAACATAGAGTTTGCAAAAAGAACCAGAGCACCGAGATCATGAAGAACAAATCAATTTGAAAGTGAATGGGTGAAAGAGTAAAAACCATGGTAGGACATCTTAGGTAAATACATACTGTTGACTGACAAGAACAGCAAGTGGATATTTAGGGACAGTCTTCTTGTTTGAGGGATTTTTGAATTAACGATCTCTTCAGAGTATAAAGAGAAAGCTTTATTGTTAAGCAGTGTTCTAAAAATCGGCCTAGGCGCCCGCCTAGGCGCTAGGCGCCCGCCTAGGCGCTAGGCGCCCGCCCACCGCACCGAAAATCCCCTAGGCGGTGGGATAGGCGGCTAGGCGGGCCCTAGGCGGGCCTAGGCGGCGGATTTTTTGAATTTTTTGATTTTTTTTTTTTTTTTGATTTTTTTTATTCTTAGTTGTATTTTGGATATTTGTTTGGATTTTAAGATAGTATTTGGATTTTAGAACATTGAAATTTCAAATTTCAAATTTCAAAATTCAAATTTTCAAAAATTTCAAAAAAAAAAAAAATTCTAGGCGGCCGCCTAGGCGGGCTAGGCGCTATAGGCGGACCTCCGCCGTACCGAGTCCGCCTAGCGCTTTTTAGAACATTGTTGTTAAGCACTCTTCAGACTTTCCTTCTTGTGATCGAGGTCATGCGCAGATGCAGACATGACCACATGTGTGCGTGCAAGAGAAAATTGAAGAAAATACTAGGTACCAATTATATATGGCATTTAATACCCTGGCAAAGAAATTAGGGATCCAATTTCAAAGAAAAGGGGTCGTTTGCACGTGTTTCTCGGCTTTTATTTTAATTCCTCTTTACCACTATATTTTCACTATTAATACAATCCAGAGAGCACATAAGAGAAAGCTTCAGTGTTAATTCTAATTTTTTAGCTACGCATGTGATGCTCCTAAATTGTAACCTTAAAATCCCCAATCTAGATCCTATTATAAAGCTAAGGGACAAAAGTGAACAACATAGCACTAGCGCACATGGAGAATTTTGGCATTTTGTAGACATGGTTTGGTTATTGTTAAGCACCCTTCAGATTTGCCTTTTTGTGTGCGAGTGCATGCGCAGATGCAGACACGACATGTGTACGTGCACAAGCGAAAATTAAAGAAAATACTAGGAAGAAATTATAGCATTTAATGCCCTGGCAAAGAAATTGGGGATCCAATTTCAAGGAAAAAGGGGTCGTTTGCACGTGTTTCTTGGATTTTGTCTTAATTCCTCTTTACCACTCCAAGTTCCTCTCTAGAATCAACTCTAAATCCTATATTTTCAATATTAACACAATCCACTCCAAAATCTATATTTTCAAGATTAACACAATCCAGAGATAACATAAGATAAAGCTTCGGTGTCAATTCTAATTTTAGCAACGCATGTTATGCTCCTAAATTGTAACCTTAAAATCTCCAATCTAGATCCTATTATAAAGTTAAGGGACAAAAGCGATCAAAATAATGCTAGCGCACATGGAGTACTTTGGCATTTTGTAGACGTGGTTTGGTTATTCCGCATTTTGTAGACGTGATTTGGTTATTCCTATTTGTCCCTATCTATTGGAAGCAGGTAAGATGGTGATGAATTACGATTGGTCCAAACCTTTCAAAAGCGGCTTCTTGCGACTTGCCCAGAATGTCCATGTCGGTTCCAAGACCGTAGGGTTGAAGAGGGCAGTCAGCTGGCTGCTTCTTGGCCACCCCCCCCCCCCCCCCCCCCCCCCCCAACCCACCCTGCCGCTTATAGATATCAGTGACCTTGATCTAAATGCTCAAGTAGGAAACTACATGCCATTAGCTGATATATGCATGGGAACATGAGCACATGATATCGAATGTCATCCAGGTCAAGATCAAAGTTGGCTCAAGTAGCAGGAACTTATGCTCAAATAATTAAGCCAGCCACACAATGTCTGGTGCGGCTACCTTCGGGTGTTGAAAAACTCATAGATTCCCTATGTGTGAACCGGTTCTAATTTTAGTAATATCTGTCATCCAAAAATAGAATCTCAAATATCCCCAGTCTTCATCTGATCCCTATTAAAAGATCTTCAATCGAACATCAAGGAAAGACATACTTGCAGTGGAATAATAGCCTACAATTCGTAGGGCATGGACTAAACAATGACATATTTTGTCGTTTATTAAAAGAACATTAAATGCTCAATACAAAAGCTCCTGTGACGTAGGAAGAACACTAGCAGGGATGCCAGTTACAGATAGTGACAAGGAGAACCATATCCACAGACCTTGTATAAAGGATCAGAGCAGAAAACAAGAAAAATATTCATGAAGGTCCGCTTCTTTGCTCCAGTACAAGTATGCGTACTGAATTTTTCTGAGAACTAAGGGAATGGAATTGGAATTACATTTCTTTAGCAAATTAGCATCATAAAAAAGTATTAGACTTAGTGAATCAAAAACTTCAATATTCAGATTTGAAATTTTGACTCGCTTTTTTTTAAGTTTACACGAGGAAAGTTCTTACCAATATATGTAGCTACACATATTTCCATTCTTCAGGCACTTGTTATTACAATTTCTCCTAAATACCATGAAAACAATTGTGGGGTTGTCACAAATACAATTCAATATACTGAACATGATCTCTTTAAGTTTAAGGATTAAGGATTTTCCTTCTCCAGAACCTGACCAAGTTTAATAAAGAAACAAACGACTCTTAGGATGCGTCCATATTTGATGGCAGGAGAGTTGAACCGGCATAATACGATAATTGGAGGAGTAATTTGTATTTTGAATACAGGGTCTCCAACAGAGTACAAAACAAGATGTTAAGAAGAGAAGGAAATAAATCATATCCAAAAATAAGGTAGGAATGAAGAGAGAAGAATATTCTAAGGATTTTCCTTCTCCAGAACCTGACCAAGTTTAATAAAGAAACAAATGACTCTTAGGATGCGTCCATATTTGATGGCAGGAGAGTTGAACCGGCATAATACGATAATTGGAGTAATTTGTATTTTGAATACAGGGTCTCCAACAGAGTAAAAACAAGATGTTAAGAAGAGAAGGAAATAAATCATATCCGAAAATAAGGTAGGAATGAAGAGAGAAGAATATTCTTTCCAAACTCATTTCTTACGCAAGTTGAAAAACTCACAACCAGAAGACCTATGGATTGATCACAAGTGGAGTCTTTTAGTGAAAACCTATTATTAAGCTTGCATTATGAGGGCTGGTTCAACAACAGATGCATATTAGTTGCCTACAATGATAAATCTAGGGTTATTGTATCTGCAAGATTCTAGTTGTAAGAGATGTTTTTCATGAAGCAAAGAGTATTGATAAAGATTTTTTATTTGATGTGAACAGCATGTTACAAAAACATACTTTGCCTGACTAATGACATTCAGCAATTGAACATGATTTGTCAGATTTCAACTTGGTTCAGATCAGTTATGTTTGAATGAGGATTGGACTAAGTTTATTCTCTGTTTCTGAAAAAGGAGAAGAAGAATGTACAACTTGGTTTCTTTCAAATGTGGATGATTAGACAAGGCTTTGTGAGATTTGATAGTGGGTCTAAATTTGAATATTTATAATTTTTCTAGGACGACCTTCACTTGTACCAGTGTCGACTGAGAAAAAACTGTTCTTAGTGCTACCTTTCTGAATTTCTGTTCTTGGTTGTGTGCGGAGTGACACCTGTCAAAACTTAATGACAGAGTTCTTTGTACCTCCTTGCCGCACCCACCCCTAAGATGAAATATGACTTCCTTTCCATGTTTCGTGTCCGTAACTAATATTCTGAAATCTAATATCTAAGTCCATCCTTTTCAGAAAACTTAATTAGATCATCACCTTAAGTAATTTCAGACCAGATATTATCATCATTTCTAGCTTCTCTCTTACAAATGGGAATAAAGATGAAATCTTATGATTTAGCTAATCATTTCAGCCTTCAAAGTTGTAATGACATTGTGCAGCTTTGACTGCATTTAGTCATCATGTTAATTGCACAGGAAGACTAATTAGATCAAGTCTAATTTGCTAACGTTCCTATGTTTTCATTTACCACCTTGACTAAACAAGCAATCAAGAAAAAGAGAAAGAGAAAGGAATAAATAAAACAAAACAAAGTAGGAAAAGGAATATCTAAACTTTCAGATTCATCAGTAGTAATAAAAAATGACAAAAATTGAGATAGAGAAACAAGAATACCTCAGGAGCCATCCAATATGGAGTACCCTTCAATGAAAGAGCAGCTGCGGCTCCACTCAACTGAAACAAATAAGATTATCACGTAAATTTTGCAGAACAATATAAACTGTTTCAAGCTTTATAAAAATATGACACGAGTAACCCATACTATATCAAAAAACATGAGTTATGTCCTTCAGACACACCCTCTCTCCCAAACTAACCAGCCCTTAGTTTAGACAAGATTTATTTATACATGAAGTTGAACAGCCCCTTATTATTTAAAGGGTTCCCATCATAGCACAAAAATGAGCACGTTGACCATCTTTTTGCTACAAAGTCTATGCACAAACTTCTACACGATTTTGAACAACTAAGCAAAACACATACTATGTAACATTCCGTTTTACAAGTATATTAGAAGTTGAAAAACAAATCATTAACAATTGTTGTTTTTCAACTAACCAAATCACATGAGGAATAGTTCTTTTACTAACATTTCGTTTTACAGTTTTCTCTTGTGTGATTTGCGCACGGCCTAGGACAGTCCCTGAAAGAACTATTCCTCTTGGTTACAAATGAGTACAGAATGTATGCTACAGTAACTATAAGTACATGACAGACAAAAACAACAATGTCTGAAGCCTGAACTACGAATTTACATAAGTGTTCCTCCCACCAAATCACCAGTGCCTACAAGACGCACTAAACTCCGGCTTTACCTCTCCACTTCAATATATTTCCAAAGAGTATGGATAGTAAATCTGATGTAGAAGAGTAGATGCTAGAAATCCTAGGCAGTTAACGAAAAAAGAATGATATCAACCCATTTAAATTAACCCTGTCGACACCTCTAGTTACCGATACAGCAACAGACAAAGTCAAACCTAACAAATTTAGTTAACTAACCTGCAGATCCATAATAACATTACAAATTATGAGGCCATCTGGAAGAACTGGTTGATAACTAATAAGACAACGATCTTCCACCCTTTTTTTAGAATAAAGGAACAAATTCTTAGAAGCTTAACAAAAGCAATCAGGCAATCAGGAGCCATACACATGTCATAATAAATGGTGCACCACATTGACTCATTAACCCCGATACCTAATATGATTTGCAATATTGCATGCTTCACCCATAACCATCTTAACAGCATACACGGTTACAGAGAGGGATGTCATATATAGGACATCAGGATGGCTGCAGCAATGCTGAAAGCTTATTGACCACAGAAACGGAGAAATAAGTAATGATCTTGCCCAAGATCTTTTAGATCATCAGTACATGATGCTCACAATTTCTTGGGAGACAATCCTACTGCACAACAAAAAATTTGAGTCGGCCAAATCTAATACCAAAAATGTGGTCCTTAAAAACATAGGTTAGAATTGCTTTTTCCAGACATATGTGAAGAACTGAAATGTCCTTCAATGATAATGCTGGTGAATCCCAAAACAAATTATGATTACCATCTTCCCATATAGAAAGAGGAAATTAAAGTTTCTTTGTTCGCGTCCTGAACGAAGAATAATAACCACCTTGATTGTCCTATCTGGATAAGTATATTTTACACCTAATGAATCTAAGCATGAACAACTAGAAACTAGCACTCTCAGACAATAGTACATACTAATTTGAGTAGAAGACTAAGAAGAGCAAACAGCAAAAAGACGACACACAATGTACACTATATGGGCAGAATGCAACTCTTTTCCACATGCAAAGCAAGTAGAGTATGAAGTTTTTTGGAAAGAAAAAAAAAACAAGACATCAGCCTCACATGTTTTGCCATCCCAAAGTCTGCGAGCTTGACAACCCCTTTAATATCCACAAGTAAATTTGCCCCTTTAATGTCCCTATAAGAACAAAAGACATATTTAGGATATTATGTCTGACCTCCGAAGTAAATATTAGGATAAAGAATTTTAATGCTACGGAATTGTGAAAAACCTTGAATAGAGATGTTCTCTTAAAAGTTGGAATAAAAAAGTCAGTTGATGAGTGGGTAGTGGCATTTTTACAGATAAAGAAAGAGCTTAGATATAACATATGTAGAAACTAGAAACATGTCAATATAAAGTACTGTATGCAACTTGATATGGTTTGGCATATTAATATGGATGAGCACATAGCTCTTACATTATGAGGATGCCAACTGTATATTATGCTGTGTATGGAAATTAAGACTATTTGATGAATACATGACGAAATTCAAGATAAACTAGATTATCATGTAACTGTATAGCTTGCACGACTTCCGATGCAGAGAATACAAAAGAACTCAATATAAATTCTTTCTTTCTTTCTTTCTTTCTTTTGAAGCATGGGCTCGAAACCAAGACCTCCCTGTTATCCCTCACCAGCACCCACCTGCTGGGTCACCCCCTGGTGACTGATAAATGCTTCATCTGATATATAAATAATTCATCAGAAACATGAAATAAGTCTTAGCTATATTTACAAATAGCATTTAGCCACTTCTATCGGTCTATGCATAGTTATGTAATAAATCTGACTAAAGCCAGAAATTTCACGCCAAAGCATCTCAGACTACCATTTGAACTTTCTGAGTTTCTGAATATTTTTCTAGGTCGACTCTTGTGCCACTGAATTTCATCACTAATTCTGTTAGTGCAATATTTAGCTTAACACTCTCAAAGCATTTATAGAGGGGTGTGCCATCTCGGATCTCATGATGGACATACTATAGGACTCAAAGGTCAAGATAGTCATTCAAAATATGTTTCAAATACATAACAAGAATGACAGAAACATATTGGATTAAAAGGTTATACTTTAGTAAAAGTGTAAGACTTCATGTCTCATGAACACAAAACTGACATACTTCAAGCCTTAACGAATTGTCATGATTCTATAAGAGACTCTAGTAAGATTCTATGAAGTTGTGGCAGTAATTCCGACAAATTACCGCCCTTAATGAATTGTCTATGCGGAAGGAAGAAATTAATAGGTCATTGAAAAGAATAAAGATCAAGTTCATACTGAAATTAAGAACCTGTGGATGTTTTTTGTGCTATGCAAGTAGGCCAGTCCCCTAAGTATGTGACGAGTGAAATTACGAACAACGGATTCTGTCATAGCTCCACAATGATCCTGGACATATTTGTTGATTGAGCCAGGGTAAACATACTCTAGATATATGTATAACCGATCCTCAATCTGCATTAGAGAAACCTAAATTAAGTAAACTGCATTTAGTCAGCAACACTAGACCATGACATCCAATAACCAAGAAAGCTCACAATTTCACTCCCATAATACTGCACGATATTTGGATGCTTTAATTGACTAAGGACTTTTATTTCCTGCAAACAGAGAAAATCACAAGTGAGTGGGTGCAAAAAAAACCAGACACAGTAAGCCATAAGAAAAGTATGTGATAAGAAAAAGAGTATTTGTAATGACAAAATTATAACAAAAACAACAACAACCATGGTAAGCATAAGTTACTATCTAGAGAAGTCACTAAAGTAAAGAACACAACTGAAGAAAAGTTGAATCAAAAGGTAACGGGTTGGTGACGAGTAAAAACAACTATTTTGAACACATGCTTCAAACAGAGTGTCTAAAACAATGCAAATGTATTCACAAGCATGCAAGTTTTACAGGACAAAAACATATAGTACACAATCACCCAGCGGAAACAGCAGAAAGTGGTAATACAAATGAAGTGGGAGACAGAGAATCACATGTCAAAAGCAAAAATGGTTTTCGTCCTGAGGCTTTCCTGAACGTTATGTGATGTCCAAAGAAAATAACAGAAAGGTTTGTTCCGATACAAAAAGTGTATAAAACATTTTATAGAAAGAAGTACAACAAGAATCCTAAACAATAATTTTAAGTACAAAAATCTGGGGATTGGAGCGATGGAGATTAAGTCAGCGGTCGACTTCTTTACTCTGTTGACGATCCAATGCGAAGATTGCAAAAGCTTGCTAACTCTGGCTCACAAGCAGAATTTCGGTAGCAAGTAGACTCTATGTATGTCTCTGTCAGTGAAGATGACACTGTCCCTCTATTTATAGCATTTCTTCACTGGAAATTGCTATATGCACATGAGGCAAAAATACACTGTTTTCTAACTTTGAGGCACATAGAATGAGGTTGGCGCATAGGCACCTGGAATTCGTGAGGGTGAACGTGCACACATGTCACGCATAAGCCACCACGTGGCTTCAGTTATTTGAGACGTGCCACATGAAACACTGTCACGTAGCACACGATATCCATGTAGAAAAATAGTCATGCGACATGGCACATTTTGCCACGTGATAAAGTTGACGCCTAAGGTCTTCTACTGCATACTGCAATTTACATGTCGCATAGTGCACCTTGCCGCATGAGGACAACTCTGTACAGCTGTAAAGTGTAATGATTACTCTGACGCAAGCACTGACGTGACGTCTTTCTCGTAACCATCAGTTGCACATTGCACGAGACAGCTCACTTTCCAACGAGTTGTCGGACTATGCGGCTCAGTTGTATGCGGCTTTCAACTATGTCGCATGATGTCAAAGTTCACTGCTTTGAAATAATGTCGCATAGCCCTCAGAGGATGCTCTATATATTGTTGTTTCTTTGCATAGATTTGCCATTCTTGGTACATAGCTAGATGTCGCATAATACTTATGCGCCCATACTTCATGCTCTAATATTTTCCATGCTTCTACAAGGTTGACTTGATGCTTTTTGAATACCCATTAACTGGATGGTAACCTTCTCATCCATCAAGATAAAAAAAAAAAGCCTCATTTCCAAAGGAAGCAGTAGAATATGCAATTTAATAGAGAATTGTAAATAGGGTACAAAAAACTAACTTGCTCCAGCTGTTTTATACATTCAGCAGATTTTGGATCATCGGGAATTAGATTGACTTCTTTCATAGCACATAATGCTCCAGTGTGCCTGTTCAATGTAGTTATATCATTATCAAAATAATAATAATAATAATAATAATATAATAGCAATCATTGTTTCATTTTAGCTGGTTATTTAAATACCTGTTAGTGGCCACATAAACGTTCCCAAAGGTACCGCTTCCAATCAGTTTTTGCTTTTGCCATTGAGACTCCTCACCTGTTACTGTATTTGGATGAGAAGAACCTGATTGTGAAGGAACTGCAGCGCCCGGAGGAAGAGGCAATGGATGGACATTTCCATTACCATTACTTTCATGCCAAGGGGAAGAACTGTCTAGGTACATCTTTGGGTGTAGTGGAGATGGAGGTGCACTTGGATTCCTTGATCTTGTACCAGGGTTTCTCCTAGCGGGACTATGTAATGAAAACGGATCAGGGCTGCGCAGAATTATATCAGGTGAAGTTTGGGTAGAACAGCCTGTCAATGCATCTTTCGAATGGAACTCCGGAGCTGACCAGCCCTGAAATCCTGGAGGAGAGTTGTGGAAAGGCGCATAGTCTACATTACTCAATCTACGAGGACTAAGTGCTGGACTTGAAAATGCACTGGCCGGAGCACTTTTTGCGGGTATGTTCAGTCTGAAGTTCCCATTTTCTACAGAATTTGGATCTCGGATAGCCTTTCTGTAATCACGAAACACAGATTTATTTGATGGCGCATTGATGAGCTCTGGGCTTCTGTTCACATTCTGATAGGAGAACCTACTGCATTGTAATTAGTAGAATGTCAAAAATATTTTCAATTATTGCACACAAAATCAATTAGTTATCATTAAGATCACAAACAAGCCTTAGTTGGAGTAAAAATGTAACCTAAAAGCACACATCATTCCTTTCAATCTTTGGCTTAATGCATCACGGAGACGAATACCATGCCTAAAGCAAATTATCACATCTTACATCTTCGTCTAGACACTATTGATTCTAGGAAACTTGGAGGGAGGTCCTAGGAAGGGACAGACTCAAAGCATAGCCAGAGGGGGTCATGCCCCCACCGCTCTTGGGAATTTTCATTAGTTAAAATATAACTGCTAACAATTCTGGAATACTTGGTGTACTAGGCAGAGTGCAGAGTGCAAAATCCGGGCGGTACAGTAACAGTTTTGACAAAATTACAGATCCTATTACAACTAGAGTGTCAATATATTTTTGCAGATTTATAGTTTATAAAAACAAAGCAATGAAATGTACACTTGATTATTAAGAGCCAAGAACAATTTGCGAATAGTGCAGGCTTAAACAAAAGTAACAGATTCGCTTCAAGTCCACCATCGACCCAAACCTGCCACCATCGACCCAAACCTGACCCAACCCAATTCCAACTGTTTTGGACCAAAATGTCACTCCTCTCTCCATTAAATTGGTCATGGACCCGATGCAAGCTCTCATGATGTCGGAATCAATCCCATGCTAGAGCCCATAACCTAAGCAAACCTAGCCTAACACCCTATATAAATATTAACCAAGAGGGGGAGAGAGAAAAACCCTAAATTCCTCTCCTTCCCTTTCTTGATCCCCTTAGGGCTGCAACGTGTTCGGCTTAAACTCGTTCGTGGATGAATCGATACCGAGTTCGACCATAGGTTGTTCGACTCAAACTTGTTCTCAGACCGGCTCGAGCTCGGCTCGGTTTCTCATATTAGGACTTTTTCTAGTATATGTTATGCATTTTTTAATAGATAGAAATATATTCTCTTAAAAATTTTACTCATTTTTTTTGTTCTTTATATGATGGTAAATTTATGATGTAAAGAGCATACGTAATTCAATAAAAAAGTCTTTAAAACTTGAGAGAAATAATGTGATAGTCTATACAACATGTTCAATAGGACTTTGGCTCGAGTTCAATTTGTTCGAGTCTCTAATCAAACCGAGTTCAAACACCATTTTAGAACTCGACCTTAAGCTCGGCTCGAATCAAACTCGTTCGATAGTTAAGTCAAACCATGCTTGAGCACTCTTTGTTCAAACTCGTTCGTTCGATTTTCAGCCCTAGATCCCCTCACCACCACTTCCTCCAGCCCCACTAGTGCCAACCAGCAGGGTCACCTGTACCGCCCCTCCCAGCTCCCTTTGTCAACCTCACATCCTTCCTTGTACCCCTTTGCACCCGTAGCGGTCGTAGGCCCTCTCTACCATCACCTTCCACCATATCCGTCTTCCCCTGAAAAAACCGAACTTAATTCTCCTTAGCCGACGAGTACAGGGCATCCACACTTCTTTATGCTCTCTTTGAGCCCATCCCCGACGAGATCTCCAACTATATCTCAAAACAAAAAACAAAAAAAGCACTTCATCCCTTTGCCCACTCCCTCCTGCTTGAGAAGGCCTCCTCCACGTTCGTCGGCTCATGCCATTGCATTAAACTTTGATGCCCCCGCATGTTACCCTCCATGTGACTTCCACCTCTAGTATGATCCTTTTTCCATTTTCAAAGGGTCGGACATGTTATGTCACAGGTCGCATTCAATCGATTATTAACACATCAACCTAGACATAACACAAACTCCGACTCCAATATTATTGTCAGACTCGGCATTTTTGAAACGACGTAGAACGAAATGCCATTTTCTAGCTTTCTTAGCTATGTGTTAGAAGTAGAATGGTGATGATAATGATGCTTCCCCACCCCCCAACCCCACCCCCCCCGAAAAAAAGAGGACTCGGACTCGAACTCTGTACATTCATAATTGCAAAAAGTAACATGCTCTAGTACAAAAGGCATGCGTCCATAATATTGAAAAGGGCATCATAGTGCCACGAGACTCCCGCTAATGCAGGGTCCATGGAGGTTTTGAGATGTACATCTCCCACGTGTCCATCCATAATATTCATTTCCAACAATGAAATTTGTTTTAGCTTTAACACTAGAATTGTCCACGCTTAGAGCTATTATACTATTCAGCACCAGAACAATGCATAAAGATATTCAGAATTGAATTAGTAAAGGAACCACCCGTACCTCGGCGTCTGAGAGAGCCCGACGGCGTCCGAGTCCTCCCCCTCCCTCGGCGACGGCAGCCGCCTCGGCGACTCTTCTGGCAGGGGCAGCGGCAGAGGCGAGGAGGACCGGAAGGTGGCATCGTAGTCGAGGTGGCTGGGAGTGGGAGACCTCGACACAGGCGTGGAGCCGGACAACGCGGCGTCTGCGGGGGCGGCGTCGGCGTCGGCGTCGGCGGCGCCGTGGCGGAGCCTCCGGTGGCGCGTGAGGAGGGAGCCGGCGTTGCGGCTAAATACGGAGGAGATGTCCTTCGTCCGCGGGGTCCTCTTGGGGGTGGTCGGGGAGCGGGGAGAGGAGGAGGAAGACGGGGAGCGGGCGCTCTTCCACCACGGCATCTCCGGTTGGGGGGAGGATCATGGTATGGGGGTCTCCAGCTATGATAAGGAGGAGACGGACGCCATGGAAAGATTAGGGTTAGGGTTTCGATTGGGGCGTTATGGAGGAAGCAGAAGAAGAAGAAGAAGAAGAAGAAGTGGGGATGGCGAGACCGGAAGTCGTTGGCCACGCGGTTTTTTATCAGGTCAAGCACCGGGTTTTTTTTTTTTCCTCTCATTATTTGCGATGATGCTTGTTCTGTTATTTAATCGCTTAAGCCCTTGTATTATGAGCTATTGTAGTTTGGGTATATTTTAAGAAAGTACGGGATTGCAGAAAGTGTACAATACTACTTTGGCTACATACATAATAGGATTATGCTGTTTGGTCTACTTTTCGAGGGTTAATTAGTTGTCCCCCCCTAAGTTTTGTACATATTATGGTAACTGTTCCCGTTCTTTTAAAATTAAAGAATACCCTCCTGGGTTCTTAACGACCGTCAAATCCGTCAACGGTTGTCTCTATTACATATGTTTTGGACATGGATACCCCTGGACTTCCCTCCATTTTCTTCTTCTTCTTCTTCTTCTTCTTCTTCTTCTTCTTCAACCAGCCATAACCGAAAGTCCCAAACCAGACGAAGGTGGCCAGATCGATCAAGCCCTCCCTCTTCCATGGAAACGAAGATGGTGGTTCAGGTATGATCTAAACAAAACCCTCTCTCTTCCTCCTGTACGTGTACTGAAAACTCCCAAATTAGAAGTCCTAAATCCTTTTTCTTTCCCTCTTTTTGCAGTGTTCGATTTGCAAGGATGAGAGCCACGTAGATGATGAATGTCCCCTCCCAAACTCCCCCTGTAACTTTAGGGTAATGGAACTCGGAAAGTCAAAATTTCAACACGCCCACACAGCCTAAACAGACGATTCTTGCGCTGTAACGCGATTTCCTGCAAATCGTTTGTGTGGATAGATGAAGAAACCCAAGGACAGAAAACTCTAATTACTTCAAATCGAGAGGCGTGCTACTGTTGTGGTGATAAGTCACATTTTGTAAGGGATTGCCCTGTAAAAAATGGTGCTTCTGTTGAATGCAAATCTGCTAATTGTGCTGGCAAATTGAAGATCTTCACAAGCAAGAAACCACACAGCTATGGGAAGAAGTTCTTTGCTTGCAACAGACCTGGGTGTGGTTATTTTTAGTGGCTTGAGGTATGCACCCCAGTTAAGAGCAATGTAGACGTTGGTTCAGAAAATTGTAGCATTGTTGAAGTTGGTTCTGGTAGTTCTGCCACTGTTGAAGTTGGTTCAGGTAGCTCTGGCTTAGGTTCTTCATCATCCAAAGGCTCCATTGATTTGAAAATTCATGTCGAAGGGACCTCATCTGTGGAGGTGAAGCTGTATATTGGTGATGTTATGAAGGAGATGGAGAGGGTTAACTTGTAAGCTAGTTTAGTATTGTAATCAGGTTCTAGTATTTGTAATGGAGTGCAGTATTGTAATGAGTTCAGTAGTGTAATGGAGTTCATTGTAATGCAAATGTAGTTCAATCTTAGATGGAATGCAACCTGTAAGCTTTCAAAAGTAGTTCAATCTTTAATGGAGTTCACTCAGCTTTCAATGGGTCAATACATAGAAAAATGCAAAGTAGTTCAATCTTTAATGCAGTTCAATGGATTTCAATGCAGTTCAATGCAACCTGAGAAAAACTTTAATGCAGTTCAATGCAGGTGTAATGCCTGTTGTTCGTATTACGTATTTGGAATGCGTATACGTATTTTATCTTGTATTTGCATATCTCTTTGGTTTGGCTTGGCTTGTTTACTCTCGGTTTGGGTTGGCTTGGTTCGGCCGGCCCACTGCTTGGTTCATCATGGGCCAAGGGTGGAACACCTTAGCCTATGCTTCTCCTTCATTTCCACCACAACCCCTCCTACCTACCACCACCTTTGATATTTATTGCCATTTCTTCTTTCTCTCTCTCCATAATTCTCATTTACTTCTCCTTCCCCCACCATTACTCTTCTCCACCAACCAAGAACACCATAGGCAAGTGCAACTTACTTCCACAAGAGAACTCCTTTTGATGGTTTCATTAGCTTCTCCTCATGATTCTAAACCACATTAGAACTTGCCATTTTCTATTTTGAGGCTTTAATTGTTGTAGATCTAGAGTTTTGCTATTTTCGGATTTTGATGGTTTTGATCTATTAAACTTCCTTGTTTTCAAGTTTTGATGGTTCCATGTTTTAGAGCATCTCATTCTACCCAATTTTGACCTTTGGAAAGTTGGATTCGGACTTGTTTTGACCAAGATATGGACGATTGAAGCTTAGATTCAACTTTAGAGTTCTTGCTGTTCTTGCCATTTGGAGAAGACAGTGAACAGTGAGCTAGCTTTTTAGCTTATGCCGCTGAGCTGTACGCTGCTGTTTAGCGAGCGTACGCTAGCTTTCGTACGCTGCTGTTTAGCGAGCGTACGCTAGCCTTCGTACGCTGCTGTTTAGCGAGCGTACGCTAGCCTTCGTACGCTGCTCTTTAGCGAGCGTACGCTAGCCTTCGTACGCTGCTCTTTAGCGAGCGTACGCTAGCTTTCGTACGCTGCTCTTAGCGAGCGTATGCTAGCCTTCGTACGCTGATCTTTGGTGAGCGTACGCTCACCTTAATACGCTGCCTGTTGGCAGTGTGTCTTGAGCGTACGCTAGCTTGAGCGTACGCGTGCCTTGGTACGCTAGCTTAAGCGAGCAAGGCGTACGCTGGCCCCTTTCGTACGCTAGCTCGAGCGTACGCAGTCTTGAGCGTACGCTAGCTTGAGCGTACGCGGACCTGTAGCTTGAGCGTGCCCTTGTGTACGCTGACCCTTGCGTACGCTTCCCATTGGAAGTGTATGGATCCTTTGGTACGCAGACCTGAGCGTACGCTTCCCATTGGAAGTGTATGGATCCTTTGGTACGCAGACCTGAGCGTACGCTAGCCTGAGCGTAGCCTGGCTTGAGCGTAGCCTGATTACCCTTGATCTTCTATAGCCCTGTATATTGACATTTTATTAGATATTTAACGTCTATTTTATATCCTTACGCCTTTTGTCATGAACTTGATAATCATGGATTTGTTTAATATGTTTGGAAATGATACCTGAGCATGACACGATAGTGACCCGTAGTGGTGTACTCCTGACATAATGACCTGACATGACCTGATAGTGGCCCGTCGTGGCGCACTCCTGACAAGTACACTTGACATGATAAACCTGACATGTTATATCTTGATAAGCTGTTGCGACGGCTACCTGACATGACATGACCTGTATAAATAACCTGGACACCGTGGGCGATTGTGCTTGTACAAATAATCCAGTCCTGTCTTGCATCATGTCTAGGAGGGGACTCCTGAGTACCACGGTCAGGAGTACCTACTAAAATGGACTAAGGTTAACCACTAGATTAATACATTAGTCATGAAGAGATTTCCCAGCTACAGGCAATCCCGTTACCTGGGCGTGCTTGGGATCTGTAGCCTGCCGTCGAGTAGGGCACATTTCCAGCACACTGTCATGTGTTGCACCCCTCAAACTGCTTAAGGGTACATGCATTTCCTGGACGATGTACCCACCGGAATTCAACCCTAATATCTCGACCTGGGTGACCTGGATGGTCTGCAGGGCTTGTGGCTGTGGAATAATCTCACTGCATCTTGTTAGTAATTAGGCTTGTGACAACCCTAGTTAGTTAAAGTATCAAGCCGTAATTCTTGCTTGGCCGTAAAATGATTGGATGGAGTCTAACCAGTCTAGTCTTGTCCTGATCCTGTTCCAGATTATTGAATGACCAGAATGCTTGTATTTATTTTACCGATAAATGGTGAGAAATCAAGCTCCGTTCAGACGAAGGGTTACAACCCCGGTCCTTGTTTGGTTTACGGGTTGTAACCTGGCTATCTGAATAGTTCCATGGTTATCTCGTCGTATATCATCCTGATATGTTTCCTTTTATTCCAGTCCTTATTTTATTTATATTTATATTCCTGTGCTGATTGCTGGTTTTAGTTCTTAAGTGAAGCCTCCTTTGTGGCACTTGCTCTTTCTGGGATCTGACCCAGCTGGTTTTGTGTGGCCAGATTTTGGAGCAGCTCCAGAGGATCTACCGACTTTCCAGCCAGATGGTGGCCACTAGACGGAACCCTGGCAACGAGTGGATTATTTTTGGCTCTCCCGCTCTAGTGTAAAAATATTCTTTTGGGGCATTTAGCCGACGAGCACCTGTTTAGCTCGATTGCACTTACTTACTGTCTGCCTACGGGCTGTAACATGATTAACAGATCCTAGGGTTGATCATGTATGACTAAACTCTTACTAGTCCTGACATTTTATAACGACTAGCTTCATGATCAACTGAATATGTAATGTTTGGGACGCCTTACTATTGTATATTTAATGATCATACATCTTGTGACTTTTACTTACTTGCTTGTGATTGAGACACTAGGCTTGTTCATGACCTTAAGAGACTGTTGGCTTGTAGATAAACCCTCATGTATCTAGACAGTCGTGACCGTATAGCGAGATGGATTCCATTTCATATACGTAGCTGGCTATGTCTGCCCCCGCTCTCCAGTATTCTGATTCTGGGGTGTGACAGCAGGTCATTGAGCTTTCAACCTGAGAAAAACCAACCATTTCACACAAAGTTCAATGCCAACCTGAGCAACCATTTCACATGAAATTCAATGCCAAGCTGAGGAAAACCTGGAACACCATTTCACACAAAAAACCTGCCAATGCAACCTGAGCTATTCAATGCAGAGGAAAACCTGGAACTACATTTCACACAAAAAACCTGAAATACAACCAGGCTCGGATCAATGCAGCCATTTCATTGCATATTCACACAAATAACCATTTGACATCTATATTTGTGAAATATTTCACATAAACACAATCAACCATTCTGCCACATAAATATTTCACATAAACATTGACATCTACATTGACATCTACCTTCCATTGCATATTTTACATAAACATTTGACAGAAATATTTGACATAAACATTCACAAAATATTCTGTAGGCTGCAAACATAAGGAACCCAAAACATTCACAAAGGCACAAAACATTCACATAAACATTTGACAGAAGACCCAAAAAACCCAAAATATGACTGAGTAGATGCACACCATCATCTACTCATTGCACCTCCCAGCTGCATTGGTGCTTTCTTGAGTCCCAAGGGCAAACCTGGGCTGGAAACATGCTGCACTAGTCATTCCATGCAATCCAGTAAGGCCTTGATCCTAGCATACCATGCAATCCAGTAAGATATCTTCACTTCATACCTCTCCTAGACATCAAGTTGAATGCATTTGGGAGTGTATTTCTTCCCTCTTGCCCTAAGCTTTTCCACAATCAACTTAGCAATGAAACTTGATCTCAAAACCCTATTCCTATTCTGCCTGGTAGACACACATGTGTGCTTCTCTCTAAAAGTTCTGATCTGATAAGTCATGTTATCATTAAGGACAGAGGCATGTACCCTCCACCCACAGTTAGGATCCCTACATTTTACTGTAACTCTGTCCTTGTCATTCCTAACATATGTGAACTCGTAATGATTCTTCAAAGCATGCTGCAACAGATGTTCTCTGTACTTGTATACATTCTCAAATAACATACCTTTTTTCAACCTCAGCCCTTCTCCAAAATATGGAGGAATGGTTTCAGCTCCCTCATTTTCATACAAGTCATCACCTTCACTATTATCACTATCCTCAGTTGTAGTGGTTAACACCAAAATCATCACTCACTACATCACTCTCCCATTCATGGTCATCACCTCTCTCATCTCCTTCATTGGGTTCAAATTCAGAATCTGTAGAGCTATCATTCTAGGATTCAGAACCACCCTCCTCATTTCCATGATCATCCTGCTCATCCATTTCAGCCGTAGGTGTGACTGGTTCCTCCTCCTCCATTGCAGCCATAGGTGTGACTGGTTCCTCCTCCTCCATTTCAGCCATAGGTGGGACTGGTTCCTCCTCCTCCATTTCAGCCATAGGTGGGACTGGTTCCTCCTCCTCCATTTCAGCCATAGGTGGGACTGGTTGCTCCTGTTGCTCCTCCATTTCAGCCACAGGTGGGACTGGTTGCTCCTCCATTTCAGCCACAGGTTGGATTGCCAAACAAATTTCTTCTAAGATAGGTTCAAATAACCTCCTCCTCCTCCTATCAGATTGTGTTACATGTTTCTTTAGAGTGGAATCAACCTTCAAAGGTGTCACCAAAGTCCATGAGACAAATAGGTGCCCTGTTAAGTCACCCATGCACATGTCCCTAACCATACCCAACACATCTCCATCATTGTTGATCTCCGATAGTTTACAAGACCTTAGGGACAGATACAAGATAGATATCATATTCCCTGGAGGTACACTAGCAAGGTACTGGCAATTTCTCAGAATATCAAAGTAGCATAACCTATCTACTTCAACATTTACAATAGGAGCACACATACCACCACTATAATTTTTCAATGTCACTTTACCCCTTCCCTGACCTCTAACAGTCTTCCATGTCCCATTCCAATATACTGTGAAGTCGACGTACAGACTATCCATCTGCAAGCAAGAGAAAAAACAGTCACAAACGAACTCATCAAACCTCCCTGACCATGGATAATAATGGAACAGGAAACATTTGTCTACAGTGTTCGTACCAGTTCGAGCGGTTGGAGACACGATTTCAGTCACACTCCAGAGTCGAACATCTTGCAGACGATTCTTCTCCGTCCCTCACCACCGCTGGAGGCGAGATCGCCCCGTCCTTGCAGCCGATTCTTCACCTAGGGTTTAGATTGGGGATTTTTTTTCTGAAGGGATTTTTTTTCTGAAGGGATTGAAGGGATTTTTTTTCTTCATTGGAAGTTATGCAAGTGTCGAATCACATCCCACCCGCGTTCAGGGGATGAGGGCATTTTCGTCTTCGAGTAAAAGGGAAACTGAAACAATTAAAAGAAATAATTAATATGTTGACGGGTTTGACGGTCGTTAAGAACCCAGGGGGGTATTCTTTAATTTTAAAAGAACGGGGACAGTTACCATAATATGTACAAAACTTAGGGGAGAACAACTAATTAACCCACTTTCCGATGTGCGAAAAAAAAAATATACTAAAATAGAGTAAGGAACAAATGAGAGGTAGGGGGAGATATATTTGTTTTTCATACAATCTCAAGTAATGTTAAAACAAAATATCTGTTGTGAAAATAAAATAGAAAGAGAATAAATTGATAGTTAGGAAGAATGCACGTAACTTTTCTTATTGATAATATATATAGAGGGAATGAGATAGAGGTTATTGTGGGTATGAGTAAGGACATCCATATTTGGATTTATTCAAATCACAACACTCCCCCTTGGATGTCCACTTTAATTATTGCCTAATTAAAAAAAATTCTAAAAAAAAATCCATTTTTGGAAGAAAAAAAATCCATAGAAAAGAAAATAGTACAATAATATTCTCCAGGAATATGATTTTTTAAAAATCCAAGTGGGTGCGACTTACACTCGAAGGAAAAATCCAGTGAAAAAAACCTCAACGAAAGAAAAGAGTACAATGCGCAAAGACATGCTTCAAGATGTCTCTATTAGCATATTTAGAATGCTTGCATCTACAAGATGCTCCCCCTCAAAAATATTATATTCTTGTTCTTACATCAATTCAAAATAAAAAATCAACCCCCAATACAATTTAAATATTATATCTCACCCCAACACTTTATTGTCTATACATTTATACTCATATCCTTATGAAGAGGTTGTAGGCTTTTGTGATTCCTGAAAGCTCATAACTCCCCCTGATATATTGAACTGTTGAAAAATATAGCCATGTACATCCTCTATTTGCTTTGATGAAATTGTCGCATTGATTTGATTTATTCTCTCTAAAATACATGTAACATTATTTATAAAACATACCTTGTTTGTGGTATCCCCTTAGTGAGTATCAGATGAATATCATTCATCTGCATATCTCATTAGATCAAAACATTCATTAAGAATAATTTATGTACCTAATATTATTCTAATATATTGTGCTGAGTGAATGACAACAACAAAATTTATATTCTTTAAATATGGTACTTCAGGATCCAGAATATGTTCTTTTGGTCGTCATGGATCCTATTGAACTGACAATTATAGGTATATTATTTATATTAAATCTCTACAAGAGACCAATTTTATCTTATCTCTTCAAAAAATTTATATTAATATTATCTCCTCAAAATATTAATATTATATCTTCAGGATATTATAGTAGAACTCTTCCAGAGATTCATCTTTCATGAGATTATACGAGATCTCTTCAGAAGATTTATCTTTATCTCTTCTGGATATTTCTATCTCTTCGGGAGATTCCTATCTCTTGGGAAGATACTGTCATATTTTATCTCTCTTCAGGAGATTATCTCTTCAGGAAATCTTCTCTTCGGGAGATACTTTCATGTAAATAGACGATCATTCTGACGAATCTGCTCAGAGATTTCTTCATAAATATGACTATACATTTATTATACATGTCTTAGACATATACTTAATGAACCTATCACATTTTTCTAGATGATTTTAGTTCATATATGGTTCATTTGCAAATCCTATTCGGGGATAACATGTTAATGTTAAGTCCTTCAAGCATACACCTGAAAATTTAAATCCTTCGAAGATTTCATGCATATCTTTTCGTCGAGTCATACTCTTGTCACGACCCACACCCACTGTGAGGGTACGAGAACGTAACAACGCCAAGCCTACGACGTAGTGTCGGCGGTAGAACGCTGTCCTAGGTCAACATACATCTAACAATATCTATCTAAACAGTTTATACTCCCCGAATGGGGTGACATAGCAGTAATAAACTCAATCACAACTAAGGAAGAGGTAGCACGATATGAAATAGAACTCGAGGAAATAAATAGATGAAAAGTAGTCTAAGATAATCCCAGCAAATATCCAGAAGTACATGGTCTCAGATACAGAATGAAAGAATATATACAACTCTGAACTCCAAATATAATCTAGCTAAAACATGTCTCATGACTACATAAAAGAAGATAAGCCTAACTAATCTAGACTAGGCAATCGGGGTGATATCCTCAGCTAAAGCTGGGTCCTCCTGAGGGTCCAGCTCATAGGTGTCATCTAAGGCTGCCCCGTAGTAAGTATCCAGACCAGCCTCATTCTCGTCCTCTGTAATATTTTCAACATGTCCAGTCAGGACATGAGCGAGCACAATACATCTCATGCAGTTCATATCATGTCAGAAAATATAAAGCAGGCAATAGAGTAAGATACATGAAACGCTTTAAAAAGATGTACATGAAAATATGAGAGATATTTGATAACTGGAAATATATACATGATAAGTAAGAACTGTAAGTGACTAGTGATTTAGAGTACGAGATGGCATGTAATTGGCTTAGGTTGTACATGATAAAACATGGAAGTAACAGAGTGTACATGATGGATAAATCACATGACCATTTATACTCACCCCTGCCCACAATCAATACACAAGGATCTATTCAAGTTACGTTACAGACATGATGTTTTGGTTACACAGGGAAACACATGAGGAAACATGAACGTACATGAGAGCATATGAAAGTACATGAGCATACATGAAAGAACATGAGAGAACATGAGTGTACATGAGTAACGTAAGAGCAAGGAATACATGATGTACATGAAACACATGTCATAAAGTATCCGATGCGCCCGCTAAGGGGGATAACATTCCAAAAAGAGATCCATATAGTACCAATCCGTGATGATAACGTGACAGCATCAAGTAAAAGTAATATAGAGCGAGAATATAAATCATGACAAGTATGAAACGATCAGAGAATGTACTTGCCTGGTATCTGAGTGTCCGATATGAAAGTACTGTCCGAGGAGTGGTGTCTGGCTTCTAATCAGAACAGCACAAGTCACAACAAGTCCAAAATGGTAAAATGAAGTCCTACTATGCATTCTACATGATTCTAGGTCAATCTAGGCCAAAGTCAACACTTGGTCAACTCTGGTCAACCCTAGAAGTCAAACTAGGTCAACCAGGTCTAACCAAGTCTAAACTAGGCTATCTAGTCTACACTAGTCCACATTAGCCTATACTACACAAGTCAAACCAACAACACCCTTCCTAGTTTACATCTAGGCCTACACATAACACATGTATACATATATTACATATATATATAGTGAACACACAAGTGTATATATATGAGACATATACACATACTTGTATAACCTATTCATCCAAGTAGGTATCCATACTAGATACCCAAAAGATACACAACCCTAATATATATATATATATATATATATATATATATATATATATATATATATATATATATATATATATATATATACACACATATAGCTCAACATACACACACACACATATATATATATATATATATAGGCAACATTTCATATATTAAATATGTATACCTATCACATACATAAACTTAACTTTATGAAGACTAGGAATTTATATAGAGAGAATGAGAGAGAGGGTGCATTTGTGTGTGCAACATGTGACAGGAATTGGATTAGGTGGCATGTGATTTTGTGTGTATAGGAATTTGTGTGTGTGTGTGGTAAAACAATGTGCAGGAATTACCAAAAACAGTGAAAGAGAGAGAGAGCAGTGTGTGTCATGTGAGTGCACAGTGTGACAGTGAATGAAGTGTAACAAGGGAAATCAGTGAGCATACATAGTGTGTGAAAGTAAGGTTTGTGACAGGAAAACAGAGGGTGATATATCATGGAGGGTGTGTGTGTGTTAAGCAAATAAGAGGACAGCAGTATACAACCAACTCCCTGTCAAAATCAAGCCAAGCCATACTCAATTGAATGAAATCTCAAACTCAAATTCAGAATTCATATTCAGTTATGTCAAGCCCCAACCTACATTTCAGTTTTCATGAATTTCTCAGTTTTAAAGTAACCACAAAACTCAATCCTTATTTCAGTTTTAACCTACATTTATTGATTCAAGGCTCAGGAATTTAACAGTGTAATCTCAGTTAACACATAAGGGTTTTATTCTCAGTATTTAACAGCCTATTCAATGCAACATCAAACCTATAAAACAGCAACCCAACATACATAGCTTTTTCAGTTTTCTAAAACAACCATAAAACCCAGTTTTAGTTCCCCCCAAAATCTCAGGTTTGCATAAGGAACTCAGGTTTCTACAAACAAGCAAATCTCAGATTTCATGTTATCACATTCTCAGTTTTCTTTCAAACCCCATCCTCAGTCACAGGTTTCAATTCTCTTCAATTCAACTCAAACTAAGTTAACATATCAATTATCTAAATGAACCTATCATTAGTCTCATTCAGTTTAAAAAACTCAACTGAACCAACATGTAAAAGCATAGGAAGGAGAGGAAATCGATGCACATAGGGAATCCATTCCAGATATTGAACCTTATTATCAGATTTTAGAACTTAACAGTGTATCAAAACCAAATAACACTTGAACTCCCCACATCCATTCAGCCATAATAATGAACCCTCACATCCTAAACTTGATATCTATTGAACAGACAAAAATTACCATAGTTAAATATACATGAGGTTAAAATCCTTATGCTAATCGAACAAGGAACAACAGGGAGATATTCACTGTTACACAGTGTCAGTGTACTGGATTCAAAACCCAACTCAAGTGTCAAAAACCATACAATTTTAACCCCACAGGTAACCCAACATTTTCCCACATATATCCCAGTATGAAACACAGATAAATAAATAAAAAAAACATGTGAAACATCATTCGAAATGAAATAAACATTAAACAGGATCACATATGTACTGATACTGGGTTCAGTGTCAAAAAAGGGGGAATTACAAATTCGAACTAATGCAATATGAAAACTAAATCCCTACCTTGTGAACCCTAGCATTCTAGCTAATCCCCAGATATACATAGGTGTACAAATAATTAATTTAAACCCATAAAACAGGTTAGCACTACCTGAAATGCCAGAAATCGAAATGACAGTACACGTATCAGTGAACATAGGGAATTCACAATTCGAATTCAAAAGAAAACAATTTACATCAAATTCGTGGTAGGTAAAGTGTCGTACACGTGTACATGTGTCATGGGGAGGGTGTTTGTGTCCAACAAGGTGGACACGAACGTGTCCAAGTCAAACACATATCACAAACACAAATCTGTGCACAGACTGCATCGTGCTGCGATGCAGTCGCCTCGTGGACACGACACGTGACACTTCATGCCACGTGGTCACGTCCACGTGTACGCCTAGCATAGGGCTACACGTGTGTCACCCTGAACTGTGTCCACTAGTGTCATGTCAAGAGAAAACAGTGTGTATCAGTGTCAATTTCTCGTCCGCTACTGTGCAGTATAAAACTAGTGCACGTGTCCGTGCTCCCTCGACACGACACAAGGTCATGTCAAACTCGATGGGTGGCACGTCGGTGTGTGCCCCCACCTCCATGCCAAGTGGCAGCCCGCCACGTGGCGCGTGCAAGGAGGAAAGCCCCCCGAGCAGGGCACTGCTGTGCGTACGGAAACGAGTGTGTCGCATGTCCAAAACGACCCGACACAACACAATCATCACCTCAGTCAACCAGAATCCAATAAACAATATCAAAACCTAATTTCCTATTTAAAAACTTTCCAAAAACCAGATCGAAATCCCCTCTTGGGCATTTCGACAAACACCTAGGCCACATCCTTGATACGTGTCCAAATGGACACGAAACTCATGAAACCTGACACGACACAAATGCATACACCTAGGGGACCCCTAGGGCATCCTAATGATGAAGATAAAACAAAATTTCATGGAAATTTGAGGGAGTTACCTAAGCTTGAACCTTCAAGAAAAATTCCCTATTCAAATGCTCTCCTCTTGATGTCCCAATCCACCAAAATCACCACAAACTGAAATGAAACTTCAATAACAGCAAGAATAGGTGTATTAAAACCTAATGGAAGAGATTAGAATGAAAAATGAAGAGGAATGGAGTTTTAAGAATTAAATGATGTAGGAACAAACCTTTCCTTCTAGACTTGAGTTTTCCTAAGAAAGAGGCAACCCTAAACTAAGAGAGTATTTATAGGATGGTATTCCCAAGGAGGATATGGTGGCTGGCCACTTAAGTCTAGGGCTAGGGTTTTGGAAATTGTCTTGGGCTTTGGGCCAAACTACAAGGCTTTGAGTTAAATGATTAACCAAAGGCTCTAAATCATAAGCCATGACTTATGACTTTCTAAATCCTAGTGCTAACTAGAGTCTAATGACCAACCCAAAGATTAGCTTAGGTTAGACTAGAGTCATATAACCTAACCAAGTCCATACTAACTAGGGTTAGCTTCTAGGTTGGTCTACAAGGGTCAAACTAGTCAAAGTCAACCTAGTCCAAACAATTCTAAAATAATTCCTAAAAATTTCCATAAATTCAAATAAATTATAATAAATTCAAATAACCCTAAAAATGTCAAAAATACCCTAACCACATGGCTAGGCTCTAGGGTAGGCAGTCTCTACTGCTCACTAGTAAATCACCAAAAATCACAAGTCATATATTTAAATAGTTTAAAAATAATTAAAAATCACTAAAAATCATAATATAAAATAAATATCATTAAATAATAATTATAATTACAAAATTTCGAAATTAACCTCTTCTGAAAAATTGGGTGTTACAATCCTACCCACCTTATAAAAATTTCGTCCTCGAAATTAAAATGATAGTAGTCCTTCTAGGTCAAACATCCCACAATCAGAGTCTCAAACATACCGTCAGATAATCATATGCGTCTGTCCAGAACCATGATTCTCAGAATCTCCGTCATGCCAGTGAGCAAGGCTACAATAATCACAGAGTCCTCAACTATGGTACATACCTCTAGAACTATAGTATTTAAAATTTTTGCATTGCCGCGTGCTTGGCAGCGAAAATCTTAAATTCCCACACCCAAGAAATACGTCCATAATCTGACTATATGTCCTCACTATGCCTGCTAGCATGACCCTAGAGGATTCTAAAATCTCATAATCGAGGCGACCTAGTCCATACAATTTATCTCAGAAGAAAAATTAAATTATAATGAAATACCAGATCAAACTTATCAACAGTGAGGAGACAGATAGGAATAGATGGAACTGAATTTCAAGATGGGTATAATGAGATAAGGTGGAAATAGAATCGAGAAGATCAGAACCTGCAAGCACCCCTCCTACTGCCTGAGCATCCTCAAGTGTTATGGCGTAAGCTCGTCCTTGCTGGCCTCCCCTGGCCTGCTGCTGATGCTGTACGAACCTCTGTTGCTGAGTCTGCAATGCTGGTCCTCTCTGTTGTCCCGCCGGAGCCCTAGTTCCTGCTCCATGAGCTGTCCGTCCCGCAGACTTGGGACACTCTCTCAACTGATGATCTGATGATCCGCAGAGTAGGCACTTGCCTAGCCTCAGCCGGCACTCACCCCAATTGTGTCCTGGTTTCTTACAGAAGGGGCAGAAGATAACATGCTGCTGTCTCTGCTGCTGCTGCTGTCTCTGCTGGAACGGCTGCGGCTGGAACTGCCTCGGCTGCTGGTGCTGAAGGTGAGGCCTCTTGGCCTGGCCTCCGCTGCTGCTGCACCCAACTGGGTCTCGCCCCCTCTTGAGCCTAAGCTCAAGATCATCCTTTGCCAATAAGGCTTCCGTCAAGATCTCCTCGAATGTGGCATCCCGGTTGCCCTTGGTCAAGGACTTGACCTCCTTGACTAGACCCTTCCGAAACCTTTGGGCCTTCGCCGTCTCGCTCAGACCCTCTACGAACCTCCCGAGGCGGACAAACTCCCCCGCATACTCCTCCACTGAAAGACTCCACAGGACTAGGCTCTCGAACTGCGTCTCCAAGGCTCTGAGTGCTGAATCTGGGAAGAACTTCTTCTTGAAGAAGCCTTTGAACTGCTCCCAAGTCTGGCCAGCTACCCCCACCCTGGGGTCTGACTGATACCAGGTGCGAGCAAGATCTCGCATCCGACTAGCTGTGGCCTCGATCTGAAGATCTGCTGGTATCCTGGCCAGGCGGAAGATCTCTTCTATATGCTCGATCCACTCGTCAGCGTATATAATCCCCTCCGTCCCCAGGAAGTCTCTGGGACTCATCTTCTGAAACTGCTCGATCCCCGGTGTCTTCGGCTGCTGCACCACTGGTCGAGCTGCGGCTGTCGTGACGGCCAACTCCATGCCTCTGTCCTGTCGAGCCTGCTGTCGGTCCATGAACTGCTGGAAATACGCGAACATCTGAGCTGCGTCCATGTATCCTGGAGGCGGCTGCTGGAAGGGATCCTCTGGAATGACCGGGTCCTGCCTCCGATCTGGTGGAGGCATACCCCCTGCTGCTGGTGGAGGGGCTCCTCCGATCGCAGCTGAACGTCTACCCCAGCTGGCATGAGTAGGGCTGCGGTATCAGGGGATAGCTGCTGGGTATGAGAGGTGGCAGTCCTCCCATCGATGTCCCTCTGGCCCTGGCGAGGTGATCCTATCTCAACCATCCTGGAGACAGATCAAAAGAAACAATTGCTGAGAACGAGTCAAAATAGCAAAGGAGGACAGTTATATTCAAAGAAAAACAATATCAGCAAGAACTGAGATGGTATGAATTAGATAAGAGTTTTTCCTAATGTGATTGAGTACCTCAAAAAAAAATCCTAATCCTACTGTAGGCTGTAGTGATACTCTAGTTCGAATACCACTACATAAACTCGACCTGCATGGGCCACCACTAAAAACGTGTCACGATCCGCACCCACTGTGAGGGTACGAGAACGTAACAACGCCCAGCCTACGCCGCAGTGTCGGCAGTAGAACGCTGTCCTAGGTCAACATACATCTAACAATATCTATCTAAACAGTTTATACTCCCCGAATGGGGTGACATAACAGTAATAAACTCAATCACAACTAAGGAAGAGGTAGCATGATATGAAATAGAACTCGAGGAAATAAATAGATGAAAAGTAGTCTAAGATAATCCCAGTAAATATCCAGAAGTACATGGTCTCAGATACAGAATGAAAGAATATATACAACTCTGAACTCCAAATATAATCTAGCTAAAACATGTCTCATGACTACATAAAAGAAGATAAGCCTAACTAATCTAGACTAGGCAATCGGGGTGATATCCTCAGCTAGAGCTGGGTCCTCCTGAGGGTCAAGCTCATAGGTGTCATCTAAGGCTGCCCCGTAGTAAGTATCCAGACCAGCCTCATCCTCGTCCTTTGTAATATTTTCAACAGGTCCAGTCAGGACAGGAGCGAGCACAATACATCTCATGCAGTTCATATCATGTCAGGAAATATAAAGCAGGCAATAGAATAAGATACATGAAACGCTGTAAAAAGATGTACATGAAAACAGGAGAGATATTTGATAACTGGAAATATATACATGATAAGTAAGAACTGTAAGTGACTAGTGATTTAGAGTACGAGATGGCATGTAATTGGCTTAGGTTGTACATGATAAAACATGGAAGTAACAGAGTGTACATGATGGGTAAATCACATGACCATTTATACTCACCCCTGCCCACAATCAATACACAAGGATCTATTCAAGTTACGTTACGGACATGATGTTTTGGTTACACAGGGAAACACATGAGGAAACATGAACGTACATAAGAGCACATGAAAGTACATGAGCGTACATGAAAGAACATGAGAGAACATGAGTGTACATGAGTAACGCAAGAGCAAGAATACATGATGTACATTAAACACATGTCATAAAGTATCCGATGCGCCCGCTAAGGGAGATAACATTCCAAGAAGAGATCCATATAGTACCAATCCGTGATGATAACGTGACAGCATCAAGTAAAAGTAATCTAGAGCGAGAATATAAATCGTAACAAGTATGAAACGATCAGAGAATGTACTCGCCTGGTATCTGAGTGTCCGATATGAAAGTACTGTCCGAGGAGTGGTGTCTGGCTCCTAATCAGAACAGCACAAGTCACAACAAGTCCAAAATGGTAAAATAAAGTCCTACTATGCATTCTACATGATTCTAGGTCAATCTAGGCCAAAGTCAACTCTGGTCAACCCTAGAAGTCAAACTAGGTCAACCAGGTCTAACCAAGTCTAAACTAGGCTATCTAGTCTACACTAGTCCACATTAGCCTATACTACACAAGTCAAACCAACAACACCCTTCCTAGTTTACATCTAGGCCTACACATAACACATGTATACATATATTACATATATATAGTGAACACACAAGTGTATATATGAGACATATACACATACTTGTATAACCTATTCATCCAAGTAGGTATCCATACTAGATACCCAAAAGATACACAACCCTAATATATATATATATATATATATATATATATATATATATATATATATATATATATATATATATATATATATATATATATATACACATATAGCTCAACATACACATATATATATATAGGCAACATTTCATATATTAAATATGTATACCTATCACATACATAAACTTAACTTTATGAAGACTAGGAATTTATATAGAGAGAATGAGAGAGAGGGTGCATTTGTGTGTGCAACATGTGACAGGAATTGGATTAGGTGGCATATGATTTTGTGTGTATAGGAATTTGTGTGTGTGTGTGGTAAAACAATGTGCAGGAATTACCAAAAATAGTGAAAGATAGAGAGAGCAGTGTGTGTCATGTGAGTGCACAGTGTGACAGTGAATGAATGAAGTGTAACAAGGGAAATCAGTGAGCATACATAGTGTGTGAAAGTAAGGTTTGTGACAGAAAAACAGAGGGTGATATATCATGGAGGGTGTGTGTGTGTTCAGCAAATAAGAGGACAGCAGTATACAACCAACTCCCTGTCAAAATCAAGCCAAGCCATACTCAATTGAATGAAATCTCAAACTCAAATTCAGAATTCATATTCAGTTATGTCAAGCCCCAACCTACATTTCAATTTCCATGAATTTCTCAGTTTTAAAGTAACCACAAAACTTAATCCTTATTTCAGTTTTAACCTACATTTATTGATTCAAGGCTCAGGAATTTAACAGTGTAATCTCAGTTAACACATAAGGGTTTTATTCTCAGTATTTAACAGCCTATTCAATGCAACATCAAACCTATAAAACAGCAACCCAACATACATACCTTTTTCAGTTTTCTAAAACAACCATAAAACCCAGTTTTAGTTCCCCCCAAAATCTTAGGTTTCCATAAGGAACTCAGGTTTCTACAAACAAGCAAATCTCAGATTTCATGTTATCACATTCTCAGTTTTCTTTCAAACCCCATCCTCAGTCACAGGTTTCAATTCTCTTCAATTCAACTCAAACTAAGTTAACATATCAATTATCTAAATGAACCTATCATTAATCTCATTCAGTTTAAAAAAATCAACTGAACCAACATGTAAAAGCATAGGAAGGAGAGGAGATCGATGCACGGAGGGAATCCATTCCAGATATTGAACCTTATTATCAGATTTCAGAACTTAACAGTGTATCAAAACCAAATAACACTTGAACTCCCCACATCCATTCAGCCATAATAATGAACCCTCACATCCTAAACTTGATATCTATTGAACAGACAAAAATTACCATAGTTAAATATACATGAGGTTAAAATCCTTATGCTAATCGAACAAGGAACAACAGGGAGATATTCACTGTTACACAGTGTCAGTGTACTGGATTCAAAACCCAACTCAAGTGTCAAAAACTATACAATTTTAACCCCACAGGTAACCCAACATTTTCCCACATATATCCCAGTATGAAACACAGATAAATAAATAAAAAAACATGTGAAACATCATTCGAAATGAAATAAACATTAAACAGGATCACATATGTACTGATACTGGGTTCAGTGTCGAGAAAGGAGGAATTACAAATTCGAACTAATGCAATATGAAAACTAAATCCCTACCTTGTCAACCCTAGCATTCTAGCTAATCCCCAGATATACATAGGTGTACAAACAATTAATTTAAACCCATAAAACAGGTTAGCACTACCTGAAATGCCAGAAATCGAAATGACAGTACACGTATCAGTGAACATAGGGAATTCACAATTCGAATTCAAAAGAAAACAATTTACATCAAATTCGTGGTAGGTAAAGTGTCGTACACGTGTACAAGTGTCATGGGGAGGGTGTTTGTGTCCAACAAGGTGGAGACGAACGTGTCCAAGTCAAACACATATCACAAACACAAATCTGTGCACAGACTGCATCGTGCTGCGATGCAGTCGCCTCGTGGACACGACACGTGACACTTCATGCCACGTGGTCACGTCCACGTGTACGCCTAGTATAGGGCTACACGTGTGTCACCCTGAACCGTGTCCACTAGTGTCGTGTCAAGAGAAAACAGTGTGTATCAGTGTCAATTTCTCGGCCGTACTGTACAGTGTAAAACCAGTGCACGTGTCCGTGCTCCCTCGACACGACACAAGGCCATGTCAAACTCGATGGGTGGCACGTCAGTGTGTGCCCCCACCTCCATGCCAAGTGGCAGCCCGCCACGTGGCGCATGCAAGGAGGAAAGCCCCCCGAGCAGGGCACTGCTGTGCGTGCGAAAACGAGTGTGTCGCGTGTCCAAAACGACCCGACACAACACAATCATCACCTCAGTCAACCAGAATCCAATAAACAATATCAAAACCTAATTTCCTATTTAAAAACTTTCCAAAAACCAGATCGAAATCCCCTCTTGGGCATTTCGACAAAAACCTAGGCCACATCCTTGATACGTGTCCAAATGGACACGAAACTCATGAAACCTGACACGACACCAATGCATACACCTAGGGGACCCCTAGGGCTTCCTAATGATGAAGACAAAACAAAATTTCATGGAAATTTGAGGGAGTTACCTAAGCTTGAACCTTCAAGAAAAATCCCCTATTCAAATGCTCTCCTCTTGATGTCCCAATCCACCAAAATCACCACAAACTGAAATGAAACTTCAATAACATCAAGAATAGGTGTATTAAAACCTAATGGAAGAGATTAGAATGAAAAAGGAAGAGGAATGGTGTTTTAAGAATTAAATGATGTAGGAACAAACCTTTCCTTCTAGACTTGAGTTTTCCTAAGAAAGAGGCAACCCTAAACTAAGAGAGTATTTATAGGGTGGTGTTCCCAAGGAGGATATGGTGGCTGGCCACTTAAGTCTAGGGCTAGGGTTTTGGAAATTGTCTTGGGCTTTGGGCCAAACTACAAGGCTTTGAGTTAAATGATTAACCAAAGGCTCTAAATCATAAGCCATGACTTATGACTTTCTAAATCCTAGTGCTAACTAGAGTCTAATGACCAACCCAAAGATTAGATTAGGTTAGACTAGAGTCATATAACCTAACCAAGTCCATACTAACTAGGGTTAGCTTCTAGGTTGGTCTACAAGGGTCAAACTAGTCAAAGTCAACCTAGTCCAAACAATTCTAAAATAATTCCTAAAAATTCCCATAAATTCAAATAAATTATAATAAATTCAAATAACCCTAAAAATGTCAAAAATACCCTAACCACATGGCTAGGCTCTAGGGTAGGCAGTCTTTACTGCTCACTAGTAAATCACCAAAAATCACAAGTCATATATTTAAATAGTTTAAAAATAATTAAAAATCACTAAAAATCATAATATGAAATAAATATCATTAAATAATAATTATAATTACAAAATTTTGAAATTACCCTCTTCTGGAAAACTGGGTGTTACAACTCTATTCATGATCATTTCAAGAATCCTTGAGCTAACATTGCTCTTATACATTTGGATCTCTGTTTGTTACAAACACACATTCAAAACTTGTCGGGTTTATGCCTTTTGGGTTTTGTATATAGTACAAATACCCTACGTTTTGTGAGAGATATCGCATCATTTTCTACCTTCAAAAATTATTTGTGGTTTAGTGTTATCCTTTATTTTATCACCCTTTTAATTTTTATTTAATAATGTCATCTGTGACGAACTTTTTGATTCCAAATTTCTTTTGTACATAGATTTTTTGGGTACCGGTAACTCTTTCTCAGCCTCTTCTGGAATCTGAGGTATATCCTCGACCGGAGCGATATACTTTGAGAAATTGGAGTTTTGGTTCATGACATCTTCCGGATCATCATAAATTTTTTCTACAGGAGATGCTTCTGCAGGAGCTTCTTCTTCAAGAGCATTTAGGGTGTGTTATATTATTCGACCTCTTCTTCTGAAGAGAAGAATCTTAATCTTTAGAATCTTTAGTATTATTCGGCCTATTCTTCTGGAGAGCTAAATATTTAGAATCTTTAGTATTATTTGGTTCTTTTGGTACTTTTATTGGAAAAATTATTCATAGTTGGTATAACTATTTATGCATCATAATTGAGTAAACATCTAATATTTTATTTGTAATGAAATACAAAAAAAATAGTTTCTCCTAGTTTAGTCAAGAGTAGATAATGTAGAAGTAAGTCATGGTATATTCTTCTGAATGACGTTTTATGACGTTCTTCTATAATGATGATTCAAGACGTTCTTCTATAACGATGCTTTATGACGTTCTTCTAGAATGATGCTTTACGACGTTCTTCTAGAACGATAATGTATCTTCTTCCTATCTCTCCCTAACGACGAAAATTCTGTCTTATTAACGTGACATATAAGAAAAAGTTATGTCTAAAAGATATAATAATCTAAGAAGATAAATGTAGAAATTATAATTCACAAAACATAGATGCCAAGATTACAGTTTCAAATAATACCAACATAAGCCATCTAAAAAAATGTAATTCAAAACTGAAACTATGTTACTAGTTATCCAGATACAATCTTCAGGATTAATGGTTTAGAAATAAACTTATCCTTGAGATCAAGGGTGTATGCTGCAATTTGGTAAGAGATGATAACACGAATTAGTTATTATAATTCTCATCATTATTGTTTTGGAGTTTCGATCCTGTCACAGTTTAAAAGTTATATGATCATTCGGCTTCTGGCTCACAATGGACACTTAAGATTGAGCTTCTGGCTCATGATAGTATGTGACTTGACATCCTTAATTTGAGTGACGTATATCTCTACTAAATAGCTGAAGAATCTATCTAGACGAACTTTTGGTTCTCTTAGACGAACTTCTGGTTCTCTTACAAGAGTGGTTACACAAAATTATTCTTTATTTTACTTGCTCAAAGTTTATCCATTTTTCTTATATACTTAAAAACTCAATAAAATTCTTTTGGAATTATGAGAGTACGACATATTATGTATCTGTTGGATAAAATATGCTTTGTCGGAGCCTTTAATTAATATGAACAAGACCAGCTTTCGTGGATACTACATTCGATCTACTATTCTTATTAGAGAAAGATCCTATATATGAGGATTGTGTGTGTAGCAGCATTGTAAACTATTAAATATGTCTATAGAACTTCAGGTCTATGTAGGACAACTAGACATCCATAGTCATCCTATGGATTGGACAAACTTAAGGCACACACTCTAATTTTTTATGAAATACCAACATTCAGGTTGGTGTGTGTGTGTATATATATGTGTATATATATATATATATATATATATATATATATATATATATATATATATATATATATATATATATATATATATATATATATATATTACTTTTGGCATTTCGAGGACCAGCAATCCGTTGCAACCTATTGAAAAGACACCACCACTATTGAGAAGAGGTTTAATCACTAGCCAATAAGCTCCACTTTATGCTTAAAAATTGTAGCCCTGAATGAGTCAAGGGTATTGCACTAATGGTAGTACTTGTGACACACAGAAGATTCAAGTACATGAGCAAATGATAGATACATTGGCATAACACAATAAATGAGGTGAACAAGTTCAGAGAAAAACAAGTTCATTGTTCAGATAAGATAATGCCTATCACTACGATCCAGTATGATCGATGCTCGTGTTCACCTAGCCAGTCAGTCATCTAGATAACGTACAAACAAAGTACGGTCGGTGTTGATCATACAAAGATGTAGAACAATATATCAATGTAATTTCATAAGTAGATATGAAAAGCCAACTAATGTATCAAACAATGCTTACACCTAAATAGGTCCTCCATTAAAAAGGTTATTATTCACAAGGGCTCAATAATCCATTTGTTTTGTTTTGACAATATTACAAAATATGTACATTTATTATGAGAGTGTGTAGCTTGTATGAATGTCCAATTGTTAGTTTTTTCTCCAACTTGCAATTTGGTTGCCTATGCCTACTCCCATTTGGAACATATATAATATGTCTTTCAACTAAATAAACTATATTGATTCATTTGAAGATAGAAAACATTAATGAGGATAACCTACTCCATCATGATTTAAAACAACTTCGTATTTATAATATAGTTAAACTTCTATCTTATCGCACTTCAAATCTCATTATACAAAATTCGTTAAGTAATCGGACCATATTATTAAGTTATTGCATGCATGTGCCTAAAACACATAAAAGCATTGCTAAACTTATGATTCACAAATCATAACATAAGGAACACAAGATTGGAACTTCAGAAAGTCTCATTTTGTTCATGCAATTAAAGCTTGATAGACACCAATAATGAATCAATTATGCTCTTTGGCTCCCAAAATTTTTGGGTGATGTCATCTCCCATTATGTGGCATCTAACATGGCAAGTGACATGGCAGCTGGCATGTCATGTTTTAACCCAAAAAATTAATTACCCAAAATTTTTTATTGTTAATGTTAATGTTAATGTTAATGCTAATTTTAATTTAATGTTAAAATTAATTTTAATGTTAATGTTAAATTTTATGTTAATTTTAATTAAGTTCATATTAATATTAATATTAATTTGATATTAATATGAATTTTAATATTAGTTTTAATGTTAATGCTAATGCTACTTTTAATTTAATGTTAATATTAATTTTAATTTTAATGTTAATATTAATGTTAATTTTATTATTAATGCTAATGTTAATTTAAATATTAATTTTTATGTTAATTTGATATTAATAATAATAATATTATTAATTTTAATATTAGTTTTAATGTTTAATGCTATGTCAACTGTCATGTCATCAGCCATGTCATATGCCACATAATGGGAGATGGTATCACCCAAATTTTCTGGAAGCCAAATAGCATTTTTGATAATGAATTCAAACATGAAGTAGCATTAATGGAACAACTAATCACCCAGTATTATGATTATATGAAACATCCTTGACCTTTGTATATCATGCTTTCTATCAATATTCTAAACTTTTTGGGCAAAGCAAATATAATCTCTAGTCTAAGGAAGCATCGTAACAATCTAAACTTACTTCAATATCACAAAAATAATTCCAACAATTATTGTCATGGAGGATGAAGCATAAATATATATATTTCTACAACAACTAGATGGGTTCATAGTGGATGATAACGAAGGCTGCACCAGCAGTAAACCACATACTTTTAGGCTCGTAATTAATTCAATTTTGGAGAAACATAGAAAACAATTATACCAACATTGAAGAAAATTTATACTGATTGTGGAGAATCACTAGATTCATTGAAAATCCTTGGATGCAATCATGGACAACTGCCTACATATTATGTACTGGTGACACATAGTCTCTACTCGACAAATGTAAGCCGGTTCCTATATTAGATAACAACTAGAAAATATGGTGAGCCCCAGACTCCATGTCTAATTAATTTAAAATTTGAAGTAGTAGTGCTCAGAACCTTGAGACATACTAGCATAACTTTATATCACTGTAGATATATTAAAATAAAAATCCTATTATTTGAATTTTATGAACTAATCAAATAATGGTAGTCTCATGGATATCATCTAAAACCATTCAATAATTTTAAATCTTGCCAATATTTTGTTTAAGTAATTATTTAAACAACTAATACTATTATCAAAATAAAATTATTGTTAGTCCCTTGACGAACAATCGATGGAAAAAACACGAGTTCAGAAACAATTGTAAAGACAATGTTTCTGGCAACAACACCCTAAAGAAGGTGATGTTGTATTACGAGAATCTAAAAAGATTATTTCGTAATGTTTCTCGAAGGCAACAGAACCGTATAACTTCTAAAGAGAAGCGACGGTATTCTCGAAGGCAACAAGAGATGATCAACAACAGTTGAGTCTCAGATTCTCGAAGGCAACAGAAAGAGGGAGGAAGAAGAAGAACGGATCTCGCTGGGGTGTAGAACACCGGCGCTCAAAGCTATACCCGCAGTACGGATAAGCTCCCAGGAACCAGCAAGTTCAGGAGAACTTCTGGAACGCTCGTAAGTCAATATTTGAGACTTGAACGGGCTTCCTGGACTTTACAGACTCCCTTTTCTCTCTTCTTGGTGCATCTTTCAAAGGAGGCCAAGGGGCTCTATTTATAGAGTGGAGTTGAGACTTCACCTCTTCTCCTATCCGATGTGGGACTAAAATACCAATACTCAAAAATAGAGTTTGATATTTTAGATCATCCCACAATCAGCATAGAAGTGTGCTAGTCCACGCCTACCCCCCGATCACTCCCGTGCATGCACGAGACATCCTGGAGTCCGTGTCCGAGTCCGAGTCCGCACAACAAAAATTAACTTTCATCCTTGTTGGATTTAATCCTTTTTTCTTCTAGAGAAATACTTCCACATGGTACAAACTTGTGCCCCACTACACCTCATGTGCACACCTCAACACAAGCAATGCATTATATTGAGATACTCACCATTTGGTGTAGCCGATGTGGGACTATCTTTTCTAGTCCAAAGGCAAAAACACCAACAATCCCCCACATATCTCAATATATGGGTTGAGCGTTCCCCACAGTGATTGTCCATCATGCATTAGGAGAGATGTCGCTACGACTTGAATCTTCCCGCATAGGTTAAATAACAGCATGATACAAGAATGGACTAAGCCTTGAATTCTGCACCATAACTGCAATTCTTCCTACTCACATAATGACATCAACTGTGCTTCTGGCTGCACATTGAAGGCCTTGTGCCAGCCTGGTTTCAGTGTATAATTTTGGGCGTCTACAAGCTTACCCTCAAGAGACGGCCTGATATCTCTTTCCATACACTATAGGTGAGTTCTTTATAAAGAGTCATTGGCATGAAGCATTGTGCTTCTTTGCGGTGCTACGCCGCTATGACATGGCTGACAAAGCCGAGGCTTTCCCCCACCTGGGTACCTCATCGTAGTGTCATACTACTGTAGCATGAGGTCACAAGCCCCTTTGTAGTGCCAAACTACCCAGCATGAAGCCTTGCGCTTCCGTGCGGTGTTACGCCGCTATGACATGGCTTGCGAAGCCGAGGCTTTACCCTACCTGGTACCTCTTCGTGGTGTCATGCCACTGTAACATGAGGACATCGTCCTCTTTGTAGTGCTGTCTACTTCTCTTTATTACGATTATCATACAGCATTAGGCTACCTGCCTATTTGCGGTGCTACTCCGCTGTGACTTGGCTTGCAAAGCCGAGGCATTACCCCTACCTGGGAACCTCATGGTGGAGTCACCCCACTGTAGCATGGAGTTACACTCCTTGTAGTGCTGCTCTACCGTGCTTCCTGTAAAGCACTCCAGGCATTCACTCTGCCTGAGAACTCATTAAGGCATTTAAGCCAACCTTCCCACAGGATCCGTTTTCCGCAGAAAACAACAGTAGACAACAGTGGTTGTAGGTCCGTAACCTCTCCATGTCACATAGGACAAGTACCCACCGTTCCTGATATTCTTCTGGTTAATAGTCCTCCCTTGAACCAAAAGCTAGATGCCTACTAGATTTCTCTTTGAACTAATAGCATAAAACTTTATAGTAGGAATGTAATAACACAATATCACAATGCCTTCAAGCCCATTTTATAAGCTGTGTCATCGACCAGCTGGCGCTTGAGGCCCTTGGTGAACAGATCCGCCAGGTTCTCCTGACTCCGAACATCAATCACTGCAATGACGCCCCTTTTGATGAGATCGTTCACTGCTCTGTGCTTCAACCGCACAGTCCTCTTCTTCCCGTTGAAAAGTTCATTTGATGCCACTGCTAATGCCGCCTGGTTGTCACAGTATATCGGTATTGCCAGTATCTGAGCCCCAACCACCGGAAGATCATACATGAGCTCCCGAAGCCACTCTGCTTCATCTGCAGCAGCATCCAATGCAAAGAATTCAGATTCCATGGAGGAGCGAGATAATATAGTCTGCTTCTTCGACTTCCACGATATAGCAGCTCCGTCCATGGCGAATACGAATCCACCTGTGGAATACTCGCTCTCCATATCTGAACACCAGCTAGCATCACTGAAGCCTTCCACTACTAACGGATCTCCGCTGTAGAAAAGTGCATATGTCTGAGTTTTCTTGAGATATCTCATAACACGCTTCACAGCTTTCCAGTGCTCAACGCCTGGATTGCTAGTGAACCGACTCAGCATTCCCACTGCAAAAGCTATGTCAGGCCTTGTGGCAGTAGTAGCGTACATCAAGCTTCCGATGATGCTAGCGTACTCCAACTGCCTGACGCTTTCCCTCAAATCTGGCTCCAGCTTCTGATCACTCCGGTACGGTGTATCAATAAAAGGAAGATCTTGATACCCGTAGCGATGTGAGCATTTTCTCAATATAATGAGATTGTGACAGCGCTATTCCAGTGCTTGTCCGGATGATCTTGAGCCCCAAAATTACGTCGGCATCCCCCAAGTCCTTCATACTGAACTTGGTCGAGAGGAATTTCTTTGTCTCTGTGACGCAGCTTAAATCCGTACCTAGGATTAGCATGTCGTCCACGTATAGACAAACGATTACTCCTCTTCCGTCAGCAAACTTCGTATAGATACACTTGTCTGTTTTACTGACCCTGTAGCCATTTGACCTTATCACCTTGTCAAACTTCTCATGCCACATTTTGGGAGCTTGCTTCAAACCATACAGAGACTTCATCAACTTGCAGACTTTGTCTTCCAGACCTCTGACGACAAAACCTTCTGGTTGTTGCATGTAGATCTCTTCGGTCAGCTCGCCATTAAGGAATGCCGTTTTCACATCCATCTGATGTATCACCAGCTTGTGTATTGCTGCTAAAGCAATTAACAATCTGATAGTTATCATCCGAGCTACTGGAGCATAAGTGTCAAAGTAGTCGATCCCCTGCTTCTGAGCAAACCCCTTGGCCACTAGCCTGGCCTTGAACTTGTCAATGGTTCCATCTGCTTTCATCTTCTTCTTGAAGATCCATTTGCATCCGATGGGTCTTGCTCCTTCTGGTAGGTCGACCAATACCCATGTGTTATTGGAGGTGATTGAGTCAATCTCGTTGTCAATCGCCTCCTTCCAGAATATAGCATCTCTGGTCTTCATCGCCTCATCATAGGTAAGCGGATCTGCTTCCACATGATAGGTGACGAAGTCATCTCCGAAGTCTTTCGGCCTCCTTGCTCGCTTAGTTGACGGCTCAGCGAGTTCTGGTTCAGCTGGTGTCTCCTTGACGACAGCTTCATCTTGGACTACTGGTTCATTAAAGACTTCTGTCTGCTTTGTACCCTCATCATTCTCCGAAAGATCCGCGGAGAACAATATTCTTGTGTTTTGCAAACTTGTCTTCAAAGTATTCAGCATCGCGAGATTCGATGATATGGTTTGACCCGATATCAAGAAATCTCCGAGCATCACTCTTCTCGGCATACCCCAAGAAGATCGCCTTCGTAGTCCTTGTCCCCAGCTTCTGAATCTTCAGATCCGGGAGCTTCACATAAGCCAGGCACCCCCACACTCGAATGACATTCAGGTTGGGTCTGACTTTGAACCAGAGTTCATGAGGAGTTATGTCGAAAGTTGCATATGGCACTCTGTTCAGAATGAAAGTGACCGTTAATGCAGCTTCTCCCCAATAGCACTTTGGGAGACCCGCAGTCAACAGCATAGAGTTCATCATCTCTGTCAACGTTCTGTTCTTCCTTTCTGCTACTCCGTTGGATTGTGGAGAATACGGAGTCGTCGTCTCATTGATGATTCCATGTTCTTTGCAGAATGATAAGAATTCATGAGACCGATACTCCCCGTCTCGATCACTCCTTAACCTCTTGAGTTGTTGTCCAGTTTGCCGCTCAGCCTCGGCCCTGAACTCCTTGAACTTCTCGAATGCTTCGTCTTTAGACTTTAGCAAGTAGACGAAAGCATACTTTGAGAAGTCATCGATGAAAGTAATGAAATACTTCATCCCGGCCTTTGTAGAGAACTGTTTGAAGTCACAGATATCTGAGTGAACCAACTCCAGAAGATCTGTGCTTCGATTGACCCTATGAAAGGGTTTTCTAGTGATCTTCGTCTGAGCACATATCTCACATTTCTCTACCTTACTCCCACACTTGGAGATAAGTCCTAGACTAGACATTCTGTTAATTCTTTTACAATGAACATGTCCTAGCCTATTATGCCACAACTCAAGAGAATAATCAGAAAAAGTGATAGCATTTATATTATCATGCTGGATTACAACAAGCTGAATCTTGTACATTCCTTCAGTCTGAAAAGCTTTCCCGAAGAAAGTACCCTTCTTGGACATCACCATTTGGCCAGCATTGATGTCCATCCTCAAGCCTGCGTTGCAGAGCAGGCTCCCAAAGATCAGGTTCTTAGCGATTGCAGGAACATGCTTCACACCTTGAAGCGTCAGAATGTTCCCCGATGTAAGCTTCAGCTCCACCGTCCCGATCCCCAGTACTTCAGCTTGTGCCTGGTTCGTCATCATGACTTTCTCGGAAGTAGGCTCATAGGAGACGAACCAGTCCTTGTCTGAACAGACATGACATGTCGCGCCAGTGTCTATCCACCAGTCCAAGTCTGCCCCCACAGTTGCAACCTGTGCTATCATGGCAACCTGATTAGTAACCAAAGAAACCTTGTTAGGCTCACCTTGCTCTTTGGGCTTGGACTTGCATTCACTTTTATAGTGACCCTTCTTGCCACAGTTGAAGCAAGTCACATGGGACTTGGACTTCTGTTGCTTGAATCCTGGACCCTTCACTTTCAGATTCGAGAAGTCCTTCTTCTTGTGGTGAGAAGCCGCCTGCTTCCCTTTGTTCTCTCTGGTGGCTTGAACCAGATTTGCCGTTGCTAGTTGCTTGGACAGGGCGTCCAACTTCTGTTGAGAGCGCATTTCGTCCTCAACATGAATCTCACTGAGGAGATTATCCAGGCTAATCTCCATCTTCTTCCTATGCATCCTTGCATAGATGTTGCTCCATCCTGGAGGAAGTTTTGCCACGATCCCTCCAACGACGAACTTGTCGACGAGGGGCATGCTATCGTCCTCCAGTTTCTGGCGCAGCTTCATGAACTCTTTCACTTGGGGCAGCATGGTCTTTTCGTCTTCAAAGACCCATTTGTGGTATTTTTCAACCATGAACATCTTCGACCGGGCCTCGTCGTCGTCATACAGCTTCCCCACGGACTCCCAGATCTCTTTGGCAGAAGTCTTCTTTGTGTAGGACTCGGCCAGAGAGTCTTCCATGGAATTCAGGATCAGCAGCCTGCATATGCTGTTATCCTTTTTCCACTTCGTCTGCTTGCTCGTAGCAGCGGCTAGAACAGCAGCAGATCTTGTTGCTGGAACGATTGGTTCTTCCTCATCCAACACGTGATCAACATCCACGAATTGAAGGTTCAGAGTCACCTTTCGCTTCCAGATCTGGAAGTGTTCACCGTCGAATTCTCCAACTTGTTAAAGCCGGTATCGACAAGCGAAGCACGAGTGTTTTCCATCGAATCGTATAGCTTTGAGATTGTTAGTCCCTTGACGAACAATCGATGGAAAAAAACACGAGTTCAGAAACAATTGTAAAGACAATGTTTCTGGCAACAACACCCTAAAGAAGGTGATGTTGTATTACGAGAATCTAAAAAGATTATTTCGTAATGTTTCTCGAAGGCAACAGAACCGTATAACTTCTAAAGAGAAGCGACGGTATTCTCGAAGGCAACAAGAGATGATCAACAACAGTTGAGTCTCAGATTCTCGAAGGCAACAGAAAGAGGGAGGAAGAAGAAGAACGGATCTCGCTGGGGTGTAGAACACCGGCGCTCAAAGCTATACCCGCAGTACGGATAAGCTCCCAGGAACCAGCAAGTTCAGGAGAACTTCTGGAACGCTCGTAAGTCAATATTTGAGACTTGAACGGGCTTCCTGGACTTTACAGACTCCCTTTTCTCTCTTCTTGGTGCATCTTTCAAAGGAGGCCAATGAGCTCTATTTATAGAGTGGAGTTGAGACTTCACCTCTTCTCCTATCCGATGTGGGACTAAAATACCAATACTCAAAAATAGAATTTGATATTTTAGATCATCCCACAATCAGCATAGAAGTGTGCTAGTCCACGCCTACCCCCCGATCACTCCCGTGCATGCACGAGACATCCTGGAGTCCGTGTCCGAGTCCGAGTCCGCACAACAAAAATTAACTTTCATCCTTGTTGGATTTAATCCTTTTTCCTTCTAGAGAAATACTTCCACATGGCACAAACTTGTGCCCCACTACACCTCATGTGCACACCTCAACACAAGCAATGCATTATATTGAGATACTCACCATTTGGTGTAGCCGATGTGGGACTATCTTTTCTAGTCCAAAGGCAAAAAACACCAACAATTATAGCATATACAGATCATATCATATGCAAAGATCTGCAAGTATACAAATATATTTTTAAGGTTTAGATCATAACAACTGAAAATTCTAAGGCACCACAAAGTAGAACAGACAAACAAATGAAGATCATATAGCATTGAAATGAATGCACTACAAAAACTAAGAAAAACGAGAATCTAGGAACCGGAAGGGCGTGGGTTCAATCCACAAAGTAGGACAGTTTGGCCGAGTGGTCTAAGGCGCCAGATTTAGGCTCTGGTCCGAAAGGGCGTTGGTTCAAATCCTACAGCTGTTATGTTTATTAAGAAAATGAAAAAAATTATATCACATAATGACCATTGACCACAACATTCCACAAGTGTTTTAAATTTGTGTATTGAATTAGCGTTGCTATCATTATCATATGAATGTTTCAAATAAAATATTACCAAACAAAGATTCATTCAAGAAATAATTTTTTAAATAAAATATGTATAATCTATGAACCTGGTTGGATTGTTCAATCCATTTTGATGGTGACTTGAAACTCCTCGCCCGTGTTCTTTAGAGCTATCTCTCAGAGCAATGGTGTTGATAACGTGTTGTGAAAATGAAAGAGAAAGAGAAGAAATTGATAGCCAGGAAGAATGTATGTAGCTCTTCTCATTGATAATATATATAGAGGAAATGTGATAGAGGTTGTTGTGGGTATGGATAAGGGCATCCATATTTGGATTTATGCAAATCACAACAATATCGATATATTTGTTTTTTCTACGTAGTTCTAATTCTGTTATCTCATTTTCAAAATACTTTTGTTGTAATTGAAAGCATAACTATTACTATATCAATGTAATTCGGACAATATTTGTAAAAAAAATAAAACTATTAATCCCTTTAAAGTATCCCTCTAAATCATCTCTCTTTATGTAGCAGCTGACATGGCATTTAACATGACAGATGACATGAATTTTTTTAAATTTTAAAATAACATTAAAATTAACATTAATATTAAAAAATTGGTAATGAATTTTTTGGTTAAAATTTATCATGTCAGGTATCACGCCCCAATTCCAAAACACATAGGAAACCAAGGCTTGAACATGCCAGCTGTACGGCTATAATAAGTATTCCAATTTAATGGACTTATCCTAATCGTATTACGCTGTAAAAGTAAACTAAATCTACTATGTCTCAATCCACATATAGGTAAATAAAACAAGAATAAACATCATGTAATATAGTCAGCCGCCTATAATACACATGTTCAAGCAAACTCGAGAATACCATTAGTTTGTATAACTAGGCTAATGTGCAAGATATAATAGGAAAGGAACTAAAAAGTACGAGAAAATGATAAAGTAGCAATACAAGCAATACCTGAATCCTGCAGCCGAAATCATACCATCCATCTATCTATACTATAAGCTCAGCAACAACCTGGAGAGATCACTAGGCCCTCAAAGATACGTAGCAAGATACAAAAGAAAAAAAAACCATAATGAACTGTAAATAAGCATGATAATGGGTTCACTAACCATCTATGTGTATGCACGTCGAAGACGACTTTGGTACGTATGAGTAGGTGAAAGAATAAAGCATAGTATCTGCTAGAGGCTTATGTATATACTAGCATATATTTCGACCGTGTTCTGATCCGCGATCAGCGATGGCTGTCGGATATATACTCTATACACACATAACCAAAAAACTATGAATCCATAACTGGGCAACCACTGAGGCTAATATGTGGCTTCTCATATGCCAACTAATAGTTTTCCCTATCCATGTCTTGCATTAGTCATATCTATGACTCGAGCAATATATATCTTAATACAAGTCACTAGCTAGATTCACACTAACTCTATATAAACTAACACACGAACCTTTCGCACCGGTAGCTAGCCGAATGCATAAGCTCGTGCCAACACAATGTAACTCACTCACAGTGTCATGTAATGATACATGACAATGCATAGAAGTTGTTATGAATAACTTCACAACTTTTCGGATACATCTTCTATACACGTAAGTCAAACACACGCACACTCACCACAACATCGATGCCATCCAAGTCATACTTGTAACACCCCAGTCCTAAAATACGTAGGACCAGGATATGATACATGCCAGCAACACTTCACCAATGGGCCAATCTCATAGCAAGTCCATTAGCGAAATGCTTAAGCTGTAAAACATGATAACAACCAAAATAATAACACATGTCACATGTCACAGCTAATCTCATCATACAGAATAACAAGACACAAGATATCAAGTCCAATAAAATAATAAAAATAAAAAAGATCTATCCCGCAGAAAATAGAAATAATAACTGTGCAGGTAAGACATCCCGAAACTACAGTAAAAGAAAACAAAATAATCATCAACTACAAGTCTGTGAAGTAAAAGTAAAACGAGTATCAAGTCTAAAATAAGGAGACATGTCTTAAGAGAAGTCCTCGACCACTATTTTGTCCTCCTGCGAAGGTATGACTCAAGAACCGTAAACCTCCGGACAGTCTCCTCTCTAACTAAGCCTGGAAAGATCACCAGGTCCTCAGGGGACTAGCAAGACACATAATATACATGTCTGATGTACAGTAAATAACATGCAAAAAAAATAGAAAATGGTACAAGGAAGCAATATGAGACTAAGGAATAAGTGTAAGTGGCATGGCGTCAAGGATAGTGCTATCAAGCGTGACTATAAATAAATCGGGGTAACCGCAGCTCGATGGTAGCTCACAGTCCTATAGTCAGTAGGCCGATGGGGACTCCCTAACTATAATATATATCATGACCCGCTCCCGAATAATCGGTACGTGTCGGACACGCCCATCCTTCATTGATAGAATCAACAAAGTAAGCTGTATAATCTAAGAAAACTCTAAGTTACAAGATAAGTAAAACACCACAACATTTATAAACATTCCCAGAGATCACCATAATCCAGCAAGTCATTTGAGACAATTATACAAAATCATCCGAAGACAAATTCGGTAAAGAATAAAATATACAATGATGAAATCTCAATACAATATCCACAAGTGAAATCTAAACAATCTAAGAAATAAACTAGATCCTGCAACTCCAATGATGACATCCAGCTCAATATGGCCTCAAGCACACCTGCAACGTATCCTGTCAGAAAAAGAGCAAAGTATAACCCCAACAAGAAACAATCTACAATGTAATCTAAAATATACAGGATAACGATATGGACTACAATATGAAATAAGGGTACAAAACTGAATATGAAACTACAGTACAAGAATGAAAACAATGAACAAGACAATCAATATGAACAAGACAATCAATACACATGTGAATTTAGGAAAATATTAAACTAATGTGTGACCGACTGGAGATCACAATCCATAATATCAAAATAAGGTTCGACTTAATCGTACGTGAGGTGTACGATTAGGCTATTCATGTTACGACCTGCACCCGCTTTTTCGGAAACGAGATGTGTCCAAGCCAGCCTACGCCGTAGAGTCGGCGGTTAGAACGCTGTCAAACTCGCAAGAAATAAATGCTCAAAACAAATGTATTGCTCATTCATATTTCTAAGATTTATTACAATATTTACAACATTTATATTTGAAAGAAAGAAATACAAAGTTTCATAATTAATGAAAATGATACAAACGCTATCTATTTCTAGGTTTCTGTTTGCAAGTACCCAGTATCTCCCAAAGCTAAGTGAAGTCACAGCTAACCTGAAAAATAATGGTTTCCAGTCAGGAATGGAACAAGTACACAAACCGACGGCAATGCAAAAATACAATAGAATTAACAAGACATAAAATAACATATGGAATATGAAAGCTAGAAAGTAACTGATGACATGGCAGGTGAGAGAAGAAGACAAGAAAAAATAAATAAAAGACAACTACCTATGTTGTGTGAAATATCCGTTTTGATATGTGAACGGCTGGGGTAAATTCGGCACCCTGCACGTGTCGTGTGCAGCGCTATCAGGCAAGAATAGACATTTTGGGGATATTTCTGGTAGTCTGCATGTCTACTAAGATATTTTCCCTCCCGACTACTCCGTGTGACGAGCGTGTCAACAAAGCACAAGATATATGTATAAATATGAAATGAAAGGACTACTATGAATCGAAAGTAATCAGAAAGTGCACTTGCCTGAGGTCCTTAGCTGGAGAAACAGATAGTACAACCCATCAGATGAGTCACTAAAGTCAACACATGCAAAAAGTCTCCGGATGCTGAAATAAACATTACCAACATTCTCAAATAGTCAAATTAGCTAGAATTGTCTATCCTTAAGTCCAATTCTGGACACGGGGTAAACGGTAATTTTGGGCAAAACGATTCCGTCGTTGGACCCGCTTTGCACCGAAAAGCGTGCCAGAGTCAATGGTCTCTAAAGTTGTCAAACTATATGTCAACATGTCCGTTTTTTGATACAAACCCAACCGTATGTCCAAAGTTGGATTTCGGCGGGCCGTGCACAAAATTGCCTGTTGAGTCGGACCGTGGGGTCCGCAAAACGACGATTCGATCAACTGTCTCAGAATTGGACCAAACTTAGCATACAGGACCAGAAAAACGATACGGTTTGTTGGCACAAGTTTCGTCTCGATCTGACGAGCGTGCACAAAGTTATTAAAAAATTGCACAGAGCCGATACGGTGAATTTTGATAGATACGCATCAATTCGTCGCGCACACACGGACCAATTTGAATTTCGTCAAAGCCCATACGTCCACGAAGCCGATACGCACCTTTCGATGCTTTCGGTTCACGGCCATCGCCCGGTTTGGCGGGACGTACGTGTATCGGAGTGTGTTTCATTAAATTTAGTTTTGGAAAAACGTATTTTTTCTCGTTTTAACAACTGATATCTTTCTAAAATCTTAATGAAATTAGGAACTACAAAAAGGGTTTCGTAGGCCTAGGTTGGCTTCGAGATTATTCAATAAGTTTTCTAAAATTCTACTAGGTCGATGGGAAACTGTCCCCAAATACGGGTACCTGGATCATTCCCATGTCCTGTTTCGGGATAGTTTTCCATTGATTTCGAGCCGATTTATCTCGAAATATACTTTGATATTATTCAAACTAATATTGGGATTCAAAGGTGGATAGGTTGTACGGAGAAATCCCTCCGCAAAGTTGGGTTCGCGTCCTGCTATTGCTGTATGTTCCTCTCCGTGTAATGCTCGTACGCGGCCCTAGCGTGGTGGCGGTGGCCGGCCGCGCATCTGCGGCGCGCAAAGGGACACGTGGTCGACGCTGGTGTGGGCGGTGGCGTTTTGGATTTTCGATTTAGGTTTCCATGTTCCGCTCTTCTCTCGATCTCCTCTGTATATACTTATATGTCGACCCCCCGTAAACCGAGGGGTGAGCGTTAGTTAAGCTCGGGTAGGCTGGAAGCCACTGTAGGCCGGCTGTAATGGCTGGGCTGGGCTTTTATCCTTTTTTTTCTTTTCTATTATGACTAATACGTCTATATATATATATATATATATATATATATATAATATATATATATTATATATATATATATATATATATATAGATATTTAATACATCTATATATATATATATATATTCATATATATATATATATTTTATATATATATATATATATATATATATATATATATATATATTCATATAAATATATATATATATATATATTAAATATTAAATATTATATATATATATATATTATATATATATATATATATATATATATATATATATATATATATATTTTTTTTTTTTTTTTTTTTTTTTTTGGCGGGGGGGGGGGGGGGGGGGGGGGGGGGGGGGGGGGGGGGGGTCCGGGGTGGGGGTAACCCGGGGGAGGGGGGCCAGGGGGGTGGGGTGTCCGGCAAGGGGCGCCAACCGAGGCCGCGGCCAAAGCCGCCAGCCACCTCGGTGGGCAAGGGAGGGCTCGAACCTAGCCCACCGCTAGGGGAGCCAACCCTCCTAACCACAAGAGCTAGGCCCGCCGGACAATATATATATTATATAGATATATATATATATATATATATACATGATAGTTCTACTATACGTATATATAGATATATATCTATATTATTAATATATATAAATATATATATATATTATATATATATATATATATATATATGCATGTATGTGTAAGTATACATGTATATATATATATATTTTTTGTGTATATAATATATATTATTATATATAGATATATTATAATAGATATATATATATATATAACACACACGCACATATATTATATATATACATGTATACTTACACATACATGCATATCTATATATATATATATATATATATATATATATATATATATATATATATATATTTAATATCTATATACATATATTTACTTATCTATATATTTTATATATATACTTATATAATATACTCCATAAATTCTAAATAAATCCAAAAGCATCATTCCTATGTAGAGCCTATTTTTTATAAATATGAACATGTATATATATAACATTTATTGACAATAATAATATATAATCAGTAATAATAAAATAATATTGTATAATAATATCCTCGATAATATTGATAATAAAATAATAATAATAGTAACGAAGTTCAATAAATCCATAATGGGTGTATACCATCATGTACAGTCTAACAATCCCAAAATGTACAAGGACCTATTTTATACCAATGTCATTGAATATCAACTAAATAATGATAATTATAATATCTAATTTCGAATACTAGAAAATTTCGTTAAATCATTAAAATGAATACAACACCCTCATACCAAAATTTCCCAAAACGAATGTCCTTGGACGTGCCGCATGACTACATGGCTTGGTCTGGTCCGGGTCCAGTCCGTACCAGTCTGGTACAACCGAATCACTTAATGTCAATAATAATAATAATGAATAATTAAACTATTTATAATGGTCATATCACAACTTGGCATGGTTTTCCTAGTTAGGACATCACTATGGCTCGGCCTTCCCCTACCATGGCTAAACTCTAGTCAAAGCACGCCACTGTCTATCGTACCATGATTCCTAGTCGTCTTATACTCCAAAACTCAACCATGGCTAAAATTATCTACCGTAATAATTAACTAATATCATTTCTAAAATTTCTAAAATTACTATTTAAATAAAATAAATATAATAAATATTTTAAAATTTTTGGGAAGGGGAGCTATAAATCTACCCACCTTAAAATAATTTCGTCCTCGAAATTCTAACTAATAACTATTTCTTAAATTCAAAAGGAAAGTCTACCTTAACCTTAATCTCCTTAAATTTTAATTCCTCAAAATAGTTTATCTCCTCCTAGCCATTTTGTAACTGCATGACCTACATGATTTCTACCCACCTTTGGTCACACTACTCCTAAACTAAAATCTTATAATCTTCTAACTAGTTGCTCACAATCCTACCAACAGATATCTAGGCATATGGCATCTATAATCCTCTCATATCTATCAACAACCCAAAATTTAACAAGCACAATTTTACACAAGTAGCTAAGGATTATTGATAATTCTAGTAAGCATGACCATTCGTCGCTCTAAAATAGGAAGGACAGAAGATATGGAAGAATAATTGAGAGCAAATATGACGTTTCAAGAGCGTTAGAGTATATCCAATATTACAGATAGAAAGGGAGTTTATGAACCACTGCCTTATTTGCTAGATTGGGCTACTATAGTCTAGTCACTTGCTAAATCAAAGAACTCTTCGTTTCTTAGAGGGGCTTGCAATCTGTGTAATACAAAAGTTCTATTTTCAAAATTCTAAACAAGGTTCCAAAATAGAACGGAATTTGAGAAATCAAGATTGGATCTTCTCCGTGGTTATTTAAACCACGAGCAAGGGTATAAGTGCAGTACAGGTCGTATCGCGACTTCCAGGTAGATGGAATAGGGTTACGAATGAATGTACATTCTAAGAGGTGGAGCCTATGTAATCGGTATAGGGACCTATTTTAATAGTTCGGTTTTATAGTCCAGATATGGTAGTATGCAGGATGGATTTCACTGGATCTTAATGGGTTCCCTATTGGACGTCAGTCGTGGGTTGGATGAACATTGGGTTTCAATCTATATTGACTGAACAAGATCCAATGATAAAATTATTTCTACTAGATTAGGTAACCTAGAATAGGATTCCACCCAAGTGGTTGAGCTAGTTGCTAGTCAGGTTTGTTAGCTAGGTTCCTAAAGCCCAAAATGTTCCCTCAGTGACTTTTGTGTTTAAGTAGCCATGAGCCTCAATTGGGTGGCACACTAGTGGCATGTGCATAGTGACTTCGAGTAGGTTACAACCATATTGGGCTGAATGAATTGAGTCAAGGTTGAGGCTCTAGTGGGAGTCGGGAAGTATACCGATATTATGGTAAAGGTTATAGCTAGTCCTTTTGACCTAAAAGTCGTACCATAAAAATAGAGTACAAGGGGACGTTTGAGTGGGACTATACCTAGATGAAGGTGGACTCGTCTAGATCTTGCATATAAAATTTGTTAGAAGTAACAGCTGGTCTCGTGCTCCGAATATTAATAACGATCGAGGACACAAAATAATCTAAATGGAAAGTGGGAGTCCATGGGCACTAACTATCAGCCTATGAAAATTATTCCAATCAATCGATAATCTTCATATATCCCAAATTTTAGGGCTTACAGTCTACCCACCTTAGAAATAAGGTTAAAAGAATTTTAAAATCCGAATATTGTACCTCGACTCTTGCTAATAAAGAATAAGGCACGTCATATCGGAATACAGTAGATATAAAGTCAAGTCAAGGATCGTTCCTCAATAAATAGAAAACGAGTGTGTACAATGACACATGATCGATAAAATAGAATGATCCACTCTCCCATAGTATACAGAGTTATCGACGGGTATCCAACTCTAAGGCAAAAGATTTCTAACAACTGAGTCATGAATTTCTATTTGTGTCAAACCTGCCAGACTATTGTCATAAGGGTTCTAGTTAAAGCAAGCTTCAATAAATAATTAGAGGCTCACAACATTTGGTCTCTTGAGAATAGGTAGTCTCCTAGGTTGGCATTTGATCAAGGGAAAGATCCTAATCATTCTCGAACTCCAATGACTAGAAGATCAAGATAGTAGGTTTAGTGTCGAAGGGAGACGAGTAACTCAAGGCAAGGTTCCAGTCACAGGGCTGGCCGATGATAGCTACACTTGCGTATACAACTATCATAGCCATGGAGAATACTCTATATCTATCTATCCATTACGAGCTTTCGTCTTTCCAACCAGTGAAGATAAAAACAATAAAGAGTTCAAGAGAGATGTCACTGAATATAATTACGTGATTCAAAGGCGAATGTATAATTTAAGGAAAATTGTCAAAGCAGTCGCGGATGAGATCCTCGAGACATCTACATCTCAATCCACGTAGGATAATTAGATGAAGAGCGAACCAATTGCATCATGGTTGATCAGACCGTGATACACTGATTCTGATTAGACAATATGTTGATAGGCATCCCCAAACATATGTCTTAAATCAAGCTCGATAAAAGAGTAAGCTTACAAACTAGGCTGTAATAGCAGTGTTGGTCAAGATAGTCAGAATATAAATATGCGAGATTTTTGAAAAGGAGGCACAAGTAGTTCGAGTTTTGAGAGGATCAAAAATCTTACCTGGTGTTATTGCCTATACAGTCATCCTAATATCTACCTATCCATAAGGCCTGGTCGACTAATGGGTTTTAGAACTCTAAATTCTATATTCTATGTAAACTTATTAATGTCAGTCAATTACCTCATTAATGGATCACAAGGACCACGGAATGCTAGGTTGGGAGACACGCTGCCCAACTTACAGAACTTTTACTAGTATTGGCTTTGGGTCTTATGGGACATACATGGCAGTTTTCTATCCTCTATAGTATCCTAAACTTGTAATCACGTCTGAAGTCATTTTACCGAGAATTATACCTTGCCCGTATACTCTGGCTGTGGTAAACCCTTGGTTCCGTGATTCAGATGTGATAAGCTATCATATACTCTACCCTATATTGACACAAGGGTATCTAAGATCTAAAGAGGTCAACGAGGGCGTAGTCTTAGCGATGTTCCATAGACTATGATTCGTCGAAATGATTTTCATTCTGTGGGTTTGTGCCTTTCCATGCGCTGCTGGCTGCAGTGAACCTACACTCTCCGCTCTCAGGTAGTTGGCGATAATGCTGCTGTCTAGTCATCGTAGTCGTTAATTACTCTAACTATTCCTAAGAACTTCAAGGAGCTGTTAGAGATTCAAACTAATTAACTATGATAGAAAAGCGTAAACATCTGCCTATAGGTCTCAATCCTTAAGGTAAAAGATTGATTGGGGAGGAAATAACTGAAGACAAGGGAAGTAAGAACATCATAATCTTTATCTCATATATATTTCAAATGGCTGAAGGAAAACTTTGAATCAATCTAACTCGGGGATTCATACAGGAATAAAAGAATCAGGAATTATAAACCAATTTCTTACGGCAAAATAGAATTTAAAACATGCAATTCTAACTTATGATATAAGATTTATATATAAGAAAATTGAACAGTTTATCTAAATTAACGCCTTAATTCTAGGCAAGCCTAACATACCAAGCAATATTATATCCACATTGGATCACACTGTCTTATCAAAAGTATAGTGTATCTATAGAGATCTGGCAGGTTATCTAAATTTAATGAACTCTTATCTAAATTGCATGGCCTATATAATAACCTTAACTGCCCAACGGTCAATTTGAACAAGGGACTCCTAGTCCTAGTCATTTTCTTAAATCAATTTAACCTAAGTTGTGAATGAGCATTTTCTAGTCGCAGGCTCGCAATGGTACGACTAACTTAAGTACCATCACGAGTTCGTAATCTTTTGCAAAAACTGACCTATATGGGCTACCACACAAAACTTGTCACAACCCGCACCCGCTTTTCTGGATACGAGACGTGTCCAAGCTAGCCAACGCCGCAGAGTCGGCGGTAGAACGCTGTCAAGCCCGCAAAAATAAATGCTTAAAACAAACTGTATTGCTCATTCACATTTCTAAGATTTATTACAACATCTATATTTGAAAGAAGAAATACAAAGTTTCACAATTAATAAACTGATACAAAGCTATCTATTCCAGGTTTCTGTCTGCAAGTATCCCGTATCTCCCAAGCTAAGTGAAGCCACAGCTAACCTAAAAATGATGGTTTCCAGTCAGGAATGGAACAAGTACACAAACCGATGGCAATGCGAAAACACAATAGAATTAACAAGACATAAAAATAACATATGGAATATGAAAGCTAGAAAGTAACTGATGACATGGCAGTGTGAAGAAACAAGAAAAAATAAATAAAAGACAACTACCTATGTGGTGAAATATCCGTTTCGACATGTGAATATCCAGGGGTAAATCCGGCACCCTGTACGTGTCGTGTGCAGCTGCTATCAGGCAAGAATAGATATTTTGGGGATATTTCTGGGTTGTCCACATGTCTACTAAGATATTTCCTCTCCCGACTACTCCGTTGACAAGCGTGTCAACAAGCAGCAAGATATATGTATAAACATGAAATGAAAAGACTACTATGAATCGAAAGCAATCAAAAAGTGCACTTGCCTGAGGTCCTTAGCTGGAGAAACCGATAGTACAACCACATCAGATGAGTCACTAAAGTCACACTACAAAAAGTCTTCGGATGCTGAAATAAATATTACCAACATTCTCAGAATAGTCAAATTAGCTAGATTGCCTGTCCTTAAGTCCAATTCTGGACACAGGAGAAAAACGGTAATTTTGGGCAAAATGATGTCCGCCGTTGGAACCGCTTTGCACCAAAAAGCGTGCCAGAGTCAGTGGTCTCTAAAGTCGTCAAACTATATGTCAATAGGTCCGATTTTTATACGAACCCAATCGTATATCCAAAGTTGGATTTCGGTGGGCCGTACACAAAATCGCCCGTTGAGTCGGACCGTAGGGCCCGCAAAAGGCGATCCGATCAACTGTCTCTGAATTGGACAAAACTTGGCATACAGGTCCAGAAAAATGATATAGTCCTGTTGGCGCAAGTTTCGTCTCAATCTGACGAGCGTGCACAAAGTAATTGGAAAATTTGCACAAAGGCCGATACAGTGAATTTCGACGGATACGCATCAAATTCGTTGCGCACACGCGACCAATTTGAATTCCGTCAAAGCCCACACGTCTGCGAAGTCGATACACACCTTTCTATGCTTTCGGTTCGTGACCACATTGCCCGATTTGGCGGAACGCACGTGGTATCGGAGTGTTTTTCATTAAATTTAGTTTTGGAAAAACATATTTTTCTCAGTTTTTAACAACTGATATCTTTCTGAAATCTTGATGAAATTAGGAACTACAAAAAGGGTTTCGTAGGCCTATAGGTTGGCTTCGAATTGTTCAATAAGTTTTCTAAAATTTCTACTAGGTCGATGGGAGACTGTCCCCAAATACGGGTACCTGGATCATTCCCATGTCCTGTTTCGGGACAGTTTTTCGTTGATTTCGAGCCGATTTATCTTGAATATACTTTGATATTATTCAAACTAATTATTGGGATTCAAAGGTGGATAGGTTGCGGATGTACCTGAGGAATTAGATTACAAATTAATCCTATGTAGATGGAGAAATCCCTCCGCAAAGTTGGGTTCGCGTCCTGCTATTGCTGTGTGTTCTTCTCGGTGTAATGATCGTGCGCGGCCCTGGCACGGTGGCAGTGGCCGGCCGCGCATCTGCGGCGGCGCGAAGGTCCACGTGGTCGACACTGGTATGGGCGTTGGCGTTTGTGGATTTTAGATTTAGGGTTTCCATGTTCCGCTCTTCTCTCGATCTCCTCTGTATATACTTATATGTGTCGACCCCCTATAACCGAGGGTGAGCGTTAGTTAAGCTCGGGTAGGCTGGGAAGCCACTGTGGGCCGGCTGTAATGGCTGGGCTGGGCTTTTTTATCCTTTTCTTTATCTTTTTCTATTATGACTAATACATCTATCTATATATATATTTATATATATATATATATACTTATACACATACATGTATACGTCTACTATACGTATATATATATATATATATATATATATATATATATATAATATTATATAGATATAATATATATATTATTATATATATGTGTGTGTGTGTGTGTGTGTGTGTGTAAGTATATATATATATAATATATATATATATTATATATATATATATATATATATATATGTGTAAGTATATATATATTATTATATATATATATATATATTATATATATATATATATATATATATATAAATTATTATATATATCCATGTATACTTACACACACACACACACACCACACACACACACATATATATTATATATATCATATATATATATATAATTATTATATATATATATAATATATATATATATATATAATAATAATACAAGGACCTATTTTATACCAATGTCATGAATATCAACTAAATAATGATATAATTATAAATATCTAATCTCGAATACTAGAAAATATTCGTTAAATCATTAAAATGAAATCAACAACACCCTCATACC